>JANRMT010062791.1:229554037-229565741 GCA_026402145.1 Polypterus bichir lapradei
AGTTATTAGGTTCAGGGGGCAATTACTTTTTCACACAGGGCCATGTATGTTTGGATTTTTTTTTCTCCCTAAATAATAAAAACCATCATTTAAAAACTGCATTTTGTGTTTACTTGTGTTATATTTGACTAATGGTTAAATGTGTTTGATGATCAGAAACATTTTGTGTGACAAAGAATAAGAAATCAGGAAGGGGGCAAATAGTTTTTCACACCACTGTATATATATATATATATATATATATATATATATATATATATACTGTGGAAGCTGGCCCTGACACACACAGACGAACATCTTAAGTTCACCCAACACACGTTTTATTGACACAATATTTACAATCAAGTTAGTGCACTTCCCAGTGCCTCCAGCACTGTTCCCATGGGAACACAGTCAAAATGCCTTTCTCCTGGCCGCCTCCAGTCTTCTCTCCAGCTCCGTCTCTCTTCCACCCGACTTCCGCTCCTGACTGAAGGGAGGTGGCCCCTTAAATAGGAACCCGGATGGGCTCCAGCTGCTTCCCGGCACTCCTCCGCAGACACGCCCCAGTGTGGCGGAAGTGCCGGCTGCGCACCCGGAAGCCCTCCGGGTGTCCCCTGTCTTCTTCCCCCCAGCACTTCCTGGTGTGGCGGAAGTTCTTGCCTCCAGGGTTGTTCAGGCACCGGGGCGCCGCCTGGCGGTGGCCATGGGTCCCTACAGGGCTGGGCTTCCAAGCCCTCTACCCGTGGCCCCCAACGTAACCAGGGCGGTCGCCCCCTCGCGGTCTGGAGGAGGTACAAGCCCTCCTCCGGTCCTCCTGGGCGTCCCGGCCGGGCCCCAGCCCCGGCCAGATGCCACAATATATATATATTGTCGGAGATGGCTGGGGTGGCGACCCAGCCAGGACGCCCAGGAAGGCCGGAAGAGGGCTTACGTCCACCTCAGACCACGTGGGGGCGACCACCCTGGTTCCTTTGGGGGCCACGGGTACAGAGCTTTGAAGCTCTACCCTGTAGGGGCCCGTGGTCACTGCCAGGGGACTCCCCTGTGCCTTGGGAGCCCTGGACCTCAGCACTTCCGCCACACCTGGAAGTTCAGGGGGGAAGAAGACAGGGGACACCCGGAGTGCTTCCGGGTACGCAGCTGGCACTTCCGCCACACTGGGGAGTTCCGGTGGAAGATTGCCAGGAAGCACCTGGAGCACATCCGGGTGCATATAAAAGAGGCCGCCTCCCTCCATATGATGGCTGGAGTCGGGTGAGGAGAAGGACAGAGCTTGGTGGAGGAGGCAAGGAGGCGGCCTGAAGAAGAGAGTGAGGCATTGTTGTGGCCAGGACTTTGGGGACGTTTGGGGATTGCTGCACTTTGTAAATAGTGGACTTTGTAAATAAACGTGTGTTAGGTGACATTAACGTGTCCGCCTGTCTGGGTCCGGGCCGGCTTCCACAATATATAAACTGCTCAAAAAAATTAAAGGATCACTTTGAAAGCACATCAGATCTCAATGGGGAAACAAATCCTGCTGGATATCTCTACTGCTATGGACTGGGTAATGTGTTAGGAACGAAAGGATGCCACATCATTTGATGGAAATGAAAATTATCAACCACTAGAGGGCAGAATTCAAAGATTCAAATCAAAGCGAAAAAATGATGCGGCAGGCAGGCTAGTCCATTTGCCAAAATTTCATTGCAGCAACTCCAAATCATACTCTGTAGTTTGTATGGCCCCCATGTGCTTGTGTGTATGCCTGACAATGTCAGGGGGGCATGCTCCTAATGAGATGACGGATGGTATCCTGGCGGATCTCCTCCCAGATTTGGACCAGGGCATCACTGAGCTCCTGGACAGTCTAAGGTGCAACCTGGAAGCGTCAGACGGACTGAAACATAATGTGACACCCAGAAATGTTCTATTGGATTGAGGTCAGGCGAGTAAGCATGGGGGCCAGTCAGTGGTATTAATTCCTTCATCCTCCAGGAACTGCCTGCGTACTCTCACCACAGGAAGAAAGGGATTGTCGTGCACCAGGAGAAACCCAGGACCCACTGCACCAGCATAGGGTCTGACAATGGGTCTAAGGATTTCATCCCGATACCTACTGGCAGTCAAGGTGCCGTTGTCTAGCCTGTAGAGGTCTGTGCGTCCCTCCGTGGATAAGCCTCCCCAGACTGACCATCACTGACCCACCACCACACCGGTCATGCTGAACGATTGTACAAGCATCATAACATTCTCCACGGCTTCTCCAGACCCTTTCACATCTGTCACATGTGCTCAGGGTGAACCTGCTCTCATCTGTGAAAAGCACAGGGCGCCAATGGTGGACCTGCCAATTCTGGTATTCTATGGCAAATCCCAATCGAGCTCCACAGTGCCCACTAAGAGGATGTCAAGCTTTTATAGGGCTCTGGCAATGCTGATCCTGTTCCTCCTTGCCGAAAGGAGCAGATACTGGTCGGTCCTGCTGGTGGGTTAAGGACCTTCTACGAGGGGCCGTGTCCAGCTCTCCTAGAGTAACTGCCTGTCTCCTGGAATCTCTTCCATGCCCTTGAGACTGTGCTGGGAGACACAGTAAACCTTCTGGCAATGGCACGTATTGATGTGCCTGCCATTCTGGAGAATTTGGACTACCTGTGCAACCTCTGTATGGTCCAGGGATTGCCTCATGATACCAGTAGTGACGCTGACCGTAGCCAAATGCAAAACAAATGACAAAACAAATGAGAAGAGAAAAATGTCAGTGGCCTCCACCTGTTAAACCATTCCAGTTTTGGGGATCGTCTCATTGTTGCCCCTCTAGTGCATTTGTTGTTAATTTCATTAACACCAAAGCAGCTGAAACTGATTAACAACCTCCTTTGCTTCTTAACTGACAAGATCAATAGCCCAGAAGTTTCATTGACTTAATGCTAAACTATGATTAAAAAGTGTTCCTTTCATTTTTTGAACTGTATATATACTCCATGTATATGTATACTACTGTATATACAAGTACAAGTATATAGGGGCAGCATGGTGGCTCAGTGGTAGCATTATGGAGACCAGGTGATGAATAAAATGTATAATAAATACATACACAGTGTCAGGGATGCCAGGGGCCATGACCCGGCCGGGACACCATGAGGGACCGGATGTGGGTCTGTGCCCACCCTGGATCACGTGGGGGTCGCCTTCCTGGTTGCTTTGGGGGACACGGGTTGAGGGCATGGAAGCCCTTCCCTGTAGGGGCCCGTGGTCACCGCCAGGAGGCACCCCAATGCCTTGGGGACCTGTTACCCCAGCACTTCCGCCACACCAGGAAGTGCTGGGGGGAAGATTTAGGACGGCGTCCGGAGAGCAGCCGGGAGGACAGCCGGCACTTCCGCCACGCTGGGGCGTGGCCAGAGGAGGAATGCCGGGAACACCTGGTGCTCATCAGGGAACCTTATAAAAGGGGCCGTGTCCATTCATTCAGGGCTGGAGTCGGGAGGAGGAAGGACGAAGCACAGAGGAGGTGTGGAGGCGTGGAGGCGTGGAGGCGGTCCGAAGAAAGGCATTTGTGGCCAGGACTTTGGATTTGGGGTATTGTGCACTGAACTGGGTCTTAGTGACCATTATTTGGGTCTGTGTGACCGTTGCAAATAATTGTAAATATTGTAAATAAACATGTGGTGGTTGAGAAACAACATGTCCGCCTGTCTGTGTCCGGGTTAGCTCCACAACAGTATAAATGCACAGAATAATACACAGAATAAACAATAAATGAATTTAAGAGACTGAAGAATACAAGGAGAAAAAATCATCCAACCTAAAAGAGATACTGTATGCTAATTTTACAAGTAATTTTCCTCACCACAAATTGATTCTGTTCTATCAGAATTACTGTTTGAAGAGTTGAAGTTAATGAGTTACAACCAAGTTGGCCGTGGGTGGTCATGTCAGACTAATCTGTGATTCTTCACTTTAGGTATAAGAAAGAAGTTTTGTGAAATTATAAGAAGTCTTCCTCAAGATCACTGAGCACTATAAGCCCTACTTGGCCTATGTGATTGATTATGACATTAAAAGCAGAACATGGTCACCAATCAAATCCTCACAAACAAAGAAGCAAAGGTAGGCAAATCTCTCTGTTAGCGAGAAAGATAAAAAAAAGACAAGTAAGTGGAAAGCAAATCGACTCAGGAGAGATGTCTTCTGCACCTGAAAGAGTTGGGCTGAGCCTCCATTGCAGATCTCACTGTTTGTGTAGTCTTGTGTAGGGACAGACAATTGAGAACACGTCTAGGGATATCCAGCTACAAAGATCCATCACTTTTATTGACTATTCCATCACTACATAGCATGAAAGCAACAAACTGTGTGTGGAGAAACACTGTATACTGTGTCTATCTGTCTGTTTGTCCATCCAGTTGCTATGCCACTATCTTTCCAAAAAATTTTGCACTTGTCTTACCATACTACTTGTCAGCCATATTTAGGTATGGCTTATTTGGCATTTCCAATTAGACAGTAATGTTAACTTAATTTAATTATTTTTTTTAGAACTGGCTCTTTTGTAACCACTCAGTAGCAGCAGTTCTTTTTAACTCTTTTTAACTTGGTGTGATGACACTGTTT
The DNA here is from genome assembly GCA_026402145.1 of Polypterus bichir lapradei. Classification (NCBI taxonomy): domain Eukaryota; kingdom Metazoa; phylum Chordata; class Cladistia; order Polypteriformes; family Polypteridae; genus Polypterus; species Polypterus bichir. The sequence continues at coordinate 229,558,616 of JANRMT010062791.1, forward strand.
AGTCCATCCATCCATTATCCTATCTTGCTTATCCAGAATTTATCCAGCATGAGCCTATCATTGGGAGTAAGGCAGAAACATAGGACTGGGCGCCAGCCACACTGTTTAGTACAAATACATATTTGGACTTAGCTGCCATTTCTTTCATCTGCTTACTGACTATGGCATTATTGTTGTAACTTAGAGCGTCAGACACCAGATACAGCCAGCAGGAGTGCAGCATTCACTTTCTCCAATAGTCTAATGATGTCTTTGAATGGCAAACTATAATCTGGCTTTCCAGAAAAGCTTCCTTTTGTAACAGGACATGTAATGTGTTGTTTAGGAGATTTTTGACCACAGGCATGCTGTCTGTTGGACCAGGTTTACAAGCACACTATTGATCCTTGCTGTTTAAAGCACCACCCTTACTTTGAGCTCCAGTTTCTTGAGGTGTGGGATTGGTTTAGAAATGGCACACTCAATGAACACTCTAATTGCTCCTACCCACCTTTAGGTTAAGATCACTATGGTTGTTTTATTCATCTGGCTCTTTGAGACTACTGCTAGTGTGAAGTCATTACACCAGACTGATCACTCTGTTCTCCCAGTGCTTATCTTTAAATTGATACTTTGGTAAGTCCCTTGTTTTTCATTGATTTAAAGACATAGAAGAGTCTGAAGGTAGAATGGGAGTGGAGTCCTTCATTAACAATGTGATGAAGAAGGATGGTGTGGTGCTGGCCAGCCTGTGGCTGGCACTGGCAGAAGAATTTGCCAGATTTCCAGTGACAACCTTGAATATAATATTGGAGGAGGTGACGGATGGGGGTGAGTTAATGGAGTCTTACATCACAAGGGAAGGGAGCAAAGGGATGCACACTAAGGCTCCTTATAAAATGTAATCACTGAAGTGCTGCTAAGTGGCTTTGCTTTCTCAGTGGGAATGAAATCTGACACATCAGAACATCAACTCCCTCTTTCCATTTCCTTTTTTTCTTTGTTAAATCACTCCATCAGTAATACTTTAAGAAGTGGTATGATGTAGTCTCCTGGTAGCCACACTCATAATTGCACAGTTGACCTGCCTCTCTGCACTGCTGTCTTTTTAAACCTTTAAGACACACCTGCTAAATGTTATAATTCCTTTCTTTGCCTTTTTATTTCATGTTTTATCTTTTATATATTATTTATATTTATAAATTTATTACAGGGATCCCTCGCTATATCGCGCTTCGACTTTCACTGCTTCACTCCATCGCGGATTTTATATGTAAGCATATCTAAATATATATCACGGATTTTTCGCTGGTTCGCGGATTTCTGCGGACAATGGGTCTTTTAATTTATGGTACATGCTTCCTCAGTTTGTTTGCCCAGTTGATTTCATACAAGGGACGCTATTGGAGGATGGCTGAGAAGCTACCCAATCAGAGCAGGTATTATGTACTGTATTAAATAAAACTCCTCAATGATATACGATATGCTTCCCGTGCAGTGCTTCGCACACTTCAAAGCTCTAACAGCCCGTATTGATTTTTGATTGTTTGCTTTTCTTTCTCTCTCTCTCTCTGACATTCTCTGCTCCTGACGGAGGGGGTGTACGGACACTGGCCTAGAGGATACGGACGCTCCTCTAAAAATGCTGAAAGTCTACCTTCACATTGTTACCTTGTTACCTTGTATGCGGTGCTTCGCATACTTAAAAGCACCTATTGATTTTTGATTGTTTGCTTTTCTCTCTCTGTCTCTGACGTTCTCTGCTCCTGACGTGCACTCCTTTGAAGAGGAAGATATGTTTGCATTCTTTTAATTGTGAGACAGAACTGTCATCTCTGTCATGTCATGGAGTACAGTTTAAACTTTTGAAAAAGAGACAAATGTTTGTTTGCAGTGTTTTAAAGTCCCTGTCTCTACAACCTCCTGTGTTTCTGTGCAAATCTGTGACCCAAGTGTGACAATATAAAAATAACAATATAAACGTATGGTTTTTACTTTGCGGATTTTCACCTTTCGCAGGGGGTTCTGGATCACTGTATTTGTGTAATTAAGTATTTTTCTCAGTTGTAATTACTTTTTAGTTTCTATGTATGAGACTTTGTCCTGTCTGGTTCCATGTGTTTTGTGGGTGGTTCAACAAGAGGCGGGGCCACTCGTCTATCTCCATTGAGGGACTGCTGCCAGTTCTTTAAAGGCTCATGGGAACTGCAGTCCTTCTGTGGAACATTGTATGTGCTAAGTGTTGGTACATTTTTCTCTTTATGTTTATTATACCTGTTGTTTCTGGACTTTTGATACTTTTTAACTATGTTTAACGTATTGGAACTTGGTATGGATTGCCTTTTAGATAGCTCCTTATTGCCTGGTTTAGCCCTTTCAAGCTTTTGTTCTTTATTTACCCCAGCGTTTCTCAACCATTAAGTATTTGCAGTTTTAATCGCTCCCCCCCTAACGTTTTTTTGAAACCCTAATAAAATTTATTCCTATATTTTTTGCTGCCGATACACCAAGTTTTATTATACCTACTTAACTTTTATCGACATTTATCTAACTCTATATTTATTTTTCTAGTATCAGAATGTAGTTTAAGTTAATTTGTTTTGGTTTCAATAGATGTATTTTTCATATTTTCAATTCTTGTTTTCTTTTTTTCACATTTTCGCGCCCCCTATTTTGTTACTTCGCACCCCACAGGTTGAGAACTGCCGATTTACCCAATTCCAAATGTTTACAAATATTCTTTGTTTGCCTGATCATCCACAAGCCAGACATTTACGGTCATCCTTCCTCTGGTGGGGCTTGGACTATATCTCATGAACTTTACTTATATTTTTAAACATTTTGAAGCTAAACATATTTTGACTAGCCACTGGAGTGGGAGCTCAGGCTGCCTTTTGGGTAGGTACTGTCTCTAGAAAAGCACATTAAAATTCTGGTCTTCTCTCTAGCTGTTCTTGGAGGCCTCACACCATTTCAGCCGTTATAGGTGAATAGATAAACACAACACCTAGGACTCTAGAAAGACTGTCTTGTCTTTTTGTACTAGGATGAGACTCATAGGCTGCCTTTCATTGATTTAGACTTTGAGTTCTCGCATGAGGATTCAAAGGAAGACACAGTCTCACACTGATGACACATTTGTAAAGTCTTATTGCAGGATGTGACCCCATAAAGCTGTGTTACTGGAAGCTTAAACTTTTCTTTGACTCCCTGCAGGACACTAACAGTGCACATGCCTACTATCCCTATTGCTTTTCATCTGGTTATTTCCTGGGTGTTTCTTACTTAAATAATTAACTACTCATAGGCAATCCTGAAAATGTTTTTACTAATCTCATTTCCAGATCTTTTTTCAGGCTTTGCACAATACTTTAAGGTTTACACAACTTCTGGATTGCAATTTTATAGTTTAATAAATAGCAAATAAAGTTTCCCCCTTGAAGTTCAAACATGTATTCTTTTCAACTTTCTCGTTCCAATGATTGTTCCCTCCTCCCCTATTCTTGTATCTTCAGGACTGGATCTCTTAGAGAAGATTAAGGCCAGTCAGCAATAACCTTATATTGAGGCCCATTTTAAAGCACCTCCATTTAGTTACCCCTAAAAATTTCTCTGTTGTTATCACTGTTATTTATAGAGCTCCAAGAGCAACACAGAATGTCTGTGTCTGAATCTACAAGAAATCTAGAAGAACAGACTTCTCTAGGAAATCAAAGCACTAGAGATGTGGGCTTTGAAAGTCGATACACAGAGCTGATGGTCATTAATCAGTACAGAAGGACCTATAGTGAAACTGGCCATGAAATTCTGCAAACTGGGAAGACTCATGTAGAACTGATGGAGCAACAGACAAAGGAGAAATTGAGCGAATCTGGACTGAGCATCTTTTTAGAAGAAGTCCTCAAAGCAAAATTTTTTCCAGTATTGTAGTAGTTAGTGGAGTGGCTGGAATTGGAAAGACCACCATGGTCCAGAAAATTATGTATGACTGGGCCAGAGGCACACAATACCAGAGGTTTTCTTTTGTGTTCCTGTTTAAATTCAGGGAGCTCAACCTCCTTGACAATGAACAGGAACCACAGATGCCTCTGACCAGGCTGATTGTGAGGTACTATAAATATCTGAATAATCAAAAACTAAAAGAAATCCTAAAGAGCCCAGAATCACTCCTGTTTATTTTTGACGGGCTAGATGAATACAAACACAAACTGGATTTCACACAAAAGCAGCTTTGCTCAGGCCTTGATGACTACTTTCCTGTCCATATTCTGATCACCAGTTTGGTCAGCTGGACATTACTGAAGGCTTGCTCGGTCCTTATAACAAGTAGACCAACAGCCCTGGAGGCTCTGAACATGGAAAGAGTTGATCGATTTGCAGAGATCCTGGGCTTCTTCCATGAACAAAGGCTGATGTATGTTAAGAAGTTCTTTGGTGACAGTGAATGTGGCTCTGAGGTTTTTGAGTACATCGAGGAGAATGCCATCCTCTACACCATGTGCTTCAATCCTTCCTACTGCCGGATTATCTGCTCTGTGTTGAAGAGCCACTTCTACAAACCTGAAGAAGAGCGAGGAGCAGCCCCCAGTACTGTAACTGAGCTCTTTGTGATATTTCTTCAGAACATTCTCACCAATCACAAGCGAGAAGCTGAGGACCTGCAAGGAATTTTGCTAAAACTGGGAAAGATGGCCTATTATGGGATAGTCAACAATTGTCTTGTTTTTTATGACAACTTTGAGATGTCTACCTTTGGTCTCCAGCCACACCTGCCCTCACCGTTTCTCTCTGGGTTTCTCAAAGAAATTTTGCAGAGAGAAAACACTTTAGAGCATACGACATACACATTCTTCCACCTCACCCTGCAGGAGTTCATGGCCGCCTGTTACTTCTACCTCGATCCATCAGTGGATATTAATGATCTGCTTGTGAAGCTGAACTCTTGTAAAGATGGAAGGTTTGAGATTTTCACTCAATTCATGACAGGACTAGCCAGACCCTCTGTGTTTAAAACACTAGGTGACATCCTGGGAGAATTTGAAAGGAAGACAGCAAAGCAGATGCTGGAGTGGGTTAAGCAAAAAACTGAACAGGTCCTATGGAGTAAAAGTAAAAGGGAATTTCTGCAAGTGTGTCAGTGGCTCTATGAAAGTCAGAATCGAAAATTAATCAGAGATGCCATTGGGAAGAATTTAAAGATGGACTTTAGTAAGATTAGTTTATCTCTTCTGGACTGCTCTGTTCTGGGTTTTGTTATCAGCTTCTGTGAGGAACTTGAGGAATTGAAGTTGTCAGACATAAATCGCAAGCCAGAATGTATCAAGAGACTGTCGCCAGGTCTTAGCTCCTGCAGAAATGTCATGTAATACAACTGTAAACACAAAAGAGTTTTTATTAAGTTTATTAAATCTACTGTGTTCGGTACTCATGAGGTCTTTTAGTAAGCCCCATACTAGCACTTGGGGAAATTATGTCATTACTGTGATGTATTTACCTGAGGGAGATACTTTGACGTCTCTCCCTCTGCTACTGGCAGCTGCTCTACACCACACAGAGACTAAAGCTCAACTCATACTTTATTTGTATCAGTAATGGTATTTAAGAGGCCCAGTGTGTTGAGCTATACTGTACATTCCGTCATCTGAACCAACTTACGCAGTGGTGTAGAAGAGCAGACAATAACTGTACGGCAGATCTTACAAAAACCTTGGGACATGTCTCTTGGAAGATACAGAGAAAGTGACTCCATCCACAATGACTGTCCTCACAGTTCAATGTAAGGAGGGAGTTGGAAATGCAAGCAAAATATTGATTTTCTAAACTTTAGCAAATTGGCTATTGCTGAGTCAAAGCTGCAGGTATTTAGGTTCAGTTCCCAATTCAGTTGCTCTCTTTGGAATTTTGCTTCTCCCTGTGTCTTTATGATTTGTGTATCCCATGTGTTTGTAGACAAGACAAGCCTATATGTAATTCCTTAGAGGGACATCTGGAGGAAAACTCTGAAAAGCAGCTTGAAAATTTGCTTAATGGAATACTCCACCCAAAAAAAAGACCATTATCTGTTGCTTACCTTGTGTTGTTTTTAGTGAAGTCCACAGAAAATGTTTTCATGGCAAATGGAGACTGGAAAGTGGATGAAATAATGGCTTTTAATGGGGTCCAGTGCTTTGAGGGTAGGTGGGTGAAGAGACTGATAATACCGAACAGTAGCAAACAATATTAAAACATCCATGAAAAAATCTAAAGTTTTGCATATTTACTCATCCAAATGTCCCAGTGTCAAGTTTTGTGTTTGCCTCCATTTTTTGCTAAAATACCATTAAATAAATACTTCTGAAAAACCAGAGTAGTGCACAAACAGGATGTGTGTTGAAATGGGATTGAGCTTTTGAATTTTTGTAGGCAGGACTATTAACCAATGAATGAGGGATATAGGCGGGTCTTCACTTCACTAGAAACAACAGGAAGTAAGTAAAAGATTTAAAAAAAAAAAGAAAAAAGAAACATTTTTGGTAGAGTATTCTTTTAAGACACAAATCAAGAAAGGTTTCAACCATTATGATGGCAGGACATAGGGAAAAAGTAAATGACAGAAAAGTTAAAGAGAAGTAAACATCAAAACTGAAATAAAATTAAATGTATTTTTTTTATTTTGACAACTGCTTCATTTACTGTCAATCTATACTAATAAAAGGCAAAGCCCTCACTGACTGACTGACTGACTGACTGACTCACTCACTCACTCACTCACTCACTCACTCATCACTAATTCTCCAACTTCCCGTGTAGGTAGAAGGCTGAAATTTGGCAGGCTCATTCCTTACAGCTCACTTACAAAAGTTAAGCAGGTTTCATTTCGAAATTCTACACGTAACGGTCATAACGGTCGATAACAGTCGACAACGTCCGCCATGTTGAACTTTCTTATTTATGGCATCATCTTCACGAAATTTGGTAGGCGGCTTCCCTGCGCTAACCGAAACCGATGTATGTACTTATTTCGATGGTATGACGCCACTGTCGGCCGCCATATTGAACTTTCCAACGTCACTAATTTTCCAACTTCCCGTGTAGGTAGAAGGCTGAAATTTGGCAGGCTCTGTTGTGATGTGAGATTTTACATATAACTTGATGAATGTTTTGTATG
>JANRMT010062791.1:229565751-229578214 GCA_026402145.1 Polypterus bichir lapradei
AATAGGGGAAAGTAGAGCAATATATATTACTCTACCAAGATAAAACAGGCTCATTCCTTACAGATTACTTACAAAAGTTAAGCAGTTTTCATTTCGAAATTTTACGCGTAACGGTCATAACGGTTGACAATGTTCGCCATGTTCAACTTTCTTATTTATGGCCCCATCTTCACGAAATTTGGTAGGTGGCTTCCCTGCGCTAACCAAAACCGATGTACGTCCTTATTTCAGTGGTATGATGCCACTGTCGGCTGCCATATTGAAGTTTCCAACATCACTAATTCTCCAACTTCCCGTGTAGGTAGAAGGCTGAAATTTGGCAGGCTCATTCCTTACAGCTTACTTACAAAAGTTAAGCAGGTTTCATTTCGAAATTATACGCATAACGGTCAACAGCGTCCGCCATGCTGAACTTTCTTACTCATGGCCCCATCTTCACAAAATTTGGTAGGCGGCTTCCCTGCGCTAACCGAAACCAATGTACGTACTTATTTCGGTGGTGTGACGCCACTGTCAGCTGCCATATTAAACTTTCCAACGTCACTAATTCTCCAACTTCCCATGTAGGTAAAATTTGGTACTTTGGTAGCTGAAATTTGGTACTTATTTCGGTGATATGATGCCACTGTCGGCCGTCATATTGAACTTTTCAACGGTTTTTGTTACTTATGGGCCCATCTTCAAGAAATTTGGTACGCGGGTTCCCAAAGTTAACTAAATCCTACTTACGTACATATATACGTCCATAGCCTGCAGCTCGGTCACCGTGTGAGGCGGCGTTTGGTCCCCCATCCCAATGCCTCCCACGTTGTTGGCTGCCTGCCTATATAAGGCCGTCTGTCGCTCCAGTCTCTACATTCCCTTCCTTGCTTCGCCACAGTATTCACGTCTCCCTGCTGATAACTACAGCCTTTTTATTTAATTCACGGCTTCTCCGCTGTTTTATTGTTCATTTATTACGATTATAGTTATTGTGTAGGTATTTTAGACTTACTTTACATTGTTCAGGTACCCATTTCCTTTATCATTCCAACCGTACCCCCATTAACATGTCTATCGAGGTGATCACCATCGATCAAAGAACTGTCACTTACCAAGTGGTTTCCATGCCCGGAGATGGCACCTACCTTTTCCATTCTCTGTGTTACATATTGCACGGCCATATCAGGCTCACTCTTGATAGCCGGAGGAACATTGTGTCTTATGTATTGAATGACTGGGACAGGTTCAAGGTGTGGACTGATGACGGTACAGGAGATAATTATACTACACAGGAGCATTAGAAGAGTGAAATGCTTAAGTGTACCGAAATGGCCAAATATTTTACACCTTTGGACAACCGCCAATGCCTCTTAAACATCTTAGATTCACAGGTGACGATTTCAGTAGTGGACACTTTGATGTTTAGAAATGTTTAAACTCTCAAAAGCTGGATGTGAAGTTATCAATGAAACTGGTTGTATACTTACAACGCTTGACAGATGCCGAATGTCTCTTCAACACAAGTCCTACAAATACTGTCGTAATTGAAACAAACCATGAAACTCAAACCGATTATGACAGCAGCAATCCAAGCTGTGAGATTTGAAACAAGATTACTGTTCACATGGCCAACTGTACGTTGCATGCTCAAGAGTAAGCTCAGCGCACAGCTTGGTCATATTACAACTGGAGGGCCGAACTGACAACGTGGCATACAAAGAGATCCTTAACAAATAATTATTGGTATATTTTCCCTCAGTTTTAAAAAGGTTTAATTGTCTTCTTAATAAAAATTTTAAGGCAGTACTTCGCCGCTGCGAAGCGCGGGTATTTTGCTAGTTTAATATATTAGGGAGAGACAGACAGAAGCACTTACAGAAGACATTCTTTTCTGCGTGAAGCAAGAGTTTATTCACAGGACTTGACCTTATGTGACCGATGCCCTCAGTCTGCCTGTTTTTCTTGAACTTTCTGTGTGTTGTTGTCTTCTCTCCTCATCTCTGCAGTCTCTCCGATTGTCGTTTCACTTCCGAATGCTGTGATTACCTCTCATTGGCTCTCGCTGCCGAATATTCATGTCTGATGTATTTGTGGTTGACAGGAAATTACCTGGATGATTCAGGAGTTTGTCAATTGTGCAAGGGGTTTATGGACACAAACTGTAAACTGGAGAAATTGGGGTGAGTACACGCTCTGTCTGTCAGTGTGTCGGTAATTCTCGATGTCTTCACTTTCTCTCTGTTCATCTTTACAGACTGAGCTCATGTGGACTCACCTCAGGATGTTGTAAAGCTCTCACCTCCGTCCTCTCTTGTAAACACTCACACCTTACTGAGGTGTGGCTGAACACCAATAATGTGGGGGATTCAGGAGTGCAAATGCTGTGCGAGAGTCTGAGGAGCCCAAACTGCAAATTAGAGGAACTGGGGTGAGTAAATTCTGTGCGAGTGCCTGTCTGTGGATTAGTTACATTTTCTTATAGACACGCAGAATAAATGTTGCAATTAAATTGCACTGGTTGAGTTCAAAATCGACAGCAGCACCTCACAAAAGATCATATTTGTAGAGCTGTTTGTTTTTTAGTACTGTATGTCACATGGAGATTGCGCAGCTTGTATTGGATTCCTTAGTCCTTAGATTATATTTAGGACTATACACAGATTATTCTTAGGATCCCACTGCTTGTATAACTAATTATTTTTATGTTATGTCGTACACTGAAAAAAATGGAATGTCAGATTAAAATAAAAAAATATGTATATTGGTTGCACATAATAAAATTGTTTTAATCAAAGATAATTTAATTATGCTTAATGCACTAAATTAATAAATCCTGAACCAACATGATATTTTTTTATAAAATGAATGAAACTTTTTCATTCTCTGTTAAATTAATTATATTATGTTAAATGAACATATCAATAAAGCAAAACATTTTAACAATTATTTCATAAACTTTTTAAAAGAATGCACCTCACCAAGTTACTTAGCTATAACCTTTTTAGGTTGTCAATTATACTTATTCCAATATCATTTTATAGTTCATGTTCAAAGTTATAACACATAAGCAGGTTTTCTTATACCAAAATTAGTTTTATTTGGTAAAAACAATGCAAACCAACAAAAATACAAAAGATTATTATTCAAAAGCTGAAATGTATAACAGCTGTTCTTCTTCTTTGGCTGTGTCAGAATCCCATGACCAATGTTGAACTAAATATGAACACAAAATGCACCTTGGATAGTGTTATATTATAACATGCATTTATTTATATTTGTGTAACTGTATATATTATAGAATAAATGTAAAATATTAATAAAATATAAAGTACAAAAATTGCTGCTTAGCAGCTTTTTTCACAAAATAACGTATTTATTTTTTTTATTTTCAAATGAGCAGATTCAGCAATTGCATTGTGTTGTATTCGGGTGAATTATTTATTTGTCTGTATTAATAGGATTTATCTGGTTGAGCAATGTTATAATACTAATGAACAGCAATGCTGAAAGTAGTTGACCCAAACTTTTTTTTAAAGCACATAAACGTACTTGTACTAAGCAAATAAATGGAGACCACTTAACAGTACATTTAATGACTTGTGAGGGTAGTTAGTGAGAATAGTTTGATAAAACAGTAAAAGAGAATACAAGGAAACATGCAAAACCGAGTAACGTTCGTCTGTTTGATGAAGTGTTTTAAATGAAAATCTGAATATTTCTCAAGTGTGTGTGTGTGTTTTAACTTTTATTTCATTAACCTTTTGCTCTTAACCAGCAACAATAACTCAAATCCACAACCTGTTGCTTCATTGAAAGTCACATGACTTTACCACCAAGTTATCCATCCTCCGCTGACGATGAATCCGCTTGGTGCTTATTAATTTCCAGTGAGGACTAAATAAAACAATTTTGACTTAATCCTAAATGACTGAAATTAGTATATTGTACATGCCACAACAAATTCAACAAATTAAACTCGATCGAGTTATGTTCAAAAGTGGAACATAAACAATACATGTAATATAAAGTAAATACATTTTTGTAAATGTAACAACCTGTCATTTCCCTTTTTTCAGTGTATATATTATTCATTTAGTTATATATAACTATTTCTAATTTGCTGTTTTTCTCTTGTAACTCTTCCTTTATATTGTTTAAAGCAATTTCAGCTACATTCCCTGTATGAAAATGTACTATAGAAATAAAAACGTTGTTGTTGTTGTTATTGTTGGATGCCTCAGTCACTTTCTATGTCTTTTTCTCCTCTTTTCTTGTCATGACAGCCTGCGGTCATGTTATCTCACCTCTGGATGTTGTGAGTCCCTCTCTTCTGCACTCTCTGTTGATCATTCACGTGTGATTCGGCTGGAGCTCTCAGACAATAACCTGGAGGATTCAGGAGTGCGTCTTCTGTGTGAGGGGCTGAGGAGCCCAAATTGTAAATTACAGAAACTGAGGTGAGTCAACACTGAGTGTGTGTGTAAGTGCTTGTGCTTGTGTGGATGAGATACCAGTATGTGACAGTCAGCGTTGGCTCTACAGTTCTTGGCAGCTTGAACCCGGATCCATCAATAACAAAACCCAGGATGAGGAGGACAAATGAGGACATGCACAGCCAGCAAGAAGGAATGCAAAGTAGTTAAGTGCTTTTTTACAGTATAAAGTGCTAAATTATGCAGTGTGCACTCAATACATACTGTAAATAATCCATAAAATCAAAGTGAACAGTGGAGGTTAAAAGTCCAAATAAATGACAATAAATAAATCCATTAAAATGAGGTTTAAACTCCAGGCAGGTCTCCTTTTTAAAAAATCCAGCATCTCTTCTACTTATCCAGTAAGGGCCTTTCAGCACAAGGAGACACTCGTCGAAAGGTGCAGTCAAACATCAAAATCCTGACTTGTGTCCCTCTGCATTAAACGGAGGACCCCACAAGCCCTGCCCCTACTCCGAGTGCATGGATCGCGCCTCCTGTATAAGGTGCTCAGCAGGAGTAATCCTTTTCAGTCCCACTGAGAGCTGGCCACACACTCCTCTCCCTGGGACTCACACCAGACCACAGGTTCTCCTGATGCTGCTCCTCACTCTTTCTTTGCTTTAGACTTTGTTCTTTTATTCTCTTCTTTTTGTCTCTCTCTCTCTCTCCTCTCCTCCCCATTTCCTGCCCAGGCCCCCTTTAATGCACTGATTGGGTTCAGGTGCTACAATTACCTGAAGCACCTGACCAATCCGCTTGCGTTTGCACTTGAAAGCCAAGCACCCCAATCAACCTTGGAGCAGTCCGCGTGCGTTCCCATGTGCATCTGCACCTGCTTGGAACTTTCCAGCTTTGTGACTTCCATTTATTTGTTTAAAATGCACAATGCCACGAACCTCTCTGATCACACTCATCATGACAGTCTGCAGTCACGGAATCTCACCTCTGGATGTTGTGAGGCTCACCTTTCTGCACTTTCTGTTGAGCATTCACAAGTGACTCAACTGGAGCTGTCAGCCAATAACCGGGGGGACTTAGGAGTGCGTCTTCTGTGTGAGGGGCTGAGGTGCTCAAATTGTAAATTACAGAAACTGAGGTGAGACAACACTGAGTGTGTGTATATGCATGTACAGTACTTCTGTGGATGAGATACCAGTATCTTTTCAAAAACATAATTCATTGCAATCAAAGTTAGACTTGTACACTGTTACAAATTGCTGTTCATTTAAAGCTAAATTTCAACAATGTAAACTGGTTATCTTTAAATACAGAATATTACCGTTATTAAAAATTGATACAGGTGCCATATGACTTTTACAGGGGTAACTTAATAACAGTATCCTGCAATATTTTTTAGAATTTCATAAACAAGCATAGGTGGAGGGCACCTGTGAAGTGTGGTAAAGCATTTTTTCATTTGTTCTTGTCCTGCAAGTGAGTTGGTTGTTGCAACTTTATTTGTTGTAAAGTTATGCAGAATCACTATGGATGATCCTATTTAACTTTACTTTAGCTTAGTTAAGATTTCGAGTTGTATTGGGAGCATGCATTGATACGTACAGTGTGTTGCTGCACCCACCACATGACGAACCACCTCAGGATCCCAAATCAGCCGTGCAATGGGTGACACCTCAGCACCACACTAGTTTGAGTGGTTCTGCCACCAACCCCCAAGTTTTCCTTGTAAGTTGGAGGACCTGCTTGCAGGGCTGGATGCAGATTAACGTCATACCCAGAATGGAGCATTTGCAGGTTAAGGGCCTTGCTCAAGGGCCCAATGGAGTGGAATCACTTCTGGAATTTATAGGATTCGAACTGACAGCTTTCCAATTACCGGTGCAGACCCCTTGCCTCAGAACCACCAGTCCGCCCCGTAAGATTTCTAGCCTTCAATTAAATTACTACATCAAGTTAGCCTAAATATTTGTGAATGTATAATTTAACAATTTGCTAGTTAACGGGTAAGCAAATGCTATGTTAGATAAATGTAGGTAATGTTGCTTTCCCTGTATTAACATACTGATATGGCACTTGTCACAATAAGAGACTCTAGACATTTCAAGAAGGTTTGGGGCAGCCACCCGTATATTACAATCCAGGATGCAAAAGGTAGTTGTGTCAAAATTAGCCCTGGGTAGTTTACACTACTGAGTCCAAGACAGAACTGATCACCAGAGGAAGGGGAGCGGCTTTTATGGAGAGTTGACTGGATGTGATGTCACCCTTGGTGCTGGAAACTGAAGTGATGTCACCCTCGGGCCCGGGACCAGAAGTGTCTTCTTCTGGGTTTCGGCACCTGGCAGAATTTCCCGGGAACAGTCTGCAGGGAACTGAGAAAGAGAGTCAGTGCGCCCCTCCACCCCCTGGTCGGATAAGTTGTTACGATTAAATAAGCCCTTCAGCTGCCTCCTACTCGCATGTATGTGGCACACTCTTGTAACATAAAATTGTAGCATGAAGGAGTATGTTCGTTTTCATGACTTCATTTTTGACTTTCTGTCTGATGGTTCGTTGGTAATATTTACACTGTTGACTGAGATTGGCTCCAGCAGACCCCTGTCACCCTATGTTAGGACATAGCGGGTTAGAAAATGACTGACTGACTGGATAACCTTAAATATTAAAGCAGGTCAATTTGGTGAGGAGCATTAAGCAGAACCACTAAGCAGCAAATGTTTCCTTTACAATTTACCAAAAACTTAATAACAAAAAAGAAAACAGTTTTATCCGGTTTATATGTAAAAATGGTAGCAAACCGTAAATCTTAGCAACAGTCAGGTGCTGTTAATTTTACAGTAACTTTCTTGAAACCCTGTTGCCAATTCTTTGCTGTTTATTTACAATAAAACTTTTACAGCATTAGAGAGCTCATTCAGTTTACATAAAGCTGATCACTTTTATTCTTTAAAATGTGTGCCCTTTATCAATTTTATAACAGTTTTGCAAAAGCAGATCTATGAATGAAAAAGTCTGTCTACTGTGATATATATCCTGTAGCATGGAGGGGCCCCGAATTCCAGCAGGGCATCATGGACATTGGAGTGTTTATTTACAGCCCTCCTGGATACCATGGGGGCTGCCACAGGACGCTTCAGGGAGAAGCAGCGACTATTTGCCCAACGCCCCGGAAGTACATCCGAGTCACATGGACAAGAGGAATGACATGCTTCCGGGGTGAAGAAAAAGGGCTGTTTATCTGACCCGGAATTGTTCCTAGTCACATGGACAGAGAGAGCGAAACACTTCCGGGTCGAGGACTATAAAGGATTGTGGGAAATCCCCAGACGACAAGCTGAGCTGGGTGGAAGGGTGGCAATGTGTCTGGGAGTGCTGGATTGGTTTATTGTTATTGAGTATTGTGTAATTATATGAGTATTGTGGAGAGGAGGGTGCTTTGTGCACTGCTGATTAATAAAAAGTCATATTATTGGACTTTTACCTGGTGTCTGACATATTGTCCGAGGGTTTAAGAGAGCGATAGCGCCCCCCCTATCTATCACACTATCCAAATTCTGAATCCACTTTGCTCAGTAAAAGGTTATGGTCAGCCAGGGCTTTGTAATAGACAGAGGGGATTAGTTTTCCAGCTTTTGACTTAGCAAGACCCAAACAGGCCAGGATGTGAAAAGATGTTTTTTTTTTTTATTTTAACCTCCTTGGCATTAACCCTGAGCCTGTCTTGGGTTCAGAATTCTGTTTAAAAAAAATGTTAATCCTGAGTGTAACTTAATCCAATAAAAAGTGTTTAGCCTGAATAATGCTTGAGACAGCATTCTGCTGCTATGTAGTTGGTAAAATAACATGCTAAAAAATCATGAATATTTCTATACATTCTGTGGTAACTCATTAATAATAATGAGTGAGGTGAGTGGGGTCTTCAACCAGAAAACACAGTTGTGTAAATGAAAAGCTGTAAAGCCAGTTTTAGAACAAACTGATCTTCACTTCCTTTCGTCTCATTTCTACAGTCTGCTGTCCTGTGGTCTCACTTCCGGATGTTGCGCGGCTCTCTCCTCGGCCCTCTCCGTTAAACATTCACTAATGACTAAGTTGGAGCTGTCAGATAATAAACTCGAGGATTCAGGAGTACATCTATTGTGTGAAGGGCTTAGAGAAAAAAAACTGCAAATTAGAAAAACTGAAGTGAGTAAACTATGCCTTCATATGTGTACGTGTGCGTGTGTGGGTGTAAGAGTGTTTCATTCTTCCTCCCTAAAGGAAATAATTGTTAAAGATTCAGAACAAAGAACATTTTAAATTTTGAAAGATCTAATAACTGATAACATTTTGTTTTTGCGGGTGGCAGAAATTAGAATTCACTTAGCAGAAATGGTAAACTTGCAACAAACAGAGGTCGATCAATTAAATGAACTTTCATGAACCGGCTCAGAAAAAAATTATAGTCAAGAGACCTTAGTCAGTAAGCTGAAACTGTAAGGAAAACCTCTGGAACAATAGCTGTTGTCAGCTGTCTTTCCTCTCCATTTCTTTAACGTACAGGCAGTGTTTACAGCTATCCTTCAATTTTAAATAAGATCGAATTGGACATGTCATCAATAGATGCACATACAGGAATACTGTATGTTAAAACTAAAAGAAAGCATCCTTTGAGGTGAAATTCTACAAGAAACAAAAGGACGAATAGAAACAATAAAAAAATCAAGTAAACAAATGTGAATGCATCTTCAATATACAAGTAAAATAAATGTAACCCTTAGCAGATCCTGACCGATGGCACCCTAGACTTTAGAATTGTTAAGTTTTTATTTGCTCTTTTCTCTCACGTGGATATCAGAGATGTTACTAGTCCAAACACACACATTCACAAAGTCTTCTCATTATCTCGCCCTTCTCCAGGCTACAACAGTGTGGTCTCACGTCTGGCTGTTGTGAGTTCCTTTCCTCTGTTCTCTCTGCTGATCACTCCAAACTGATTCAATTGGAACTGGGAATGAATAAACTGCTGGATTCAGGAGTCCGACTGTTGTGTGAGAGACTGAAACATCCAAACTGTAAATTGGAGAGACTGGGGTGAGCAAACACTCTGTACGTGATTACAAATCAGAGTGTTTATTTTGTACAACTTTACAGAAATGTTTAGTAAATACTCTGAATTCAAACTATTCAAATCTTATTTAACAAGTAATTCGTGTGTGAGTGGTAAAAGTGTTATTCCATGAAAAACCTAATGGCAGATCATAATGGAAGAAATTAGACAATGCAAATCTTCTAAATAGGACCTTGAGAAAAGCAGGGTTTGATCAATCAGGTGAACTTTCATAAAAGTACAAACAAGAAATCGTAGTCAGGAAAGTTTAGTTAGCAAGTTAAACTGATCTTAAAACTTGACATCTGAATTTTTTTGGTTGTGTGTCTCTAATTTACTTTATATTAAATAGACAGGGTGTAGAAGACCAGCCCAGCTACAGACAGACACCAAGGACACACAATATCCAAACACACATTTTTATTAATTCTTTTCCTTCTGCACAGCACACAGAGCACAAATTAACCACAAGGCTCAGTCCCTTTTCTTCCTCAAGTCTTCTGCCGCCTCTACTCCTCTCCTCATAAGCTCCATCCTCTTCCACCCAACTCCAAATCCCTGAATGGAGTGAGGTGGTGCCCTTGTATACTGCACCCAGAAGTGCTCAAAGGTGCTTCCTAATTAACCTCCGGCAGCACTTCCGAGTGTGGCGGAAGTGCTGCAGATCTTGTTTCCGAAGCTGTCCAGGCACCCCCAGCGGTAGCCACAGACCCCAACAAGTTTGAGCTTCTAAGCCCCAAGCCCGTGGCAATGATGCAACCCAAGGGTGCTGCCCTCTCATGTCCTGAGGTATAAATTGCCCTTCTTCTGGTTCTCTGCTCCTCCTGGTAGGGCATGATCCCCGGCCATCCATTTTTAAATACGAATGCACCTGATATGTTATCAGTTCACAGTGTTGTGCAAGTTCACACCTCACACGAACTATAGCTCAAACTTCAGTTCACACAGATTAAAATGAATACTTTCATGTTTATAGTTCACCGTTTCAATTTTGAACTAGTTCATGTCCAGTTCATTTTGTATTTTTTAAGGAGTGAGAATAAATGACCCATAAGTTTACTTTTTTCAGTTTTGCATGCCTTATATTAGGCTCTGTTACAGTGTTCTTGAATAAAATACAACAATTATGAAGACTTTTTTTTATTTAAATACAGTTTATTGAGTTATACCCGGCAACAAACACGTATGTATAATCGTATATGTTAATATCCTGCCAGTCAAAAAGAAATTAGGTGCAAGTATTCATTTAAATCACTGCTCAATTTCCAACTGTGTGACACAAATGATGACTGTGGAACCAGCGTGTAGATGAACTAACCTTTTACACTGCCGGTCAAATTCGCGTTACATATTGCGTGTCCAACGGGGTAAAATATAAAATGGCCTCGCGAAATCGAACGTTTTCCTCAAAGCGAAAGCGGAGCTTCACCGCATGCTCGTGTCAGCGGGGGTGCAGCTTAAGCACAAGTAGGCAGACCCAGACAGCGCCTATTTGATTTCATGTTATTTTTTCCGAATACAAATAAATGGCAAAAACTCTATACAAAATAAATATTTGCAAAAATCCACATACTGTATTCGGATTCGACTCCCCTGCATTACAGGGTAAGGCAAATCTGAACCTAAATCAGATCCAGAATGTCATCTAAAACTGAACTAGCTCACGTTCAGGTTCTTCACTTAGAAGAAGACAGTGTCCTTAATGGCAAAATGCTATGTGAAACAGAAGAACATCAATGAGATGGTGACAAGCAAAACAACCATCCATCCATTTTCCAACCCGCTGAATCCGAACACAGGGTCACGGGGGTCTGCTCGAGCCAATCCCAGCCAACACAGGGCAGGAACCAATCCTGGGCAGGGTGCCAACCCACCACAGGACACACAAACACACCAGGCACACACTAGGGCCAATTTAGAATCGCCAATCCACCTAACCTGCATGTCTTTGGATTGTGGGAGGAAACCGCAGCGCCCGGAGGAAACCCACGCAGACACGGGGAGAACATGCAAACTCCACGCAGGGTGGACCCGGGAAGCGAACCCAGATCACCTAACTGTGAGGCAGCAGCGCCACCGTGCCGCCCCAAGCAAAACATCAGAAATAATTAAAAAAAACCTAGTTTAAAAAAAAAAAATGTGAAAAATTTTGCATGAAGGTTAGAAGCATGCACTGATATAGGCATTGAAGGACTTAAAATATAATCAACATAAGACCCTGAGAGAGACATTACATAAGACCCACAAAAAGACATTACATTTGATTACTTGAATTTTCGTTTGCCAATTTGTTACAAATACAACCTAAATGTTACTTTCCCTCACCCTCAAAGACTCACCTGGTCTTCTTTTTATTTCTCCTCATCGCTTCAGGCTGCAGTTGTGTGGTCTGACCTCTGAATGCTGTGAGGCTCTTTCCTTGGCTCTTTCTACTGACCATTCCCATCTCACAGAGTTGTGGCTGAGCAACAACAATCTGGAAGATTCAGGGGTCCATTGGCTCTGTGAGGGACTAAGAAACCCAAACTGCAAACTGAAGAAACTGAAGTAAGTAAACAATGTGTGTGTGGGAGAGAGAGTGTTTGGGCTTTTGAAAGATGGAAGTGTGGTATAGTGGGTCCACAGCTCACTGGGCAAAGGACATTTTAAATAAATAATCACCGCACCCGAGGCGGCTTCGTGAGGGGGGCGTTGTTGTAGCGAGCCGCGGGACACTCGGGGTGGTGGGCGTTTCTCACGAGTGCACAGGTGAGGAACTGCCCACATCCGTGATTGCTCCCGTGGCTAATGCTACAGCTGTGATGGCCCCTCGTATTATAAAGAAAGAAGCGTGAGTTGCTTAGGAAGGATCAGAAAAGAACAAAAGGAAATAGGACGGAGGTTACCGGGAGCAGGAGAGGAAGCAGGTCAGAGAGAGAGAGAGAGAGAGAGAGAGAGAGAGAGAGAGAGAGAGAGA
>JANRMT010062791.1:229578224-229594073 GCA_026402145.1 Polypterus bichir lapradei
GAGAGAGAGAGAGAGAGAGAGAGAGAGAGAGAGAGAGAGAGAGAGAGCGCGCAGCTGCGAGAGCCTGGGGTGTTGGGCCTACACCCAGGCGTTTGAGTTGGATGTCGCTCCGCTGAGCGATCAGGTAGCGGGAGTGACCAAGGGAAGGCGACAGGCCGCAGAAAGGCAGCGGAAGTCGGGAGACTTGGTGCTGGAATCCCCAACGTGGGCGACCTGGCCGTTGTGGGAATCCAAGTCTCCGAGGCTGGGTTGAGTGCCAGACCGAAGCCAGGGATCGGGAGGTCTCCAGTCTCGTGTGAGAGTGAAGGGAAGAGGGCAGCTGCAGCATGAGAGTGGCTCCCCTGTTGTGAAGCCTGGACAGGGAAAAGCAGGGGAGTCACAAGTTAAATGATGCACCGGGCTTGTTGTTTGTTTTAAAGACTGCTCCCAAAGAAATATTTTACCTCGTTTTAAAGGACTGTGTTTTTTCTATTTGATTTTAACCTCCACGTTTTATGGATTATTTATTTATTTAATGAAGAACTTTAAATTACTGCACTATTTATTTGAACACCCGTTTTGTTGACTGTTTTAAATAAAAGCACTCTTTCACTTTTAACCATCCCCTTGCTCAGATGCTCAATTATTGCCTTCACTGACTAGCTCACCGGTAACATTACCGACGGTGTTTGGGTTGAAGGGCTCCTGAATAGTAATGGGAGTGTGGAGCCAGAACCTGTATCGTCACAGGAAGGAGTAAAAGTCTAGTGCAGAAAAGGGCCAACTGTGACATCAGAGGAGCTCTGGTGATTTTCCACTTTCTTAGTTATCCTCTCAAGGGCACTGTTGATGGTAAAGTACAATGTGAAAAGTTGTCTACTCAAAATACTCCCCAATTAGTGATGGTCCTTTCAATTCATTTAACTGATTTGATCATTTCAAACTAAAAAATTTAATTGAATCAATTCATTTAATTAAGTTGGTTTGTTTCATTCATCAATAGGATATGGGGCTGGTGCCGGTAAAAAACTAAAAAAACAGATTCCTATTGACTTAATCACAAAATATGTAGTCAAATAATTTATACCCTATTTTATATACTAAATTATATATTAAAAAATTAAACACGCTGATAATTCGTTTTATATGACACTGTACTGTTTGAAAACGCAAAACAGTAGGTAGTAAGGATTAGAGCAGAGCTAATAGACTTACATTTAAATCAATCCCGTCACTCACAGGGGAAAAGAAGGGGCAGCCTGGCCTCCTGTTTTTAAGAGTGGCTCTGATCCTAGGGTCTTGACACCCAGTCACATCTGAAAAACGCAGGAAAAGTGATGTCAGAGGAAGATGACAGTGTGTCTACCGGAAGTGACAGGGTGGCTGATGAGACTGTAACTTGCTTTTCTGTCTCCTCCACAGGATGGATATGAGTAGGCTTGGTGTTAACAAGAGGAGGAAGCTTCAGTGTTTATTGAAGGAGCTGAAAGCATCTGGGTGGCAGTTGGAAATCATTAAATAGGAATCAGCTGTTACAAATGTAAGGCAAGTTTTATGATTAAACTGGCCTCTCAGTGACGGCTACTCTAGTCAGCTCAATTCCACAAAGGAGCTTAATATTTGAACTCTCTCCCCTACTGTTTCTATTGTATCTTAAAATTATTGTCAGAGTTAAACACTGCCCTTTCTAATTGTGCTTCCATTGCAGCAGTTCAGAGCCTGATGAAAGAGTACAAGGAGATAAGGTGCAAGGTGAAGAGAGAGGTGGTGAAGTCTAAAGAAAAGGCATATGATGAGTTGTATAAGAGGTTGGACACTAAGGAGGGAGAAAAGGACCTGTGGGCTAGACAGAGGGTCCGAGTTATGAAAGATGTGCAGCAGGTTAGGGTAATAAAGGATAAAGATGGAAACGTACTCACAAGCGAGAAGAGTGTGTTGAGCAGATGGAAAGAGTACTTTGAGAGGTTGATGAATGCAAAGAGCGAGAGAGAGAGAAGGTTGGATGATGTGGAGATATTGAATCAGGAAGGGGAATAAAATTGATGAGCCACAGCATGAAATTATGGGAAAGAGTAGTGGAAGCTAAGTTAAGTGAGGTGATGATTAGTGAGCAGCAGTATGGTTTCATGCCAAGAAAAAGAGCACCACAGATACAATGTTTGCTCTGAGGGTGTTGATGGAGAAGTTTAGAGAAGGCCAGAAGGAGTTGCAGTGCGTCTTTGTGGACCTGGAGAAAGCATATGACAGGGTGCCTTGAGAGGAGCTGTGGAATGAGGAATGTGGTATGAGGAAGTCGGGAGTGGCAGAGAAGTACATAAGAGTTGTACAGGATATGTACGAGGGAAGTGTGACAGTGGTGAGGTCTGTGGTAGGAGCGATGGATGCATTCAAGGTGGAGGTGGGTTTACATCAGGGATCAGCTCTGAGCCCTTTCTTATTTGCAATGGTGATTGACAGATGAGAATAGGCAGGTGTCCTCATGGACTATGATGTTTGCTGATGACATTGTGATAATTGTGGTTGAGGTGACCCTGGAGAGGTGGGGATATGCTCTAGAGAGGAGAGGAATGAAGGTCAGTAGGAACAAGACAGAATACATGGGTGTAAATGAGAGGGAGGTCAGTGGAATGGTGAGGATGCAGTAGAGTTGGTGAAGGTGGATGAGTTTAAATACTTGGGATCAACAGTACAGAGGAATGGGGATTGTGGAAGAGAGATGAAAAAGAGAGCGCAGATAGGGTTGAATGGGTGGAGAAGAGTGTCAGGAGTAATTTGTGACAGACGGATATCAGCAAGAGTGAAAGGGAAGATCTACAGGACAGTAGTGAGACCAGCTATGTTATGTGGGTTAGAGACGGTGGCACTGACCAGAAAGCAGGAGACAGAGCTGGAGGTGGCAGAGTTAAAGATGCTAAGATTTGCATTGGGTGTGACGAGGATGGATAGAATTAGAAATGAGTACATTAGAGGGTCAGCTCAAGTTAGATGGTTGGGAGACAAAGTCAAAGAGGCGAGATTGCGTTGGTTTGGACATGTGCAGAGGAGAGATGCTGGGTATATTGGGAGAAGGATGCTAAAGATAGAGCTGCCAGGTAAGAGGAAAAGAGGAAGGCCTAAGAGGAGGTTTATGGATGTGGTGAGTGAGGACATGCAGGTGATGGGTGTGACAGAGCAAGATGTAGAAAACAGGTTGATATGGAAGAAGATGATCTGCTGTGGCAACCCCTAACGGGAGCAGCTGAAAGAAAGAAGAGGAAGAATATGTAGTGAGCAGCGACAACAGTCACACCTTGTGCCTGGAAACAGTTTCACAATATTTATATATAAATAATAGAATGAAGAATATTGACATCACACTTGTGAAGAAGGTGGACACTCAATATACTGTAACTGAACATAAACATTTGTTGAAGAAGTCATCAAGAGTCCATCGCTTATTTTGAATGTGTATTGATATCATGTGAGGTCAGACTGCTTCTTTGAACAGTTTCCCTTTGGCCTACATGAAGAATTAAATAACACTATAGAATCATACGTGTGTTATTATAATCTTCATGTGTAGTTCTGTATTCTCACTGAGTATTTCTAGTACTGTATGCATATTTCATCATGAATAAAAACAAAATTCTTAGCTTCTTATTATTTTCTGTAAATTGGTTGCTCTTATACTAAAACACTATGCTGTCAACTGCAAGGTTATTGATATAGTGCTCGCAATTGACCATCTAATGTGAGCCGTTACACTTAGCAGGGCTCACACTATAGAATAATGGAGATGCGTAAGTAATTTTGGATGAATTAATTTAAATAACTAAATATAAACATTTGTGTCATTTGTTTATTTACAGAACCTAATCTGTTTCAGGAAAATAATTCTATAGATTGAATACTGGAAACAAATTAATTGAATCTCATATTTCTTCCTTATTATGTTTTTCTTTGAGATGCTTTTTTCACATTTTAGATGATGAAAATATTCACTTCCTATCATAAACCAGTAATTTCTGTACAGAGATTAAAGAAATTATCTAATAAAATAACAAAGCAGCGTTTATATCTGTGACACCACAGCAGCCAGATTTTGGTCAATGCTGGAGCTCATATATGGCATCTAAAGCCATCTGTGGAGTGGAAGGCTAAAATAAATTCCCTCACTTTATTTTCCAATAGGAAAGCCAAATATATTTGGGCAAGACTCCCAGAATTCTAAGGATTTATATATTAGGGCAGAAGAGTTTGTGTGTGTTTGCAAAGGCAAAGAAAGAAACCTTAAAGATACAGTTGAGGATGGAAATTGAGGCAATGCAGAGTAAAAGAGACGGTTGATCATTTTGAGCAAAGTGTTCACCTGAGCTAAGGGTTCTAAGGATTAGGAAAATTCTTTGGAGCAAGTAGATAAGAAAAGTATGCAATATTACTTGTAAGATGCATGTCCAAAAAGTGCATCCAAGTTTCAATGTCATTCATTAATACCAGCACCAGCCAGTTATAGAGGAAGCAGAGTGAACATCAAATGGATTCAACATGCCAAGACACGAGTACTGAAGAAGCAACGGATTTTAAAGTAGCCATTGTCACAAGACCTTTATATTAAGAGAAACTTGGAGGGGTGTCAATTATTTGTTGACAACTTAATTCTGCATGGTTTGTTATTTCACTACCTATTACAGTTTTAAACAGTGTAGGCTGATTTGTTTTAGTAAACTGAAATTGGTGGAATTTGTATTTTATAATATGTTACAATATACAGTATATGTATCACTCTCAAAGTGACAGTTTATGATGTTGTATATACATTTGTAAATAGTTCAAGTGAATATTTTATGGACATCCGAGGTAAATTTTGTAGGGCAATGTCATCAATACACTACTGAAGTATAAGATTCCCACCTCTTGGTAAGCTGCCTCCATTTCTTTCCAAACACAGAGGCAGCTTTCCAAGAGTCATTTTTACTAATAAACATGTGGGAGTTCAGATTAGGTCTAGCCATGGCTCTTACATCAGTGGGTTGGTTCAAAATGCAATAAAAATCCCCACTTCTTTGCATGCTACAGTTCTGGTGTGCTTCTGTTGTTGTAGGTACACGTCAGATGTGCTCCTTAAAAATGAGACCCACACAGGACACTAGTAGACAGAAGGCTTACTGTCCTTCAAGGAAGAGTCAACATGGAGGTATAAATCTGCCTGATCTGGACAAATGCTTTTATTTTATATTTTATTTTATATGTGCACCCCAAGGTAACTGGAGTCAGCACTGGAGAAGGGTACTGTGTACACTCGCATATAAGTCGGGTCTTGAAACCTGAAAAATCGATCATAAAATCAGACTCCGACTTATACACTCATTCAAAAATACGACACTTTACTTTTTTTTTTTACATCTTCTTGCCTCCTCCAATCTCACACCAGTTTCTCAGACACATCGAATTTTGTTGCGGCACTGCAGTTATCAATTTCTGTCGCCACTTCAGCGACTCTCAATTTAAAACCAGCTTCATAGTTTCTTCTGATCCAACGCTCAGTCATAGATGACGGATGCTTTTACAATAAAGGTGTGTGAGGGTGTGAGATACAAAAAACATAAAACAGTGCAAACATTGCTTCGGAATAATTCAGGTGTGGTCATGTGGGCACAATACATAGAAAAAAGGCCGTGTGCTCCATGGTTACTCTCTTAGGTGGGCGTTAGCATATCATAATCTCTTGGACCAATAGCATGAGTTTTCTGCATTCAACTTATATGACCGACATTATAAAATACTGGAAATTATACAGTAAAATCAAGTCCCGACTTATCTGTGGGAGAACTTAAACGCGAGTATATACGGTGTAACAAGGCGCTATATAGGCGCCTGACCCGACACAGACTCACATCGGAGGCACGTATAAAAACAAGAACACTTTTAGTTTTCTTCACCTGTGGGGCACGTCTTCCCCGTGACCCCAACAGACACAATACAGTCCCAAGTAGACAAAACACAAGCACAAACACTCTTCTCTGGCACCACCACTCCTCCTCCAAGCTTCATCCTCCTCCTCCCAACTCCGGCCATTGAGTGGTGGCTGCTGGCCCCTTTTATAGTCCATCCGGAAGTGCTCCAGTTGGTTGACTGCCGAGTTCTGGCTGCACTTCCTGGTGTGGCTCAGGAGTCCCAGCTGCAGCACCCCCTGGCGGCGCCTACGAGACCCAACAGGGCTCAACAGGGGGGCGGGGGGGGCGGCCATCTAGTGTCCAGGGGGAGGTATTGCACAGTCCATGGCTGCTCCCCCTGAACATATAGCGAAGGGGCGTCCTGGCCAGGCATGGACCCTGGCCGTCCGCCACATTGCCCCTCTCTCAGCTGAGCCCTGTGGGGCTCAGTGGCACATCCCGTGAGGGCTGGTCTTCTCCAGGACAGAGACATGGGACTGTCCTTTGGAAACAGAACTAACAAATCGTGAGGAGTTGTCCCGATGTCCATGTCTTCTGGACTTCCTCCAGGGACAACACCTCCAGCTGTGACCACAGTGGTCACATTCGTAGCAGCACTGCTCCCCTTTAATCCGAACCCTGTGGGATTGGAAACATGATGGGAATTCCTGCCCTGACGTCCTCCCAGCTGAGGGCTTGTGGTGTCTCTGCCCCTCGGTGCAGCCCTCCACTGCCTCTGAGCAGACAGGCTCATACTGCGCTCTGTCAGGACTCCCCGTCTTCCTTTACCGAGTCCTCCTCTTGCTCTGGGGTGCACTGATGGTCTGTATGTCCTTATGGGAAGAAGAGGAACCCCGTGCCATCTGCACCCCTTTGGATGCCTGCGAGACTGGTGCCGGCAGTCAGGCCAAGGCTGTTTGGCAGCCAATATCTACCAGCTGCCTCCCTACACACTCCTCTGCCACACTGTTAAAGTTGAATTGAGTGCCATCTTCACCACCTGGTCACTACTGATACCATTAAGGCAGACTCCTTTGATTAAACATATCACAGACTGGAAGCAGTGGTGGTAGGGGCAATGTGACCACAGGTTCAGGGTTTTGTTTATGGGCTAAGCTGTAGGAAGAAAAAACTAACAATTACAATGCATTGTCACCTATATGTCCTTCCATTTTATCCCTTCTGTTGCCTTTAAATCACTCTCCACAAGGCTTACACTTATTATGACATAGGCAGAATTGTTTCACTGGTTTGTATTTATTTTGCTTTATTTTTGTTTTTGTTCATTTTTAGTTACTATTTTATATATTTGTTATTTTTGTCAGTTCTGCTTATCATTTCTTATTTGAGTTTTATCTCTTGTCACACATGTTTGCATGGGAAGCAGCTGAAGGGCTCACAATGGGATAATACCGTGCCAGACCAGGAGGTGGCAGAGTGCACTTGCTCTTTTTTATCGGTAGACCAACCATAGGAAACCTATGGACTTGAAAACATCACTCCCGGTTCCTGTCCTGATTACATCCCTTCCGGTTCCTGCGCCTATGACGTCACTTCCCCTGCCCGGCTTTAAAATTGCCATGTCTGCCTATTGTTGTTGTTCTATTTGTTGGACCAAAGTCTGCTGAGACATGTCATTTGGAACCAATCTTTCATTTTGGCAGCCTGATTCAAGTATACAAGTGGCTGCCCCCAAACCTCTTTCTGTGTCTGTTCAAACATTTTACACTTTTTAAATGTAGCCCCATTCCATGTGCTTTTTGGGTGAAACACCAAGAAGCAAGGCCACCATGGCTGCACTGCTTCTGTGTCCTACTCCTGGCTCTATATTCACAGTTGGAAATGAGACTCCACAGTGGTTCATTGAATTTCTCTCTATTATTTTTTCTAGAGATTTTCTATTTTTTGGGACTTCTACCATTTTCTGGATTTCAGATATTGAAAAGTATACTGAAACCTGTCTGCTTTGGATTGCTTTATAAGGAAAATTCTTTTTGCCTTGTTTTCCCCTTTTGATGTGTTTTGCCCTTATTAAATAAATATCTTCTTTTATTAAGATTCCTCTTACCCTTTTAATTACAAGCCAGAATTTTTACATTTTTACATTTTTCTGTTTCTTATGAGGCATTTCCTGGCACTTTAAAAGCCAGCTCACTATTTATCAGCCTGTTTAGGCCAAAGTCTGGAGGTAGTAGTTGGGCAAACCTCTTCTGAGATGTCCAGTGAAGTTGTTCGCCATGTCTGGAAGTCCTTCTAAAATGTATTTGAGATATCTTATAATTCACTTTAAGATATCTGAAATGGAAAAGAGATCCATTTTAAGTCATCATGAAGTAAATTTGAGATATCTAAAATGTATTTCCCATTGTGGACATATTGAGAGACCCGGGCGCATACAGCCATCCTAACCCTGACACAGACAGGCAGGAGACAGGTTTAACACCCAGCACATGGTTTATTTAAAGTGCACAAATCACCAACACAGCATCAAGACAAAACATAGTTCCTTCTCTGCCACCAGTCCATCCTCCTCCACTCCTCCTCAGGCTTTGTCCTCTTCCTCCCGACTCTGGCCATTGAGTTGTGGTGACTGGCTCCCTTTATAGGGCACCTATAAGGACTCCAGGTGCCCAACAAGCTTCTTTCAGCCACACTTCCAGAAAATGACCAAATAAAGCCCTGGAAATGTCCATGCGCCCCCTGGTGGTGGCCAAAGCCCCCAACAGGGTTGAGCTTCCATGCTCATGACCCGTGACCCTTCTGGAAACACTGATGGAAACCAAGAGGGCTGCCCTCTGTCGGCCTAGGGGAGAAACTGTCCTGGAAATGCTCTCTCCTCCGGTCTTTCCATGGTCAGTGCGTCCCAGCTGGGCAAGGACTCCGGCCGTACGGCACAATATCTAAAATGCATTTTTAGGTATCATTATTGCATTTCCAACATACAGTACAGGCCAAAAGTTTGGACACACCTCCTCATTCAATGTGTTTTCTTTATTTTCATGACCATTTACAGCACTCCATCACTCTCCTTCTTGGTCAAATAGTCCTTACACAGCCTGGAGGTGTGTTTGGGGTCATTGTCCTGTTGAAAAACAAATGATCGTCCAACTAACCTGACTTCTGCACAACACAACTCCATTGATAAAGCAAGAAATTCCACTAAATAACCCTGATAAGGCACACCTGTGAAGTGAAAACCATTTCAGGTGACTACCTGTTGAAGCTCATCGAGAGAATGCCAAGAGTGTGCAAAGCAGTAATCAGAGCAAAGGGTGGCTATTTTGAAGAAACTAGAATATAAAACATGTTTTCAGTTATTTCACCTTTTTTTGTTAAGTACATAACTCCACATGTGTTCATTCATAGTTTTGATGCCTTCAGTCATGAAAATAAAGAAAACACATTGAATGAGGAGGTGTGTCCAAACTTTTGGCCTGTACTGTATATTAAAACAGAATCCATTTTACCATTTTGAGATTTCTGAAATCCTTATTAAGATCTCTCAGATGTATTTCCACATAACTTAAAGTAGCTTTTTGAGTACTCCCATCTCTCTATTATAAAAAAAATCTTGAAAGGAGACAAGACGTGATTGTCTCAGAGACACTTTCACGTCCCGCGAGACGACAAGAGCTTATGCAAAGAGATTTGGAAAAGTTCTGTGTGGTTATATCAGACACATTTCTTATAGAGAGAAAGAAACGATATTCACTCACGGGCAGTTATACGTTGAGTTATTACGATGTAATTCCAAACACAGAATCAAAATTCAATGTGATACTGATGAAAAGGTAAAAGCGAAAAGTGATCGAATATATGGACATAGGTGATATGACAAAAGTGCGCCACATAAAATGCAGATCACGCGGCACGGCAGCAGCAGCAAGACCAGCAGCTGATCAAGCAAAGAGGAGGTAAAAAAAAAAATTGTATGTGTTTCCCATTGTATCACCATGTAAGAGGGGGTGTCGGAGGAGTGATCATGTCTCCTTGGGGTGCACTCAGCCCCCCCTCTTCACAACGCAAGCAGTAGAGACACAAAGTGGTTGGCACATAGAAAGGTGGGCGAGCGAAGCGAGCATTGGGCAAAGCCCCCTAGTATCTTAAAATATCCTCAATTATAATTCAAGATATCTGAGATGAATTTCAAAATATCTTAAAATGACAGGAAATCTCATTGAAATAAAGACAATTTTACAAGAAGTCATTTTGAAATATCTTAAGGTGCATTTCAGATATTTCAAAACACCTTGTGGCGTGCAGGGGGTACATCAGCTCCCTAAGCCCGACAGACACAGACACAAGTTCCAGCACAACATAGGCTTCTATTCTGCTGTGGGAAACCCTTCCTAAATGTTTCCCACCTAAACAACACAGTATACAAGCACAAAGGTAAAGCAAACAACATTTCTTCTTCTTCTTCTCTTCTTTCTGTCTCTGTGTCTCCTTACGCTTACACTCCTTCTCCAACAAGCTTCACCCTCTTCCTC
The DNA here is from genome assembly GCA_026402145.1 of Polypterus bichir lapradei. Taxonomy (NCBI): domain Eukaryota; kingdom Metazoa; phylum Chordata; class Cladistia; order Polypteriformes; family Polypteridae; genus Polypterus; species Polypterus bichir. Next base: position 229,588,606 of record JANRMT010062791.1, read on the forward strand.
CCGACTCTTGAAGCAGTGACTGCAGGCTTCTTTTATCCTGTGCCTGGGAGTACTTCTGGTGGCCTGTTAGCATGATCCAGACGCGTGACAAAGTAGAGCTCTGCAGTCTCTGCAGCACCCATGAAACCCAACAGGCCTGTGTCTCCAGGGGGGCTGCCATCTAGCATTCTGGGGGAGATAATGCTCTGTGTATGTTTTCTCTCCCAGTCCTTCTATTAAGCAGGTGTCCCGGCTGGACGAGGGTGTCAGCCCTCCGCCACAACATACAGATATACTTTAAGATGTCTTAAAATGTATTTGCGATAGCTCAACATGAACGCTGTTTCATTTCAAGATATCTTGAAATCCATTTGATACATCTGAAAATGCTTTTAAGGTATTTTTAGATAATTCTAATTCACTTTAAGATATCAGAAATGCATTTCCAAATATTTTTAAATCCATTTTAAGATATTTCTAAACATCAATTTATGTTTCCATATCGAGATAGCTGTAGTATGTGATAAGGCTGTTTTTTTTTTTAATAAATTTGGATATATATAATGTCATTTTTAAAAGTTAATATGTTTAGTTTATTTTTCTTTTCTTTATACTTGTTTCATTATAAACCATATTATAAAAGTGCAAAATCAGTAAGGATTTTAGCATTAGCCCTAATCTAATGGTGAATTTTTGTGTATGACGCCCACGTCGAGTAAATGATAAAGTTACACCATTGTGTAAGACTTGTCCTCAGTCATGAATCCTGGGCTTGCTGATGAATATCTTTACATACATATTCATTTCCTTGAGGCAGGCAGTCACCACCAAATGCTTCAAAACCATCGCCATCATACCCATTTCAATAACTATCACCCTATAGCACTCTCGGCTGTCATTGTGAAGTGCTTCGATAGGCTAGTCTTAGGCCACTTAAAAGCCAGACTTTCCACATCACATAACCCTCACCAGTTTGCCTATTACCCGAACAGTTCCACTGAAAATGCCATATCAACTACTCTTCATCTGGCCCTGTCCTATTTGGACAAGAGAGACACTTACGCTAGAATGCTTTTCTTTGACTTCAGTTTAGCTTTCAATGCCATTATCCCTTAGAAGCTCATAAGGAAGTTGGTCTGCCAGGCTACAATATCTCCAGTGTCTTCACGCTGAACACTGGTGCTCCCCAGGGCTACATACACAACCCACTTCTGGTCACTCCGCTAACTCATGATTGTACGGCTGCATATAGATCTAACAGCATCATTAAGTTTGTGGATGACACAATGAAGGTGAGTTTCTTCAGCAATGGAGATGAGTCAACTTACAGAATGGAGAATGTCTCTTAATGTGGACATGATGAAAGAGATGACAGAGAACTTCAGGAAGGCCCATGCTGTCCACATTCCACAGCACATCGGGAGCTCAGTGTTGGAACTGGTCAAGAACACCAAATTCCTTGGTGTGTACCTGGAGCTGACCTTACCTAGTCAAGCAACACCATCTCCACAGCCGAGAAGGCATTGCAGTTCCACTTCCTTTGGTGGCTGAAGGCAAGGCTACTTTCCCCTGTTCTCACCAAATTCTACACGGGCAACACTGAGAGCATTCTGACCAGCTGCATCCCTGTCTCGTTTGAGAACTTCAGTGTTTCTGACCGAAAAGTTCTACACACAGCAGAAAAGATCATTTTGACCTCTCTGCCCTCTGTTGAAGACATCTTTCTAAAGCGTTCTATCCTCAAGGCTTACAGCATTGTGAAGGACCTCTCCCATGCACTCCTGTAGTCTCTTTGTCCCACTTCCATCAGGCAGAAAGTACTGGAGCATCCAAACCAGTTCTGCCAGGTACTACAGCAGCTTCTACCCATTGGCTGTCTGGACTCTGAACTCTATGCTGCCCCTGGGTCCTTTAGATCTTTCCCTAGTAGTGAATTTATATGCAATACTTTTGTTACACTTGTCACTACTGTTTTTTTATTATATTGTTATTATTTATTAATTAATTTATTATTATTATATATATAAATATTATTATTATTATTATTATTATTATTATTATTATTATTATTATTATAGTAGCAAAATACCCGCTCTTCGCAGCGGAGAAGTAGTGTGTTAAAGAAGTTATGAAAAAGAAAAGGAAACATTTTAAAAATAGCGTAACATGATTGTCAATGTAATTGTTTTGCCACTGTTATGAGTGTTGCTGTCATCAAGGATTTGATTATCATTATTTCTTTCAATCATGTTTGTATCTGGAGGACGTGTTGTGTTCAAGTTACATTCCGTGTTTGTCAATCGTTGTAAAGATAACTGGTTTCATTCATCGATTCGTTTCTTACTGCATCAATAAACAGCTTGTCTTCCTCTTTATCTGAGATGTGACACACTGCATGCACGGGTTTTTTTTTACACTGTCTTCCTTTAGCGGGACATTGACTTTTTCCACCGTGTGCTTTGTTTCTGCAGTAGCTGCACTTATGAATATGCTTGTATGTATCAGACGCTTCATATTTTTTTTCTGCCTTCTCAATTGTGTAATTCGGTTTTTGTTCAGCACTCTTTGGAACTGTTGCTTTTTGTCTGTGCACTGCGTCATTTCACGTGAGTCGCTCGGTGTACATGCATCGAAGCTTCTTAGCTGTGCTGGTGCCATCTCGTGCGATGTCCACGGCTGTATTATGTTAGCTAAGTCCCGGCACTTAAAACTTTCTCTCGCAATTTCGCCGAGTTTGTGCCAAACACCACCCTGACCATCTCATCTTCCTCTGCATAAGCACAGTCCTTCACCCGTGAATATTTAGCGGCAGTGTTTCTATTGGATTGCCGCTGACGGACGGCCTTATATGGGCAGGCACTAAATTACGTGGGAGGCGTAATTAGTGATGAGTGAGTCAGTCAGTCAGTGAGTGAGTCAGTGAGGGCTTTGCCTTTTATTAGTATAGATTATTATTATTATTTATAAATAAATTAATTATTTATGTATTACTATCTATTTCACATTATTACTATGTATTAAATTAGCTATTATTTATTTTGAATTATTTATCTATTATATTATAGTATAGTGTTTTACCTGTTTTTCACTTGTCCTGTGTATATGTATATGGTTTGTTACACCACGGTCCTGGGGGACATTTTTTTGTGCCACTGTATGCTGCAATACTGGGTGTGGATGGTGTGACAATAAAGCCACTTGACTTGACTACTAGTCGGTTCTTTTGCACACAATGTTTAGCACCTGTTATTGTTGTTGTTATGTCTGTCTGTCCTCATGAAGGAACTCGGCTCCCAGTAGGCTGATTTCTGTGAAATTCTTATTATTTCACTTATTCTGTAGATTTTCTAACTTATTTATAGAGTGTCCTAGAGCCAGCTGCCCTAGTAAAGGAAACTCCTGCAAGAAAATATTTTCAGATAAGGAAAAGAAATGCTGGTGACAGATGAGCTTTATCTCTTACACTGGCTTGTGATAGTATTAAATTAAATATAGAGGTTGTAATTTATGTAAGACCATATTGTCTAAAGAGTATAAAAGAACAATAAAAGGCTTTGTCTCTTTTTTTTAATGATGTAATTCCACCAACACTTGTGTGGAACTACCTTTAAATATGTAATAAATCCTAACTGCACCTCTCAACCGTGACTATTTAAAGTAAAATTCTCCCAGCAGGGTGTGTGTGTGTGTTTAGGTCAATAATCTACTGTTACACTGTCTAATATGTAGTTAGGATAATAAAACAGAGGCAGAAAAAACTGAACTTTGTCTTTTTTGCTTGTATTCAGTGTACAGTCCTAGGTTTTGTGCAAGTTTTACTACCTGGTAAAAAAAATAAATAAATAAATGGTTGCAATTAAAGCAACCTTTGATCCTTAATTTGTCTAAGACCGGAAGACAACTGATTTTTTCCAGGTGAAATGTAAAGAAGCAGATGGATCTTTTATTCAAGGAAAGGCCTAAGACAAAAGCTGAGACATTTGAGTCGAGTGGACAGAGAAGTCACATCACAGTCACCAGACGATGACAACATGAAGACAGAGCAGAGGAACACACAAACAAAGTAAGAAAGCTGTTAAAGAACCTCAAGAGACATTAACATGTTGTAATGGGAATGGAAATCTTAATTATAGTGCATATGATTTGTATATACGAGGTAGGGAAATTAAATAAAATGTATATGCTGAAGGAAAATATTCCATAATATTCTCAAACATGGTTAATCTAAACCAGAGTGATGGGGACTAGAGCCTGACTAGCAGCATTGGGCATAAGACAGGAAAAACACCTGAGTGTTACAGGGCATACTTGTGCAAACACTCCGACTCACTCACACAGAGCCAGATTAGAGTCACCGACTAACCTTATCATCATATTTTTGGAGACACAGAGAGAATGGAATGACTGGGCAGAAGATTCAAAACCAGTCGATGGCATTAATGAGGAAGGAGTGCTGCCTCACAGTGCAGCTATTACTATTTGAAGTGTATATGATGTATATAAATGTATTCAGTTAATAAGTTGTACTGTTCATATAGTGAATTTCTATTGGTCTGAACAGATGTTTCTGGCAAAACATATTAAGTGCATTAGCATTCACACCACTTCATTAACAGACACTTTCTTTCCACAGATTATAAGGATAATCAGAAGGCACTCGTACTGACAGGTGCGTGAGTGTTTCTCATGTTTATTATCTGATGTTGCATATAAAGGATGGGGTTGCATTTAATGTCTCCATTTCATTGATTCTTTCTTGTTGGTGCTGTACTACTCTCTTTACTCTATGATCACTAGTGAGACATTAAAACTTGAGCTTGAACATTTTTAAGACCTGCTGATTTCAGTAAAGTACTGATTCTAAAATTGTGCCCAAGGGTGATTGAGAGAGTAAGAAAACCTGACGTATACCTTTCAAATCTATCATCTGCTGTTGCATTTTGCGTTCATGTTTTGTTAACATGCTACTACTATCATTAGTATGCAGGGGAAATACAAGTAATATGTTATTTAAAATTATGTACATGATGATATCAGACCGGTTTGAAAGAAACTCTTCCTTCAGCTAAATGTGTTTGCCTAAAGAACCGTAGAGAAGGTTCTGAGATATGCTGGATAATATAAATCAGAACACACATCCATCAGGCTACCTGTTCGAAACAACTTTAAGAACTTTTAAACTTTACCAGGTTTGAGATAGTTCTTGGTAAGGATGACAGCTGTTTTATGAATCATCTGCTAGATAAGTAGCCTGTTCCTGTCCTTCATCATCTTCTTATATAATACACTACCGTGGCTGTCCAGGATTTTAAATCACCTGTAGCTCACAAACCGTTTGACCGTTTGAAATTTGGTGCACATATACTATGTGACGTCTACTATCTGCTTTTAGGGGTGATGATTGACCTCCAAGGTTATTCCTCTTTTTATCTTTATTTTATTATAGATAGATAGATAGATAGATAGATAGATAGATAGATAGATAGATA
>JANRMT010062791.1:229594083-229606844 GCA_026402145.1 Polypterus bichir lapradei
ATAGATAGATAGATAGATAGATAGATAGATAGATAGATAGATAGATAGATAGATAGATAGAATCAACTCAGCAGCAGCCAGCAGGGCGGCCGTGCGGCACATGCGTACGGGTGCCGTTCTCATCCCTACTACCTTCGCCGTCACTTCCCCTACCTCTTCATATCTTTCATCATTCTTGAGGCAGATTGAAGACTTAAGTGCCAGCTTAAGTGAAAAATTAAAGAAAACATACTAAGTAATTGCAATACAAACACTGACTTAATCAGTTTTAACATGAAAAGATGCCGACAAAAGAAGAGAAGAAGCGGGCCGCTAGGGTGGAGAAAAGAAGCGCTGCTCAGGAAGAGGCACGTGCATCAACCTCGGAGCAAATAAACACTAAACGTACAGAGAAGGAGCATGAAAACTTTGAACGCTCAAGTCAAGTGTATTCACGGCACGTTATCATGCAGTGCACCGTTACTGGTATCCTTATAATAGGCAGTGTGGTGTAGTGTAGTGGATAAGGATTTGGACATCCACCCATGAGGCAGTGGGTTCAAGTCCCACCACTGATACAGTATGATCCTGAGCAAGTCGCTTGACCTGCCTGTGCTCCAATTGGAAAAAGAAAAGAAATGTAACCAATTGTATCATAAATGTTGAGAGTTACTTTGGATCAAAGCTTTGGCCAAATCAATAAATGTAAAAGAATTATGTTTTACGCTTAGAGTTTTGCTTAATTAAGGGTTTGCATACGTGTTAATTTGAGTTATGACATTAGTTTCACACAAATTGCAAACTGATTTATGTTACTGTTCTATTTATGTTTACTGCAATACCATTTCGAAGTTGGTAACATGACCATGATCATTACAGCCTATGGAATATACTGTAAGTAGGGTAACCTTGTCCACATCTCTAGGTGGGTGTGCTAACCTTTTGAACATCTTAATGATAGTTAGTTTCATTTTCAAGTAGACCCCTAATGGCTACATATTTTGACGAATTTTGCTCCAGTCTCCATTTTGAATCTGAACCATGTCAAATTTGAAGATATGTTGTTCTGATTCCTGTTAACTTGTTTCAGTCTGTCTTCCCAGTTTTGACATCCTGCTCATCCTGAGCTCGCAAATTATCTTAACTCTGCTCTTTCTTGTCATAGTCCTCAGAAATCTTGCATGTCTGCAACAATTTTGCACTCTGCCCATTCACTCATTCAAACTTGCCTCTGATTCATCTTTTTTCAGTCACCTCAGATTAATAAAACTCCTCAGACAAAAAATTTTTTTTTTCTTCTCACTACAAATCCCACTCCAGACTGGACTATATTTTTATGTCTGTGTTATGAATCTGACAACTTTAAATGTTTATTGTTTTCATGCATAGATTTCTGGGTTTTGGAAATCAAAAACATTTCTGAATGTGTATTTTAGTGTTTTCGTCCTCTGGAATAAAGTAGATTTTTATCTTTATTATTATTTAGCAGTACCCCAACATCGTTTTGTTTTGTGTATATAAACTGCCATTTTGTAAATCCCACTTGTCAGCACACTACTCCAGGGATCCAGGAGGCATATTCTTGATGTCATTATCACAAAATTTAAAATATTGGCACAATGGGTCTCTCCTCATCCATGACTGTGGATAAACAAAGAGCTTTCTGCATGTTTCTTTTTTGAATTCTGGTTTTGAAATCTTTAACATTCCCCTTTGGTTTACATTTTGGCTATGGCAACAGACTTAGTTTCCTTTTGGGTAATGACCTGTTTTTTGCTTTCAACGTTTGATTAATCTTATGGGCCGCAGTGTTCCGTTTTTCACTGCTAAGTTGACAGATGGTACAGTCTGCATCTCTGTCCAGTCACAAATGTACCGGTTTACAGCTCTGGTTACCCATCCTTCCGGGTCACATCTCCCTTTCTGGAGTTTTACCATTTCATTACTCCAAAATTCTCAGTTCTTGCAGGAGCTCTCTCAACATGAGTTGTCTCATTCAAGACATCTTTAGTTAGGTGAGTTAAAATTTAAATTCATACTTCTGGAGAAATTCTAATTTCTTGAATTAGAGTCTGCGTTCAACTACCATCATGTGTAAAATAGGTTAGGGACTCCCTTAGTTTGATCTACTCCTCCTTTTTCCTTCTTCTCCTCTCCCATTCTAGAGGGAAAATGGGGAAATGCACGTATCGGCCGTGTCACGTTTTTATCATTCTGTGTCACTCTTACCTTTTTAAATGAGGTGTTCGCTAGGCTTGCATGTTTGATATGTTAACATAAGTTTCCTGACCAATAAATTAAACTGAACTGCTTCTTATGAGATTTCCAGGTGAATTGAAAATGTTTTACTATTCCTCACTATCACCAGCTCATGTTCACAATGTAACTTTTATCTTTGCAGAACATCAAAACATTCCCAACCTTCCATTCCTCATCCTCCTTAATTTCCATATTTTCATCAGACCTTGACTACATTACTTCAATATATATTTAAATACTTCTCTTGCACAAAATTGCTTCCAGATTAGCTACAGCTGCCAGATTGGTGACATGGATTGAGAATAAATGAACATATTTCCACCTTTCCTAACTCAACTACAATAGCTCTGTTTCTGATTTTACTTTATTTTCAAAACTTTGCTATTGACTTTTGATAGTCAGTCTACCTGTGTTTGCTAGAGCTAGACATCTGAGAGCCTGACATCATCATTCTCATGATTTCCATCCATTATCCAACCCGCTGTATCCTAACTACAGGGTCACGGGGATCTGCTGGAGCCAATCCCAGCCAACACAGGGCACAAGGCAGGAAACAAACCCCAGGCAGGGCGCACACACACACTAGGGATAATTTAGGATCGCCAATGCACCTAAAACTGCATGTCTTTGATAGGAAACCCATACAGACACAGGGAGAACATGCAAACTCCACACAGGGAGGACCTGGGAATCAAACCCAGGTCTCCTAACTGCAAGACAGCAGCGCTACCCACTGCACCACCGTGCCACTCTCTCATGGTTTCAACTTCAGTAATTTTTTGCATGCTCTCCATAATATGGTGCAGCTGGATGCAGGAATGACAAGTCACGTAGAGATAAAAGTTGGCACTCCAACCGTGTCATCCTGTTTATTCCACAAAAAAGAGTCCAATAGAAGAAACGCCTCTTGCCGTTATGTTTCCAGCCCATAGGCGAAATATAAGCAAAGCTGCAGAATTAGGAATCATTCACAGGAACTCCGTCAGGTGGGTTGCTCTGGCCGTTAAAGCTGCCTCCTTCTGGGCAGCCGTGTTTATTATAGCGGATGAACCAGAAGGGACAGAGCTAAGTGCCCTCACTGGATGGTTTCTCAGTGCTGCGGGGAGAGAAGAAGAGAATGTTAGTGACAGAGCCCTCTCTCGCCTTATTGGGTTATCAAAAACCTTGATCTAGTCCGTGAGGAGATCCTCCAACATGCATGCATGACAATGGTTACTTTTAAATTGTATTCTTGTTTGCTTTGTAAATTATATTCAGTAAAGGGTATTATAAAATGTAAAGATTGATTATTACATGCCTATATCAACATCAGGTCATACAGTGCATCCGGAAAGTATTCACGGCGCATCACTTTTTCCACATTTTGTTATGTTACAGCCTTATTCCAAAATTAATTAAACTCATTTTTTTCCTCAGAATTCTACACACAACATCCCATAATTTTTTTTCTCCAGCCGTCTGGAGTTTTTATTTTGTTTTTTCTGTCCCCCCTGGCCATTGGACCTTACTCTTATTCGATGTTAATTAATGCTGATTTATTTTGTTTTCATATTGTGTTTATTTTTCTATTCTTTATTATGTAAAGCACTTTGAGCTACTGTTTGTATGAATATGTGCTATATAAATAAATGTTGTTGTTGTTGTTGTTGTATAATGACAATGTGAAAAAAGTTTACTTGAGGTTTTTGCAAATTTATTAAAAATAAAAAAACTGAGAAAGCACATGTACATAAGTATTCACAGCCTTTGCTCAATACTTTGTTGATGCACCTTTGGCAGCAATTACAGCCTCAAGTCTTTTTGAATATGATGTCACAAGCTTGGCACACCTATCCTTGGCCAGTTTCGCCCATTCCTCTTTGCAGCACCTCTCAAGCTCCATCAGGTTGGATGGGAAGCGTCGGTGCACAGCCATTTTAAGATCTCTCCAGAGATGTTCACTCGGATTCAAGTCTGGGCTCTGGCTGGGCCACTCAAGGACATTCACAGAGTTGTCCTGAAGCCACTCCTTTGATATCTTGGCTGTGTGCTTAGGGTCGTTGTCCTGCTGAAAGATGAACCGTCGCCCCAGTCTGAGGTCAAGAGCGCTCTGGAGCAGGTTTTCATCCAGGATGTCTCTGTACATTGCTGCAGTCATCTTTCCCTTTATCCTGACTAGTCTCCCAGTTCCTGCTGCTTCAAAACATCCCCACAGCATGATGCTGCCGCCACCATGCTTCACTGTAGGGATGGTATTGGCCTGGAGATGAGTGGTGCCTGGTTTCCTCCAAACGTGACGCCTGGTATTCACACCGACGATTTCAATCTTTTCTCATCAGACCAGAGAATTTTGTTTCTCATGGTCAGAGAGTCCTTCAGGTGCCTTTTGGCAAACTCCAGGCGGGCTGCCATGTGCCTTTTACTAAGGAGTGGCTTCCGTCTGGCCACGCTACTATACAGGCCTGATTGGTGGATTGCTGCAGAGATGGTTGTCCTTCTGGAAGGTTCTCCTCTCTCCACAGAGGACCTCTGGAGCTCTGACAGAGTGACCATCGGGTTCTTGGTCACCTCCCTGACTAAGGCCCTTCTCCCCCGATCGCTCAGTTTAGATGGCCGGCCAGCTCTAGGAAGAGTCCTGGTGGTTTCGAACTTCTTCCACTTATGGATGATGGAGGCCACTGTGCTCATTGGGACCTTCAAAGCAGCAGAACCTTTCCCAGATTTGTGCCTCGAGACAATCTTGTCTCGGAGGTCTACAGACAATTCCTTTTGACTTCATGCTTGGTTTGTGCTCTGACATGAACTGTCAACTGTGGGACCTTATATAGACAGGTGTGTGCCTTTACAAATCATGTCCAATCAACTGAATGTACCACAGGTGAACTTCAATTAAGCTGCAGAAACATCTCAAGGATGATCAGGGGAAACAGGATGCACCTGAGCTCAATTTGGAGCTTCATGGCAAAGGCTGTGAATACTTATGTACATGTGATTTCTCAATTTTTTTATTTTTAATAAATTTGCAAAAATCTCAAGTAAACTTTTTTCACGTTGTCATTATGGGGTGTTGTGTGTAGAATTCTGAGGAAAAAATTTCATTTAATCCATTTTGGAATAAGGCTGTAATATAACAAAATGTGGAAAAAGTGATGCGCTGTGAATACTTTCCGGATGCACTGTACCTGGTCACAGAATGTGACAGTCCTGTGATATCCACCTCCTGTTAATGCACTCTCATAGGACTCTAGCGTATGTCCAGTGGATGAGTATGCAGACACCAGAGTTCTTCATGTTTTTTATTCCTATTGCATCTTTTCTTGAGTACATCTCCAACTGTATAGGTGTGTACTGACTATAAAGGTTTTAGTCCCATGACTGTGATGTCTAGCAATTCCTGTGCTTTTACAAGAGGACCTTCTCCCAGCAGGCTGTTATTTGCAAATGGGTAATAAAACTGTGTCAATACCTTTTCTCTTCATAGCCATTATCTCTGTGTTCTACATCTCTAATTGATCCTAATCTCTAATCTAATCCTGAAGAAATCGATTTAAAATTATTTTCTTATTTTTTTACAGTCTCCATTTATCTCAGAATGTGTCATAGTTAAAAGACTTTGGGGAGGAGACAATCTGATTGCACATTTAGTCCTACAGAGATCTTCAAATGGATCAAAAAAGCTTTAAGAAAAAAGAAAAATCTGTTTCTATGATTTCAAGGAGAAGACGAACTGAAAGTGATCTTACAGCTTTGTCTGGTAAGAAGAACTCAAGGGTTGCCTCCTATCATTTCAAGAAATTTTGAAATACATAGACTAGAAACTCATGTTCAGTAAACTTGCCCTGGGGCCTCACAAAAATAGATTAAAAATGTACGTACACAACTTTCTGACGCAAACATCAGGATTTATAAAAGAAAACTCAACGGGGGAATGTGTGTATATTTACGTCAGCTCTGACCCATGCGTGCAAAACGTTTAGGAGAAAATGGGAAATGACGACACCCTTGATCAAGTAGGGAAATGCAGATAAACCCGCTAACCTACAACTTGCACATGGTATTATAATTAGAATATAATATATTATAATAACGGCTCGGTGATATGAATTATATCAACGAGCCATTATTGTAATGTGTGCTAATGTGACAAGCATATTAAACCTCGAAAGTATTGAATATGATGTACAGATTGTATTTCATTTCCTTTTAAAGACAGCCAATGTTGCGTATTTTCACTGAAAAGCTTTTTGTCAGTTTATATTGACAACCTGTTGTCACTTCTCAGTGAAATGGCCATATGTATTTGTATTATTTTGTATTTGGCCCACTTTATATGATGTCATATGTGATGCCAAGATGAGACTGACAAACATCACTTCTCCATGGCCTGGACTAACTCATGATTCATTTATTTTGAGGAAAAGTAGCTTAGGCAGACCTCAGTTTTTCATATGTTTTATACTATTTATTGTATTAGCAATCATATCATTACATGTGCCAGGTATTAGCAGCTACCCACTCAGACGCTGGTGCCTTACGCCTTTCCCAGACCCCCAGAACACATATGAGAGATGCTATAATGCCACACATGATCTTGCATGCTCAGTTGCGGAGTGCAGGTGGATGCTCTTGAATTAAGGTGGTAGGGTCTCGATGTGTCAGGAGGAAGGCTGCTCAACCAGCCAATGAATGCCTGCAGCATCATGACTGCATATGTATGAGGCTGATTAGCATCAAGGTGATAAAGAGCTGTAAAGGGTAAGTTGGTTTTCTGGCATGCACATACGTTCACACTGTAATCCATGTCATGTTTTGTTATGTAAGAAAGGAACTTAGACTCAGGAAAAGAAATAAAGAAATATGCAGAAATATGGAGTTGAATAAAGACGTATGCAATGTATCGGAGTACTGTGCCTTCTCAGTAATTCACTCTATTTATAATAGTAGTGAGACACAAACTCAGGATCTTTGGATTACCTAACAGTCTTTGTTACCATGTAGCTAAAGAAGAACTCAGTCAATTCAATGCAGATCAGGTTTACGTCTAAATGCTGATGAATAATCCAAAAGTTTTGGGTTATTGCCTTGTCACGTGTTATCTCAGGGAGAACAGCAGCTGTAAGTGGGAGTGTTGCCCTGAGTGAATTCCTGAGAAGAGACACATAATTAAAATAAAAGTAAAAACTTTTCTTGGAAACCAGTAATGTTATCATGAAGAGATATTCTGAAGCTTCTCTTTCTACCTTTTATGGTATTTTGTCTACTGGCAAATTATGAAAACTGAAAGCAAAAATGACATAGATTTTGGAGTTACTTTCTCACAACTCCAGGTCATTTTTTCCATGTGTTGAATATTTCTTTTCTCATTGTGTCAGTGAGGGATTTCTCTGATAATCCAGTTACCCCTTCCTGTAGATTAAGTTAAATAGGCCTTTATATTGTCTAGTGAGATAAAGAGTCAATTAATCTGTCCTGCAATGGACTGTTGTCCTATCCAGGTTTTTAGAACAATACATTACAACATTAGAACACTCTAGACGAGAACAGGCCATTCAGCCCAACAAAGCTCGGCAGTCCTATCAAATTGTTTCTTCCAAAATAACATCAAGTCAAGTTTTGAAAGTCCCTAAAGTCTTACTGTCTACCACACTACTTGGTAGCTTATTCCAAGTGTCTATCGTTCTTTGTGTAAAGAAAAACTGCCTAATGTTTGTGTGAAGTTTACCCTTAACAAGTTTCCAGCGGTGCCCCCTATTTTTGATGAACTCATTTTAAAATAAGTCTCAATTCACTGGACTAATGTCTCCTCTTAATCTTCTTTTGCTTAAAAATGAAAAGGCTCAGCTCTTTCCTCGTAATTCATTCCCTGTTGCCCTGGAATTAGCCTGGATTCTCTCTCTGGACTTTTTCTAGTATTGCTATGTCTTGCAGACCAAAACTGCACCCAGTACTCCAGATGAGGCCTCACCAGTGTGTTATAAAGCCTGAGCAGAACCTCCTTGGACTTGTACTCCACAAGTCAGGGCGCTATATAACTTAAAATGCTGTTAGCCTTCTTAATGGCTTCTGAACGCTGTCTGGCAGTTGATAGCATGCAGTCCACTATGACTCCTAACTCCTTCTCATAAGGTGTACTTTCGATTTTCAGACCTCCCATTGTGTATTCAAACCTAACATTTTTACATCCTACATGTAATATTTTATATTTGCTAACATGAAATTTCATCTGCCACAAATCTACCCAAGCCTCTATGCTATCCAAGTCTGTAATGATTCAATGGATTCCAGATTATCTCTGCCAAACCACCTATCTTGGTATCATCTGCAAACCTAACTAGCTTGTTACTTAAATTCCTATCCAAATCATTTAAATTTATTAAAAATAGCCATGGCACTGATCCATGTGGAACACCACTCTTTAACACCAATCAGTTCAATTAGGCATAACTGTGTCTGAGCCAGTTCTGCACCCATCTACAAACATCACCCTGAACTCCCACTTCTTTAAGTTTGATGCCCAACCTCTTACTGTATGTGGCACCTTATCAAATGCTTCCTAAAACTCCAGATAAACAATATCATAAGCTTCATTTTAATTATACCCTTTTGTTGCCTACTCATAGAATTCCAGTATGTTAGTAAAACACAACCTCCCTCTTCTGAACCCATGCTCACTGTTCAGTTAAACTCCTGTTCTTGCCAGGTGTTGCTCAATCTTATCCTTAATAATTCCTTCCATTAATTTCCCAGTGATGTACTTTAAGCTACTGGCCTACAGTTGCTTGGATCTGCCCTGTTACCCTTCTTATATAACGGGATAATATTTGCCATTTTCCAGTCGTTCAGAATCTACTCAATGCACAGTGACCTACTAAAAATATGTGAAGGGTATATACTGTACCTATATATGTACTTGCTAACCTCTCGAAGAATTCAAGGGTAAATATTATCTGGTCGTGGAAATTTGTTTGATTTCAGCCTATTTAATCTGAACAGCACTTTTCCCTCTACAATTTCTAAATCCCTCAATACCACCTTAGTAGTCCCATATGCTGAGAGGTTATCTACTTCCTCACTTTGTGAAGACCTAAGAAAAATGCAAGTAGCATCTGCTATTTCACTGTCTGTATTTTTAATTCCCCTTTACTATGCCTGATGCACTTCACCTCCTCTTTGGCTGTTCTTTTAAAATACTGAAAGAGTCTCTTTGGGTGGTCTTTCACCTTATCTGCCATATTCCGCTCTGCCTTTTAGCCTCCTTAATATCCTTCTTAATGGTTGCCCTTATGTATGTCATTTGTTCCAAAATGGAAAATGACATCTGGATGCACCACTGCTCTGGCCAAGAGCCTATCCATGCTTCCAGGGAACTCTCCCACCTGTGCACCTGGAAGGCAACACACTGTGTGAGACTGTCTGTCTCTGGAGCAAACCTGTGCTTCAATCCCCTTAATGACTGAGTCCCAAACTATCACTACCTCTTTCTTTCTGGGAACTGGTGTGAGGTGGTCCGTTGGGGCTTCTCATGCCTGCCTGCCACCTCAGAATCTTCAGAGATACCATCCAGCTCGGCAATGACTTGAAAACAGTTTGACACTACCTATTCTAGGGTTGATGCACTCAGACAGTGTGCACCCTTTACCTTGAGCCTTGTGACCATGACCCACCTATCTCTACCTGTCTGGTCTGGAATCTCCACCTTTAGTGGTGCACAGCAGCTCTCTAAAGGACACCTGGGGCAGGTCCGCCAATTCTCTACAACCAAACAGGCCAGCCAACTCTTCCTCCAGTTCAGCAATGAGGTGCTGGATCAGCTGGTATCTCTTGTAGATGTCGCTCTCACAGAACACTGCCTCCTCCATGGCGTCATCTAAAAAGTCTAACATCCATCAGGACTTGCATTGAACTTCCGTTATTATTAAAATCTGAGTTAGAATAACTACAACTGTCTTAACTACCGTTTTTATTATTATTTTTTTAATTAAATGATTTAACTTAAATGGTAAAACTAAAAAAAATGAATGCAAAGAAATTGGATTAAAGAACTGCTACAGTTATTTAATACCTTCTGGCCTCCTAAACTCCTGTAATCTTCTCCCCCTTGAATGCATGCTGTTTGTTCTTCTATGTGGTTAACTTTACTCGTCTCTCTCTGTTTTCCTAACTTTGCACTCCTCTTATTCTTTACTTAAAAGCTGTCCACTCACACCATTTGTACTCCTTCATATTAATGAACCCTTACACTGTTTCCCTCTTAACTGTCCTACTTTTCTGACTGCTAAGAACGTTTCAGTCTAGAAAACCTTGTTTACTGAATATGTTAATTTCTTACTGTCATATCTGCTCCTATGGCTGCTTGTGCCTAATCGGCATCCTAATGCTGGCTGCCTGCCTATGTACCACTGAGTCCTTCTCTTTAGCGCTTTGAAGTCAGCCGCTGCTTTTCTTTTTTTCCCCACTAAGGAATTACGTGTTTCTGTAACTTATAACTATTCATCACTATGATGCTGGTTATTTATTTACAGAGATGCCAGTGTCAGCTACTGCTGCTTACAACACTGCCTCACTGGCATTAATATGAATACAGATAACAAGAACAAGTACACATAACAAGTAACTTTTCCAAATGCAACACCAAATGCACAGCTGCTTTTGCTCCTGTGCAGGCAAAAAAAACCTTCTAAAGGAAAAACCTTTAAAAATTCCTTAGCAGCAACCAAACGCAAGTTTATAGGAATATATATTTTGAATTAACTCTCAAACAATATAAAACAACAACTTTCAGCAACTCTCAGCCAATCTCTCTCGCTTGCAAAAATGATGTCAGCACATCAGTACATTTCCAAAGCTCTAGATGCTAAAGGCTTGGTGCTGATGATGTGAATAAAGACCTGGAGCTACAGTGTTGCTAATCAAAGTCATCATCAAGGGAAAACAGTGCATTGAAAAGTGTGGAATAAATGTAGCTCATTTAAAAGAGAAGTCATTTGTTCTGGAACTAAAATCATAAACTAGCCTGAGAACGAAGTAACTATTTCCACAGATTGAGATATAGCAGGAGAAACCACACAAGCCAATGAGAGAAGAAGTGAGAACAAACAGAACAGGTAAATCATTCCACCAAAAGGACTACTTGAAGTGAAGTGTTAGAATTTCATGATAACCTGTTTATTCTCTATGTTGTTTATCACACCTTAGGCAGCTTCTGTGCCACCAGACTTACAGCATAAATAAAAAAAAAAAAACACTCAGGAGTTGGTACAGAGATATATTTACTTGGCAGTGGGCTGTTATGTCACAAAATAACTCCAGAGACTCAACAGATTATCCTGTTCCTGTCTTTCTTTGTTTCATTTAGGTATGATAGAGAAGTTTCGGAAAGTGATTAAAAAATTACCTCATGAAGATCTTCTCAAGGTCACCGAGTTCTACAAGCCCCACTTGGCCTATATCATCGAATACGACATCACCAGCATACTGCAGAACTTGGTCACCAAGCACATCCTTGCCAACGATGAGGCAAAGGTAGATAAGTCTTTATTTCTTTTAAAGAGAGGGATAAAGAACAGTATGAGGGTCTTCTGACCCACCGTAAGGAGAATTTAATGTTAGTTTGAGATCATCACACCAAAATGACTGATACGTCCCCTTAGTTCTCTTCTGAAAACTGTAACTCGACTCACTCCACCTGTCTTTCAGAAAATTAAAGCAAAAGAGGAATCTGAGGGGATTGCAGGTGTGGATTGCTTTATCAGTGATGTAATGAAGAAAGACCGAAGTTTGTTAGTCAGCCTTTGGGAGTCACTGGCTGAAGAATTTGTGAGATTTCCTTCACCGAACCTGACGAGAATACTGGAGGAGGTGACAGTGGGAGGTGAGTTATGCGACAGAGAAGACCCTTAATATCTAGATAGACAAAGGCATGAAAGAGTGTGATGAACACAGGAATGCAATACAAAATTACAAAACAGAAAAGAAACTCATTATGTGGGCTTATATTACAAATTTCCTCAGTAGCATTGAGATGCCAACCTTATACTCAAAACACCAGTTGCTCTCTTTTTCTATGTGTAGGACTGGAATCAGGGACCACATCAAACACATTCAGAAAGTAATAAGAAGCCAACTTTTAGTAGTTCCAGACATTCATTTAAACTTTGCATGTATTTCTTTACATAACAGTCAGTAATAGCACCCACAAGTGTCCAGACAGAGCACTGTGTACTTGTGTTAACAGGCAGAGACTCATAGATTCCTATTGTCTGCCTCTGTCCCTGGTCATACTGCCACTTTCACATATATACCTGTAAATAGTAACCATACTCGTTTTCCCTTTTTTTTGTCAATCCCTATTACTACAAGTTTCAATCTCACCTTTTTCATATCATGGACAGTTCTGACCACATCCCTTATATCTCACATTATTTAACAAGTGTTGAGGAGCATCCCACTCTCCCAATGTTGACAGATAGATAGATAGATAGATAGATAGATAGATAGATAGATAGATAGATAGATAGATAGATAGATAGATAGATAGATAGATA
>JANRMT010062791.1:229606854-229636260 GCA_026402145.1 Polypterus bichir lapradei
ATAGATAGATAGATAGATAGATAGATAGATAGATAGATAGATAGATAAAGGTCTACATAGTTTTTTTATAGGATGGAAAGACTAATACATTTCAGTGCAGCAACACTGACAGGCAAGATGGTCGCTATGCCCATTTCTCTCAGGATTTGGCCATTTTCTTCTGTTCTTTTTTGGCAGTCACTGGAAAGCAACAGTGATGCCTTGCCATGTTATTGGAATGATCATTGATGACCAAGGAGTCCAATACTCAAGCCATAGACCTTAGGGTGGCAGCGGTTTTCAACAGCAATAGAATTGGGAGAAAAGGAAAAAGTAAAAACTAGCTATGGTCTGCTACTGGGAGACCGAAATTCTAGGAAACAAGCTCAGTTCCTAAAACTAATTCATTGTCACAGGAATAGCAAGAGAGTCAAAAACCAGGGTAAGCATAGAAACTGAGCCAAAACATAAGCTGGGGAACAAGATCATAAGACACAAACAATTTCGTAACCAGGTGTAATAAGTGTATAAGTTTAATATGTTACTGTGCTCTGTGCAAATATATTTTATAAATCTACCTCTTTCTACTCACATGCACAGTTGACACAGAGCCAGATGTAGCACAGGGGTTCAACATATAACAACTGCTAGGCAAGCATTAGAAGACAAGACAAGTTAGGGACAACTGAGAAATGGGCAGTCAGAATGAGGACCATTGTACACTATTTTTGTGTGTCAGTGTCAGCATGAAACTGTATCCTCTTTTGCTTTGTTTGGAATGGCATGATTCACCTAAGTGGGGGCCTGCATGTGAAGAAAGAGTATAAAGCCTTGGAACATTGCCCGATACACCATTGAAAGCAATGAACGGATGGGAGATAACGTCATCTGATCCTGAAAATCCTTCCACTGCAATGGTGAAAACTGCAGACTCTACACATCGGGCCCCCACTCCCGAACTGGGTTCTTGCCATTGGCTTCCTTCGTCTGTTATGCAGCGTACGCCGTCATTAAAGAAAGCTAAGTTATTTCTCCTATTTGATTTCTTACTGCCATATCGCTAAGGGAGGGGTATCGCTTTTTATATTATATCTATATAGATTCAGATTATGTAACATGCTGCAATTATAAAATAACTCATTGCCAGTGAGCTAACATTCTCTCTGCTGGATACACCAGGGATCAGAATGATTCACAAAAAAATAACACAAACTTGGACAAACCAGAAAGGGAACAACGTTGACTGTTTATACCACCCTGGCAATGAATTGTACATTCCTGGCAGTTCTGCCTAACAACAGCAAGCAACAGTCAAAGCAACTGATTCAAAATGGTGTCACGGGAAGAATGGGATGTTAAAAGTGTACATAAAATAAATGTAACCACATAATTCCTCAACCTTCAAAGCCAAAAAATTGAATGAAGGTTCAAGGTTCAATAATTTTTTGAGTTCAAGAAAAAAATGAAGAAGAACAAATCAAATGATGACAGCTACCACACTGAGAGCAGTTAGAGTTCCAAAACAGAATAACATGGTGAGAAATATACATGCGATGACAAACCCTGTTTTACCCCTTTCAGGCATAGAGGCAGAGATTCATAGATCCCTATTGTCTTCCTCTGCCCCTGATCATACTGCCACTTTCACATCAGTAAAGTAATCTGTTTCTGTTTCATTACAGAGGACACTTCAGGGCAGCCTTAGGAATGGCCTCACAGGTGTTTGTCAGATCAATGAGAGCTGTGTTTATTTTTTTGTTGTTTCTCACAAAATGCAACCTGAATTTTCTGAGCCACAAATATAATTTAAGTAATATCTTAGGAAGGCACGGAGTCACTCTGTAACTCAAGAATAATTTCTCCAGCAAGTGGAAGCAGGCATTTTACAAGCACAGGGATAAGGAAATTCTTTGTGCTGGAAAAAATGGCACTATTACTCTGATTGGGTGCCTGTGTTATCTAGGGATTTCCCTCTACCTAGGCATAAGTGTACTCATCAGATTCGTTACCAGGTTGGTCTACTGTTACACTTTAAGATTAACACACACATACACAGATATACGCATACACACAGAAACTCAACTGTGAATGACATACACACAGCTTTTTAATCTCTAGCACTTTAAACCACACAAGTGCCTTATGAATAACACAACTTGTCACTCTCTCAACATTTCAAGAAACTTACTTATTATCGGCAGAAGCAACATACGAAGTTTTAATGATATCTCAGACCTAAATATTACTTTTGGTCTCCATACATACAAAGGCTCAGCATCCTTGACTGCAGGCCATTTATCAGCCAAGAATGCCTTACTTTATGTACTGTTCGCAACTATTGGGTGGAGCTCTCACCCTCAGCCTTTAATAAACCTCGCAGCACAGAGGTAATGGCAAACCTCCAGCTGCACCATGTGCTCAAAGAAATCAACCTTATTACTTCAATCACTCTAGACATTAAGACAAAGCATAGAAAGTTAAAAGCAGCATGGTATTTATTTCAGGAATAATAATAATAGTAGAACAAATAATAATATAAAATAGGATTGATAGTAAAGTCTGGATATATATAGTCTTTAGAAAAAGGTTATGAAAAGTTAAAAGATGACAAGGAGGCTTGTGATCTAGCACTCGTAGTTTTTCATGAGATGCTTTTTTGATGATCCGATGGAAATGGCCGCATATTGACGCCACACTGTTCTCTTCTCCTGATGTCTTCGTCTCTCCTTCTTCCTGATGTCACTCTTCAGACGAGGCGTATTTATTATAAACTTCTACCAGGGGGTTTTGCAAGATGTGATTGTTAGATATTCTGATTGGCTGGCTGTCAATATAATGAATGAATTCACAGTCCATTTTACCAAACAATAAAACTTTTTGATGTTGCTTAATGCCTACTGGTATGTCTTCCTTTCCCAGGCTGTAAACAAATTTAGCAAGTTGTTGTCCCAGATACCCAGGTTATAAACTAATCGACAGCCTGAGGCACCACCATGTCTTACTTCCTTTGTTGGAACAGCTGCTTTTAAAGTGAGGTACAATCAGGAAGAGGATATGCTTTGATGTGTCCTGTATTTTTAAATTCATCTGGTGTTGTCTTAAGCAAAATATAATGAAAATATAGACAAAAATCTGCAGATTTTGTACCTCACAACAGTGCCCATCTTGAACACAATGAAAATGTTGGCATTTCTGAAGTCTTCTGAAATTTTTTATTGTTCTGGACAGGAGGTCCTCAATTACGGTCCTTAAGGTCCACAGAAGCTGAAGGATTTTGTTCCAACCAGTTTTGTAATTAGATGCTAAGCCTAACAGATAATATTTATTCATATGGCTTGTTATTGGTTTCATTCTTCCAAAACAAAAATTGTAATTTTTTTGTTGTCTGAGAACTTTACCCATATATTTTGTGGTCCTTCTCTTCACTTGTATTTATTTTAATACATTTCATTAACACAGAAACTCCATGATGCATGTACACACGTTTAAATGGAAGCATGTTAGCTAGAGAGCTGATGGACCCTCTGTCATTTGCACTCATTATTAACTGATGGTTGGTTGTAGGATGTATATGAGCAGATCTGCTCTAGACCTTGTTAGAGATTACTTAAAACTTTCACACATGTCCTTTACCACTAGATTCAACCATTTTTATAGGAATGACATTAAGGCTGCTCTTTGATGGCTTGAAGGATTGCCACTTGTCACTATGGATTAACAGTTATTCAAAGTGCTTCTTCCAGCATTTCAAAGATGGAAGTATTGTTTTTCAAAAGAATCTTAGAACCAAATAGAACTGAGGCCGCTTGAACTTGTTCATATCAGAGCCTTGCTATCTGGATGACACTCTTCATTTTGATGCAATCAGCACAACAGCATTCTACATTTGCTCTTGATGTCACAGATCTGCCTCTGGTTCTCAACTGTCACAAACTGACTTGCTTCACAATTTTGTTGAAAAGTTCCTTTTATTTCGCCAGGCAAAGAACATTTTCCTCTTGCATCTTATAGGATTCTGTATCTGTTCTTTTCATCAGACCAATTCTGGTGGCAATGTGGCCAATAGTTTCAGCATGCATCATGAGGATGACATTTGTGTTTAGTGGAAATCTTTACTATTGTCCAACATTAGTGTCTTCAAATTGAAATCTTTAAATTGAGCGAAAAAATATTCCTGAATTTTGACCTTTTTGGAGGAGGTCTTTGAAGAGTCTTATTGTGAATTTCTTCCTGTTTGTTTTTAAAAGTATGCAGGGTCTGGCCATAGATGTGACAGTTGCATCCTGCTGAAACAGAGGCCTGTGCAGTTTTTTATAAAGAGTTCTAAACTCTTTAAAAGACACATCCAGTACTTTTGTTCCATAATTCTTGTGACAAATTCTGATGCCATATTGTTCTACTTTGGCCTAAAAAATGATGGTTGTGTCTTTGAGGTAAGGTAGTTATTTTAGATTAGGAAGACAGAAGTTTTCAGGTAAGGAAGACAGACTTTTCAAGATTAGGTAGTAATTCATACTCACTGATCATTAGAGCGTGATGACGTGTTATATGTTTTCTAGCACATGGAAGTAAGAATTTCACTGTACTTTGTGCACTTGACAATACTGACACCATAAACCCTGTGTTTTTGTGCATTTGCTCAGAAGGTGGATACCATTTAAATTGATCTTTCCCACTCATTACTTGCCTATGGTATTTTGTGGGTCTTCCTGAAATGACCAACAGAATGCTTGTAAGCAAATTTGAAGCATATTACTGATCTATCACAGATGCGGAAACATTTTCTAAATTTAGTTTTCAAAAATTCTGAATTATGTGTCTTGCAGGAAGCAGAATTACCTCTCTAAAAGGTCCATTGTGTTAATCTTCTCCATCACCGCTGTGATTTTATCCTCTGACTCTCTTATTTTCTCTTCCAGGATCAGACCTACTGAAAGAGATGCAGGACAATCTCCAATCACCTATACTTGAGGATCATATTAAAGGTAAAACTCTCATGTCATGTCTCTGGTCATCATCTTCTCTAGTTGTGAACTCCCCAGTTTGCTCACTTGTTCTTTTTGTGATTTTAGGCCTTCATGAGATTCAGAAAGCAATTATATTTGAATTCACCAGAAATCTGGAAGAGCAGTCTGCTCCAGGTGATCCCCGCAAGAGGGCTGTGATCTTTGAAACTCGATACACAGAGCTGATGGTCATTCATCAGTACAAAAGAACTCCTATTGAGACACAGCATGAACTCCTGAAGACTGGGTTGACACATGCAAAGCTAGTAGAGAAGCAGGTAAAGGAGAAATGTGAGCGAATTTGGACTGAGCAACTTTTCAGAAGGAGTCCTGGAAGTGTCACTTCCCCCAATATTGTAGTCGTCAGTGGAGTGGCTGGAATTGGAAAGACTACCATGGTACAGAAGATCATGTTTGACTGGGCCAGAGGCACACATTACAGGAAGTTTGCCTTTATCTTCCTGTTTAAATTCAGAGAGCTCAACTTCCTAGACAACACAGCAGAGCCACAGATGACTCTGACCAAGCTGATTGTGAGGCAGTTCAAACATCTTAATCACCCAAGACTGATAGAAATCCTGAAGAATCCCAAGAATCTCCTCTTTATATTTGATGGGCTGGATGAGTACAAATACAAACTGGATTTCACACACACGTGCCTCTGTTCAAGCACAGATGGCTTCTTTCCTGTCCATATCCTTGTCTCTAGCCTGGTTTGTCAGACATTACTGAAGGGCTGTTCAATCCTGATCACAAGTAGACCAACAGCCTTAGAGGTCTTGGATATGGAAAGAGTTGATCGATTTCTAGAGGTCCTAGGGTTTTTCCCTGAACAAAGGCAAACATACTTTAAGAAGTTCTTTGGTAACACTGAACTTGGTGATGAAGCTTTTCAGTATGTCATGGAGAATGACATCCTCTACACCATGTGCTACAACCCTTCCTACTGCTGGATCATGTGCTCTGTGCTCAAGAAGTACTTTACTCAACCTGAAGATGAGCGAGGAGAAACACCAAAAACTGTCACTGAGCTCTTTGTGATGTTCCTTTACAACATCCTAACATATCACAGGCGAGAAGCTGAGGATGAGCGGGGGATTTTGGTGAAACTGGGAAAGATGGCATATTATGGAGTTGACAACAGAACTCTTGTATTTTATGACAAGTATGAGATATTCTCCTTTGGTCTCCGGTCTGTCCTGTCCTCTCCATTTCTCTCTGGATTTCTGAAAGACATTTTGCAAAGAGAAAACTCTGTAAAGTTCACAGCATATACATTTTTCCACCTCACCCTGCAGGAGTTTATAGCCGCCTGCTCCTTCTACCTTGATCCATCAAGTGACATCGAGGGGGTCCTTGCAAAACTGAGCTCCTGTGAAGATGGTCGGTTTGAGATTTTCACTCAGTTCTTAATAGGACTGGCCAGACCTACTGTGTTTAAAACACTGGGGCCAATTCTTGGTGAGTTTGAAAGGAAAACAGCAGTGCGTATCCTAGAGTGGGTGAAGAAGAGAGCTGAACGGTTTCTAGGGAGCCATAATAAAAATGAAGCTCTGCGAGTGTGTCAATGGCTCTTTGAGACTCACAATAATAAATTAATCAGAGATGTAATTGGGAAAGATTTAAAGTTGAACTTTTCTGATACAAATTTATCACCCCTGGACTGTAGTGTACTGGGCTCTGTTATCAAATGCTGTGAAGAACTTCAAGAACTTAACCTGTCAGACACCATGCTTTCCCCAGAATGCATCAAGAGACTGGCACCGGCTTTCAGCTGCTGTAAACATGTTATGTGAGTAATAGAATTTTAAGTTTTTACTGTCTCTAAAGAATGAGAGGTTTTGTTAAGTTCTCTGTATTTCAAATTCATAAGGTATTCTAATAAGCACCACTTCTACACTGCAACAAGTAAGGTCATCACTCAGATCTATCAGCTTGGGTATCTCAGTCCACTACCTGAGGTTTATTACCTCAAAATGTATCAGTGTAAATGTGTTAAAGACTTGTACAGTAGTCTGATCAAGACCTTTATCTTATCACAGAAGATATGCACGCTGGTTTGGAAGAGCAGAGATTAAAGGTGCAGAATACACCAGCAAATGTCTGGTGTACTGTACACCTACTGGGTGATGCTTGTAAAAGTCACTGAACCCAAGCAACATTCACCTGGGCTTTTGTTTCATTCAAATGCTATATAATATGATGCTAAATATCAGGTAAAATATTATCTAAATATTGATGTTGTAGAGTGGCACAATGGTAGCGCTACTGCCTTGCAGTAAGGAGACCTGGGTTCGCTTCCCGTGTCCTCCCTGCGTGGAGTTTGCATGTTCTCACTGAGTCTGTGTGGGTTTCCTCCCACAGTCCAAAGACATGCAGGTTAGGTGCATTGGCGATCCTAAATTGTCCCTAGTGTGTGCTTGGTGTGTGTGTGTGTGCCCTGCGGTGGGCTGGCACCCTGCCTGAGATTTGTTCCTGCCTTGCACCTTGTGCTGGCTGGGATTGGCTCCAGCAGACCCCCGTGACCCTGTGTTAGGATGTAGCAGGTTGGAAAATGACTGACTGATGTTGTAGGAGATAGCACAGTGGCCAATATCTAATGTGGCTGGTCACAGTTTGTGTGAATATCATACAATTTTCTTATACATATGTATATATTCTCAATTGCATTTTTAGACTCCATTTTCCACCCAGATCCCAAATATTCTCAAAGAGATTCACTTGTGACTCTATATTACTGAAGTGTGAGAAAGTCGGCATGCGTACATGTATTATTTTGGCATGCCTTGTTTTCAAACTGGTGCCTCAGCTGTGCTGAAATATGCCTTTGTGTTTGCACTTTTAATTAATTAAGTTCAAGATTTCAATACATCTTTTTAATTTCAAATCAAGCATTCCCTTTTTTTATGATTTTAAGAACACAGAAAGAATTAATCAATGAGACATGCTGAAATATATAAAAGGTTACCAGTGGTTCAGCATGCTGGATAACTCAGGGCAAACTTAATGGATGCCTGACAGAAGCTATAAACTTTTAAACAGTTTATTATAAAATAGGATTACATTTTACCAATTTATGTATAATAAGACATCTTTGTTTCCATTGTGTTATGGGAAGCATACTACCAGTACTAGTATAAATGATCACAATAGGTTGTTCTCTGAGCAGAAGTGTACCATCTGGTGAGACTCCTAAAAGGGCTTGTAAAATTAAAGTAAACCTTATTTTCGTCGTAACCATATACAAGTGTACAGAGAGACAAAAAGATGAAGATTGGGACTCACAGCGTACACACAGAGCAAATAAGTCAAGACAGTGTGGACAAAAAGACAAAACTGTGCAACATACCTTTTCAACAGACAATATGCCAATAGAAATAACTGCCACAGTTACACAGAAACCTAATAAATGCAAATTCCACAGTTCAATGCAGTGACTAATCTCTTTACAAGATAGATAACGTGACTTGTGCATAAACTGGAGGAAGAGATCGTGATCTAGGATGTTAAGGTAGGGTGGAAGATCATGGGGTGCCACATTGTATTGAGAACTCCCAATATCCTGAGGGAAAAAGCTATCACTCAGCCTGGCACATGTGGCTCTGATGCTGCAGTAGCTTTATCCAGAAGGTGAAGAATCCATGAGAGGAATGAGAAGGGTGCCGCTCAATACGACAGGCTTTGCGGACACATCATTAGGGGAACACATAAAGGGAGAGGCACCCCGATAACATTCTCCACTAACCTCACTATTCTCTGCCATCCTTTTGCAGCTGGTGATGCTGCAGTTTCCGTACCAAACAATAATGCAGCTGGTCAGAACACTTATTGTTCAATAATGGTGCCTGTGTAAAATGTATTGAGTATGGGAAATGGGATTAATTAATTAATTAACCCGCAAATAGTATAAAATTCATCACACATATTTAGTACATTGGGAATCATAGAGGACTGGCTAGTAATACAAGGTAGGATGTTATTTGCATAAAGGAATACTTTTAATTTGAGTCTTTCCTTTTCAGTTTGCCACATACCGACACTGAATTATAATAGCGTTCATTCTTTTTGTCTATGAAAGAGACATGCTCGTTTAGCGAGTCTTTTCCTGCCATTTACACTGTAAAAATACCAGTATTGATATGTATGCTTTTTTTAGGGATCTTGCTGTAATTGCTTATGGAGTACCACAGTCTCTTTTATTGACCATTTATTGTCCTCCAAGATATAATATAACCCTTTATGAATGAATACTTAGAATTATTCTCTTTAATTAAGACAGGTTTGCTCTCTAGTCTGTCTGGAACACGACAAAAACACAGAAGATGGAAGCAGCAAATAGAGTCAAGAAGGCAAAGTGAGGTTCACAAAAGCCGGAAAAGTCCAAATAAAACTAAAATTACAAATCAGAAAGTCAATGTACACACTGTGGACGCTAGGGGTCGCTGTTGCCCCGTGAAACCCACCAGACAGATGTCCAAGACACACGTTTAAAAGCACCAAGAAGAATTTTAATATTATTTTCTTCAATACAGTGCACAAAGCACCACACACTCCACAATTCTCCAATACTCAATAATAATACAAATAATCAATTACAATAACAATCCTCCACTCCCAGCAGCTTCGTTACCCAACCTCCCAACTCCGGCTCTCTTTGCTGGGTCTTCAGCAGTCCTTTAAATAGTCCAAGACTCGAAAGTGTTTCTTCTCTTCTTCCAGGTCAAACGCCACATCATCCGTCCTCAAGTATCCCGGAAGTACTGCGGGCTTCTGTCCTCGTGACTCCGAAGTACTTCCCGGGTTATAGTAACAGTAGGAGTCCCCAGGTTCTTTGTGAGCTCCCCCTGGCGGCACCCACGGCACCGAACAGGGTTGAGGAAACAAACTCCATGTCCCAGGATGCCCTGAGGGAATCCAGGGAACTGTTGCCGTCCAGGGAAGCTGCCACCTAGTGTCCCGGGGGAGGTAGTGCCCTGAAAAGGCTGCCTTCCTCCATTCTTCTTTTCCATGGACGTCTCGGCCGGACTGAACCGCCGGCCGTCCATCACAACACACAAAAAGTTTTTTTTAGCCCAGAACAAAAACTTTCAAATAAATAAACTCTAACACTGCAAAGAATATTTATAAAATATGCAGAATTTTATACACCAGGAGTAGCATGCCACAGCCTAAAATACATTCCAAAGTAACAAGGTCAATGATGTGAAACTTCCTGATGCCACATGGTGGCAACGAGATTGTGTTGCTATGCAAAAACATGTGTCTCAAAATGGAGGCAATCAGAGTGGAACAAACTGCGGTCAAAAAATAATAATGAAACTTTAAGAGAAATACAAGACTAAAATAAAGCATTGATAACCCTCTATAATTGATAGAATGAAAAAACAAAAGAAAACATACAATAATTGCAGAGACATGAGTTCAGGACAGGACTGCCCTAAGATGGTGGATCCTTTAGCTGTGAGTCCTTTCAGCAGGAAAGAGCGGGTGAAGTTGGATGGACACCAGAAGTGACGTCCATGGTGTTACACTCATCAGCCTTCCAGTCTGCAGTGGAAGGAAGAGAAAAAGCATTCAGACACAGCGGCAGCCCCTGGAATGGTGGGAAATTGCAATCCCTAGAGCCCTTAAACTGTCTCTTAACAAAACATAGAACTGATTTCAAATTATAGACTAAACAATGGTGATGTGTTATAGCTGTGAAAAAGTATATTTCTTCAAAATACTTAAGGTAATCATTGTAGCCTCAGTCTTGTGTTTATTCTAATATTCCCAAAAATTAAAAAAAATTAATGTAGAACAGCTGATGTAAGTCTAGAAAAAACTGCTAAGAAAACTTTCTATTATTAAAGCAGCATGGAAAGTTAAAATACTTGTAAACTCAAAGGAGACTGTCTGAATGATGATGGTGGAAAAGTAAATTAACAGTTCATTTTGAAATTCTGAAGGCTCACAAAACTAAATACAACACAGAAGATCGACTTGAGAGATACTGTAATCCTATTTTTTATAAATTAAAAATTTCAATTCAGGGTATCCAAGAGTATTATTTTCAACTACCAATCATGCATTACACTCTGATCCACCAATGGAACTTTAGGATGTAAAAGAGAGGCTTTTTTAGCATTTTTATTTCTTTTACTTCAATCTTGTTTAGTTAGAGAAGAGCGACGCTGCTTGCCACTGGTTCAGCCGACATCTTAGGCACAGACAGTTGTGTTTATCTCATGGTGTCTTCACTTCTTTTATCCTGACAGGCTGTGGTCATGTGGTCTCACCTCTCAGTGTTGTGACGCTCTGGCCTTGGCTCTCTCTGTTGAGCACTCACGTCTGAATGAGCTGAGTCTTGGCAACAATAATCTCGATAACATGGGAGTTTTTCTACTCTGTGAAGGCCTGAAGAGTTCAAACTGTAAATTACAAACACTGAGGTGAGTAAACACTGCACTCTGAGTGTGTTTACATGCACTTACAAAACCTGGATAAGGTGAATTACCGGTTAAGGCAGAAACCTGGCTTCTTAAAAGCTTCTATTTACATGTACAAGTCATCCTCTGGAGTTCTGTTTTGGCAAAACATTCTGTTGTCATTAAACTGCACAAAAAATAGTTAAACATAATTATTAGCTGCCATGATTCTGAAAACAAGAATAAAGCCTGTGATAATTGTCTTGTGTTTCATAAATACTTTTTGTCCTTCATCAGCTGTGAAGTAAATAACGTCTATCTTCAGTTTCCATCCTTGACCCTTCCATCACCCGATTACACTGTTTCAACATATCTATAATAAATAGCTGGGTTAAAACTTAACTGATGCTTTATTAATATTGTAACAGCTGCATCAGACAAAGATGAGTCACCCATAGTATAAGCTGGCATTCTATCACCAGCAGCAGGGGTGCCAATTACAAAGGCAAGCTTGCAAAAGTTGCAAAAAGAATTCCATCTAGTGCAGCACAAGCAAAAATTTATTTTAGGATAACAAGCATGTAAACAGCACTCAGCAAAGGTGCCACATTGGTGTCAGAAGTGGGATAGAAAAAAACATCCCATCCAATTTTAGCAATTGCCCATCACCCCAAAGAACACAAAGGACCTGCTTGGCTTTTTTGAGGAGTTGCTGAAAAGTCTCAAGGCTGAGATCGGGGATCTGGGAGGCTGTTTGCAGCATCAGTACAGGAAGGAACTCAACTAAGAGACTACTGCCTCTGCAACTCCACCAATGCTTCTTAATCTATTATGCTCCATTAGCCTCATCATCATCATCAGCAGCAGTTGTCGGAGCTTCTGGCTCATGAAGTGGGGATAAAGTGCCACTAACTTCAGATGAGCCATATGAAACAAGGCCAGTGGTAAAAAAATAATTTGCAGGCAAAGGATGAGGTGTTACAGAGCAGCAATGGAGTGACATTCTCAAAGCTATGCAGTGTTAGTTCAATGAAGGAAGACAGCCAAGAGACTGCTACATCTGCAGCTCCACACAAAGAGGTTTGCTTGCTCACTTGTCAACAGATCACCACAGAGAAATGCAGTGTTTAACACCTTTGCTCAACAGCATGACAACGCTGCACTCAACATCCATGCTGCACCACCTGAGAGCTAAGCACTCAAGTGCCGTGTTGATGTGCTTTTGTCACCAGCCACATGACCACAGCAGAAACTAAGATCACCCTGCCATTTTGAAGAGCTGTGTGCCATATTAAGAAGGTGGAAGGGAAGACAGTGATTCTGAAAGAAGAGCTATGTAATGGCCATGACAAGCTGCATCAGTCAGGGACGAGTAATCAAAAGTATGCGCTGGCATTCTATCACCGTTGGCACAAATGAAAATGGCAAATCTACAGAAATGACGAAGAGAACTCTAGTGGTGCAGCAAAGGTGAACAGGCCTTTTAATGGTAATGTACCATCAAAAATTGCCATGTAAAGAACAAAAGGATCCACTGTGGCACTCAGTGCCCGAGCTACAATATATTTCTGTTACCGTACTGCACACAAACCTCAGGTTCTTTAATCAGCATCATTGTGTTATGCCAAGCTGAAATGGAGCTGAGTGAAAAGTAAAGAAACAGGAAATGGATGGACCAACTATGTTGTCACTAACCACCAAGAATCTGAACCAAAGGTCAAAAATAAACTGAACATCAAAGCCAGAATGTAATTACATGTTGAAGTTTTAGAAGATAGCAGATGTTCACAAAACAAAGAGTTACTATAGAAAAACACAGAGATTATTTTTTTTATCAGGTTATCCACAAACTTGGATTAAGCATGGCTCCCTGTCTTGAATTTTAAACCCTGCTTCATTAACGACATTAAAGGTGATGGCCTACACCACCACAACACCAGCAACTGGGAATAACATCTTGGTAATGGGATTCAAAGAATGGTGGAGTGCACAACAAAAACAAAACAACATCTGGAATTTTCCAACAAAGATGTTAACTAAAATAAACTTCTTCAAAACAATAACCATAAAGGAATCAACCAACAAAATGTTCCTCGCCAAAGGAGTGAAAAATGATAAAAAAAGACATCTCCATAATATCTTTTTGGCGTCTTCTAGACAACAATGAGGTCAGAAAGAAATAAAATAGAGACTTTTTTGTCTCATAATTCTCAGATTTTTCTCATATGAAAAATTACGCTGGTAGTCTGACATGAGTCTCTGCTTGAATTTCAGCAATGATCTCAGCAGAGTCATATGGTTGGCTCTGATCTTTCAAGTAGTGTCTTAACATGTTTTGAAATTTGAAAGTATTTGCAACATGTGCTTAGTAATATATCAGCGTTTCTCAACCTTTAAGTATTTGCGACCAGAGTTTTCATAACAGTTTTAATCGCGCCCCCCCTAACATTTTTTTAAAGGAGCCCACTAATACCAATTTGGTCTTTTTAAATTAATGAAATATCATAGATTCATATTTTATTATACCTACTTAACTTTTATCGACATTTATCTAATTCTATATTTATTTTTCTAGTATCATAATGTAGTTTAAGTTAATTTGTTTTGGTTTCAATAGATATATTTTTCATATTTTTGATTCTTGTTTTCTTTTTTTCACATCTTTGCGTCCCCTTTTTTGCACCCCTAGGTGGGCCCGCCCCACAGTTTGAGAACCACTGTAATATATGATGAAATGTATGGACAGTTGTTTGTGTTAATAAAAATGCTTTACTTTGATTACGAAGCAGTAGCCATTACTTCTGCATACTATTAGCTGCTCTAATTTCAATGTCTGTGCTTCAATTTGATCATACTCATTCAAGAAAAAAAGGAAGGCAGTATGGTGCAGTGGTTAAGACTTTGGACTTCACATCCTGAGGTTGTGTGTTCAAATCCCACTGCTGACACCACTGTGTGACCATGAGCAAGTCACTGCAGCTGTCCATGTTCCACCTAGAAGGATAGAAGAAATGGGACCGATCGTATCTCAAATGCTGTGTCAGTCATTCCAAATGACCCTGACTCCTTCATACCAAGCATCTACTCCCAAGTTGCCATGAGAAATATGAATAACAGTCTATCCAACCCATTGAATCCGAACACTGGTATTAAATGTACACATAGTAAACAAGGATATCAAAGAAACTAATTTTAACTCTGCACTCATCTCATTCAGAAATCTGCTTACTTTCTCAGTTCACAACTTGCATCAGTGAATTTAAAACCTGGATGGAGCAGAACTCTTTAAAATTAAGCTGCAACAAAACTGAACTCCTGCAAATTGGCACTAAAGCGCAGCTTAAGAAAATGAGCTCCTTCTCAGTCCATATTGGCGGTAATCTCATCAGACCTTCTTCTAATGCAAGGAATCTTGGTGTCATTTTTGATTCCACCCTTTCTTATTCTGCCCACGTAAACCACATTAAGAAACTTTCTTACTTTCACCTCTCTAAGATATCCTGTGTTTGCTCATTCCTCTCCTTTTCCAATTCTGAGTAACTTTCTATTCTTTTATCACATCCCACATTGACTTTTGTAACTAGCTACTGACAGGTGCCACTTCTAATCTTATATCACAGCTCCTGTTAATTCAAAACGCTGCTGGAAGAGTCCTGACATGGACCAGCAACATTGAGTACACAACACCCATCATGTTTCACCTCCACTGGCTCCCTGTGTCTTACAGAATTAAATATAAAATTCTATTATTAACCAACAAATCTTTAAATGGCCTCACCCTGGACTACATCAGTGACCTTGTAAATCACTCTGCTCCTGTTTGCCCACTACGGTCCTCTGATTCTGACAATCTTGTTGTGCCACACACTAACCTGCACTCTGTGGGTGACAGGGCCTTCAACTGTATAGTGCCCACACTTTGGAATGACCTCCCAAAATTAATGAGACCAGCCGACTCCATTCATTCTTTTAAAAAACAACTTAAAACTCATCTGTTCAGGAAGGCGTCTAACTTAACCTGACATTCTGCCTCCTCTTTCAGTCTTCCTCTCTATCCAGATGCTCAGGATAATTTGTGTGTGTGTGTTAAATCACAAATGATGTTATCTGCTAAGCTTTCTTTTAGTATTGAATGTACTATTTTACTCTGGTTTATTGTCTTTTGTTATATTTAATGCTTTGTGTATCCTGTGTCTATCTGTTTAAATGTTCTATTCAGGAAACATTTGTAACCAATGTTAAATATACCTGCTGCTTCTTTATGAGACTCTGTGAAGCACCTTGAACATGAGAAATGTGCTATATAAATAAAATATTATTATTATTATTATTATTATTATTATTATTATTATTATCATTACTTTAGTTTTCAATTCTTTTCAATCTGAATATTTATGAAAAACAGTTTATCTTTACCTTCGGTAAAACCCCTCACAATGGGGTTTTACTGTGGAGGTGTCTTTATGGGGCGGCACGGTGGCGCAGTGGTAGCGCTGCCGCCTCGCAGTTAGGAGACTTGGGTTCGCTTCCCGGGTCCTCCCTGCGTGGAGTTTGCATGTTCTCCCCGTGTCTGCGTGGGTTTCCTCCGGGCGCTCCGGTTTCCTTCCACAGACATGCACGTTAGGTGGATTGGTGATTCTAAATTGGCCCTAGTGTGTGTTTGTGTGTGTCCTGCGGTGGGTTGGCACCCTGCCCAGGATTGGTTCCTGCCCTGTGTTGGCTGGGATTGGCTCCAGCAGACCCCCGTGACCTTGTGTTCAGATTCAGCGGGTTGGAAAATGGATGGGTGTCTTTATGTCACCCTGTAACTTCTTGTGTCTATTTTGCCTTTCTTTTCATGCCTAAAGGTTGGTCTCATGTGGTCTCACATCCAGATGCTGTGAAGCTCTCTCCTCTGGTCTATCTGTCGAACATTCACCCCTAACTGAATTGGAACTGGGAGACAACAAACTGGACGATTTAGGAGTCGGTTTGCTGTGTGAGGGGCTGAAGAATCCAAACTGTAAATTAAAGAAATTACGGTGAGGAAACACTGTGAGTGTGTGTTTCTGTGTAGGAGTGGATGTGACGACTTGATTAAAATGACCGTTAAAGAAGCACAGAACAAAATATTGTATAAATGGCATGATATGAGTATAGGTCCTGTGGACGCTAGGGGTCGCTGTTGCCCTGTTGAACCCACCAGACAGGCATCCAAGACACATGTTTAAAATACCAAGAATAATTTCTTTAATAATATTCTTCAATAAAGTGCACAAAGCACCGAACACTCCACAATTCTTCCAATAATACAATAATACTAAACAATAATCAATAACACAATCCTCCACTCCCAGAAGCTCCGTTACACTCCCTCCCAACTCCTGCTGAATCTGCTGGGTTTCCCATCATCCTTTAAATAGTCCATGACCCGGAAGTATTCCTTCTCTGGGTCAAACGCCACATCTTTCTTCCTTAAATATCCCGGAAGTGCTGTGGGCTTCCGTCCTCGTGACTTCAAAGTACTTCCGGGTTGTTGTAACAATAATAGTCCCCAGGTTCTCGGTGAGCTCCCCCTGGCAGCATCCCCAGCATCCAACAGGGCTGAAGAAACGGACTCCATGTCCCATGATCCCTGAGGGAATCTAGGGAACCATTTCTGTCCAGGGGAGCTGCCATCTAGCGTCCCAGGGGATGCAGTGCCCTGAAAAGGCTGCTCTTCTTTCTTTTCTCTGTTGAGGGACGTCCCGGACAGACTGAAATGCCGGCCGTCCATCACAGTCCAAATTCAGCATGATATAAATTATCTAAGTAGGACACACCCAAAGGAAATCCTTTTCTTAAGTGCAATATATAGTAATAGTAGTGTACTGACTGCACAGGGTGGTAGCAGTTTAAAGTAAGATGAAATCAAAAGATAGGTCTTAATAGTAATAACAAGTCCAAGGTCGTAATCATTAGGGTATACCACAAAGCACATTTATGAAATCAGGACATAGCTGATGTGGTAAATGGCTGTGTACTTCCGGACCACACTAAGGGGCCTCCAGAAGTACTCCTAGGTGCGACATAAAAGAAGCCAGCTGCCGTTGCTCCAGGATCCAGAGTCAGGAGGTAAAAGATGAGGTTTGTTGGAGGGGGAGTGGAGGTGAAAGCAGAGAGAAGAAGAGAGAGAAAGACAGAGAAGGAAAAGAATTGCTGTGTGCTTTATTGTTGCTGGTTGCTTTGCTGTACTGTGCTTTGGTGCTGGTGGGAAATGAGAGAGAAAGTGTTTCCCACAACAGAATAAAGCCCATGTGTGTTGATGAACTTCTGTTTGCCAGTCTGTGTTTGGGGAGCTGGTGCACCCCCTGCAGGCCGCACTGATTAAGTTCCTTTTATAACCCTCAATCAAGGCTGAATCATGTTAACTCCAGAACAGCTCAGGCAAGTCAAGATTGTGTGTGCAGTTGTGCTATCTAAGCAACCCTGATCACCGATCATTGGGAACATCTATCTGAATGACTACATCCAAATGACAGACAGGGAAGTGACATGTAAGTCACATGGGGATGATATTGAGGGATTCAGTCACTTAATCAACGACTATATTAACTTTTCTGTTGAACTATGGTACCATCCAAGACTTTATGTTGTTTTCAAAGCAACAAGATCTGGATTATTAAAAAGCTTAAAGTTCTCCTGAATGAGAAAAAGAAGATATTCAAATTAAAGGCTAAATCTGAGTGAAGGAAAGGAAGCATACAAAGCTAAAATGGAAAACAAACTCACTCAGAATAACATGAAAGATGTCTGGGATGAACTTGGCACATTTACAGGACTCAGGCAATGTAGGGTTCAGTTGTTAGAAAGGAATGTGGACAAAGATGACGCCCTAAGCCAATTTTTAATAGAATTTCTCTCGCACTGCCACCTTCTTCCAATGACCAGTCTCCCCCAACCATCCCTACTACATCGACAACTCCTACCATGGAATGCCTATTGACAAGTCCACCTCTGACCATCAGTGGTTCTGTTTTACTGACAGATCCTCATTCACAAAACCTTTTGTATTTTTAATATTGAACTAGTGAGAAGAGAACAATATAGAGTATTTTAGGAATTATAAAAAGGTTGAATGCAATTAATTACAGAGGTGTGCAATTGAATATAAAATGTTTAAATATACTACTCTTTATTATTATATAATATACAGTACATACAAGTATCATTATGTCACATATTAAACAATTGCATTGGAACTTCTTTCTAATTATTATTTCTGCTGATGCTTTAAAAGCTCTTATACAGTTAGGTCCATAAATATTTGGACAGAGACACCTTTTTTCTAATTTTGGTTCTGTACATTACCACAATGAATTTTAAATGAAACAACTCAGATGCAGTTGAAGTGCAGACTTTCAGCTTTAATTCAGTGGGTTGAACAAAAAGATTGCATAAAAATGTGAGGCAACTAAAGCATTTTTTGAACACAATCCCTTTATTTCAGGGGCTCAAAAGTAATTGGACAATTGACTCAAAGGCTATTTCATGTGCAGGTGTGGGCAGGTCTGTCGTTATGTCATTATCAGTTAAGCAGATAAAAGGCCTGGAGTTGATTTGAGGTGTGGTGCTTGCATGTGGAAGATTTTGCTGTGAACAGACAACATGCGGTCAAAGGAGCTCTCCATGCAGGTGAAAGAAGCCATCCTTAAGCTGCGAAAACAGAAAAAACCCATCCGAGAAATTGCTACAATATTACGAGTGACAAAATCTACAGTTTGGTACATCCTGAGAAAGAAAGCAAGCACTGGTGAACTCAGCAACGCAGAAAGACCTGGACATCCACAGAAGACAACAGTGGTGGATGATCGCAGAATCATTTCCATGGTGAAGAGAAACCCCTTGACAACAGCCAACCAAGTGAACAACACTCTCCAGGGGGTAGGCGTATCGACATCCAAGTCTACCATAAAGAGAAGACTGCATGAAAGTAAATACAGAGGGTGCACTGCAAGGTGCAAGCCACTCATAAGCCTCAAGAATAGAAAGGCTAGATTGGACTTTGCTAAAGAACATCTAAAAAAGCCAGCACAGTTCTGGAAAAACATTCTTTGGACAGATGAAACCAAGATGAACCTCTACCAGAATGATGGCAAGAAAAAAGTATGGAGAAGGTGTGGAACAGCTCATTATCCAAAGCATACCACATCATCTGTAAAACACGGTGGAGGCAGTGTGATGACTTGGGCGTGCATGGCTGCCAGTGGTACTGAGACACTAGTGTTTATTGATGAGGTGACACAGGACAGAAGCAGCCGAATGAATTCTGAGGTGTTCAGAGACATACTGTCTGCTCAAATCCAGCTAAATGCAGTCAAATTGATTGGGCGGCGTTTCATGATACAGATGGACAATGACCCAAAACATACAGCCAAAGCAACCCAGGAGTTTATTAAAGCAAAGAAGTGGAAAATTCTTGAATGGCCAAGTCAGTCACCTGATCTTAGCCCAATTGAGCATGCATTTCACTTGTTGAAGACTAAACTTCGGACAGAAAGGCCCACAAACAAACAGCAACTGAAAGCCGCTACAGTAAAGGCCTGGCAGAGCATTAAAAAGGAGGAAACCCAGCATCTGGTGATGTCCATGAGTTCAAGGCTTCAGGCTGTCATTGCCAGCAAAGGGTTTTCAACCAAGTGTTAGAAATGAACATTTTATTTCCATTTATTTAATTTGTCCAATTACATTTGAGCCCCTGAAATAAAGGGATTGTGTTAAAAAAATGCTTTAGTTGCCTCACATTTTTATGCAATCTTTTTGTTCATCCTACTGAATTAAAGCTGAAAGTCTGCACTTCAACTGCATCTGAGTTGTTTCATTTAAAATTCATTGTGGTAATGTACAGAACCAAAATTAGAAAAAAGTTGTCTCTGTCCAAATATTTATGGACCTAACTGTAGGTCTGAGATCTGCTACTTCAGTACGGTTTCAAAGAAAGCAGAACACCATGGTTTTGACGTGTGGCATCTTCTTCGTGTGCATCACAGGAACAATAACATCGTTGTGCTACTTAGGTTTACTTACTTAGAATTAGAACTTTCTAAAATTAATTTTAATTTCATTTCAAACACCTTTGTAACCTATTTTATTATTACCATATAATTTAAGCAATCCCTTATTTAATTAAGAATGCAACAACATTAGATACAGAAACCAGCTTAAAGAAGCCCGGCTTGATTTAAACTAGGCTTACTCACTACGTGCAAAAGTAAGCCGCGGATAAAAGTTCAGATCATTACAAGCAATAATCAAATCAATTTTAAAGAGAAGGGAAAGGTGATGCCAAGTAGCTTAAGTAAAAGATTAAAAATAATACAGACATTGAGTAGCCTTGTCTGGCATCTTTGAAAATCTGTAAGGTTTGGAAGATAACTGAGTTGGTAAAAACTATAGCTTAAGGTGAAGAGTGCATTGTGATCATATTAATAAACCTTCCACTGAAGCCCTCAACAGAGGAAATTCTCATTCAGGCAATTAAAAGAGTTGTCTAAATAGAGTGAGAGTAGTCAACTAAGCCATACAAATAGAAGGTAATGTCATCAACAGTTAGCAAAGCATGGCCAGAAAAAAAATAATTTCTGGTTGGGATAAATCAATTTCTGGATGACCAGCTGCAGATCATGTGCCAGAAGCTGCAACACCATTCACAGTCCTTTAAAGAAATTCAACAAAAATTCAAACAATTGGTGGAGTCCCTGTCTTATTTTAAGAGAAGAGTGATCATGGCCAGAGAGATGGCACAGAAGATGGTAACATACACCATCTGAAGAAAACAGTTGACTATTTCCAAAACACAGGGAAAAGCTTAGGGTACAAATCATCAGGACAATAAGAAAGTTAGTGACTGAGGTTGCATAGGTGAGAAAGGTTTTTTAAAAAAAAAGGTAGAAGGGATATAGTTTTCAAAACATAATTCAAAATATACCATACTAGCTGTCCCCTGCACCTCCACCCGCAAAGTAGTGAAATAGGACAGTGAGGAGGGCTCTGCCCGGCTCCCCACTCCTGACATCACACTTCCCCCTCCCCTTTGCCGTGAATAAATCGCTCCTGCAAGCGAACTATGAATCTTAGTCCGATGTGAGAAGTCACAAAATCAACTGGAATGTTCAAGCAAATTATAGAAAAAACTCAATTTAAATCCGTTAAGTAGTTCTCTTGTTCGCTTGCTGAGGGGGGGTTAAGGTACTCCCCAAGAGTGAGTGAGGAGGGCCCCGTCCCCGTTCCCCTTGGCCCACAGCTGCTCTCTGCTGATTCTTAGCACAATGAGAGAAGTTACAAAATCAACCGGGATGTTCAAGCAAATACAGTAACAGAAACAAAACAGATCTAAATCTATTAAGTAGTTCTTTCGTGAAAAACGGACACACAGACAGAAGTTGGATTTTTATATACAGAGAGAATAAATCACTCCTGCAAGCGAACTATAAATGTTCAAGCAAATTATAGAAAAAACTCAATTTAAATCCATTAAGTAGTTCTCTCGCTGGTTGGGGGGGGGGGGGGGTTAAGGTACTCCACAAGGCAGGTGGATGAGTGAGGAGGGCCCCATCCCCCTTCCTCTTGGCCCGCAGCTACTCTCTCTGAATCGAGCAAATAAATCGGTACCACAAGCGAACTATGATTCTTAGCACAATGAGAGAAGTTACAAAATCAACCGGAATGTTCAAGCAAATACAGTAATAAAAAAAAAAACCCGATCTAAATCCGTTAAGTAGTTCTCTCGTGAAAAATGGACACACAGACAGAAGTTCGATTTTTATATACAGAGAGATATATTATTTTTAGCTGAATTTTAGTAAAGAGTCCTGGTGTAATTACAATGACCAAGATGGAAGCAAATGTGTCACTCTTCCTCCAGTAGATTTAACTCTAGAGAATCTTAAACTCATATCTTTGCAGAAGAAATTTCTGGTTTCAAATGAGTCAATAGTAACCCATACTCTGAATCTAGCGCATGGGGGCAAGCACCCTAGAAAAATGTAAGACATAACTCAAGCTCAGGGCTCTTTGCCATAGAAAATGACCCAAATCACTGGAGCAGCCAAGCAGGCCTTGACCACCAACAGAGCTAGAGTTAGCAACAATAGAATTTTCAATCTTAACAAGCATTATTACACAAACGTTAGTGGTCTAGAGTAGAGAAGAGTTAAAGCTAAAGCAAGCAGAAGACAAACAATACAAGGAACAATAAAACTGTCATAAGGCACATTTATGGTCCGAAAGAGAAGCAGCAGTGAGTGAAGAATGTGTAACTGAAGGAGAAAGCAAATGGGCAAAGAAGTATAACCAAGTCTAGAAAAGGAATGTTGTTTGACAGAGGAAAAACAAGAAGCATATACAGTAGTAGTTAAACTAAGTAGCTGGAAAATTACCAGAAAGAAATATGCACAGAGAGCATATACCATGTGGGTTATGCTGGTGAATTGATCTAAGAAATTATTATTTTTTTTATTAATACCGGACAGGAATTTTTTTTTTAACATGACAATCATAGTTCAGTGTATAGGGTTGGCCATTGTACTGCATCCCTGGAGCAATTTTCAGGTTAAAGGCCTTCATGTAGCTGTTTACATGCATACCCTTTCTAGCCTTTTCAGACTGAAAAAATCACATTTAGTCAAAATAAAACCTGTGTCTGTCAGTCTGTTTTCATGTCTCTACCTCACCCTCTGTTCCCTTGTCCATACAGGATACGAGCATGTGGGCTCACCTCTGGATGTTGTGAGGCTCTCTCCTTAGTTCTTTCCCGTGAACACTCAAGCCTAGCTGAGCTGGAGTTGAGCAACAATAATCTGGAAGATTCAGGAGTGCACCAGCTGTGTGAGGGGCTGAGGAACCCAAACTGTAAATTAGAAAAACTGTGGTGAGTAAGCACTGTGTGTGTGAACATGTCTGTGTGTACAAGGGTTTTATAAATGAACTCCTAAAGCTTCTGAGGAAAGATAATTCCAAGGCTACATTAAAGATTTGTTGTACCGAATGGTTCACTCCATTTATTTCCTATTTTTGGAAAAAAGTAGACAACTTTATTGCATACTTGCACTGCAGTAACCAACCCATCAGTCTCAGAACATATACAATAGCTTTCCTCACACTGGGAGCCTGTGCCTCCTCCTCCTCCTCCTCTTCATCCTCCCAGGTCATCAGATTGCTGAGCATACTGGTGGGCAGAGATGATTTGGGAACCAGACTGCTACTTTCAGTTCACTGCACAAGACAGAATGGAAATACTGGTTATGGATGTGGGTTTTTGATCTTGCTGTTTATTGGGTTGCCCTATGTGTCTTCACCATAAGGGGAGGTTTGATGATCACATTCTTGGCAACATTACACATCTTAGCTCTCTCTTGTAAGGCAAAGTAAACCTATTCATGGAGTTTCCCTGTGATAGGCATGAGGTGCCATATTGTCTTAGTCCACTTTCTCTTAGTCCTACCATCTGTATAATAAAAGGGAGAAGATTGTTACTGACCAAAATAGGTACTAAAAGTTTTGAAGTCACTTTTGCTCCGAAATGTAGCGTCCCATTGAATGTTTTTTGATACACACTTACTTACTTGGTCTGCATGACCCTAAGGAGGTTGGGGAAAATGTGCTGATAGCATGTTGCCACACTCACCACATGCCAAACCACCTGGATCAGGACACGAGTGCAGCAAGTGACACCTCAGCACCACCTGAACAGTGGAAGGATTTATATGGGGACTGGAGTGCCAATCCTGCCAACAACCCCCAAGTTTCCCCTGCAAGTTGGAAGACCTCCTTGCAGGACTAGATGCGGAGCACTTACAGGTTAAGGGCCTTGCACAAGGGCCCAATGGAGTAGAGTCACTTCTGGCATTTATGGGATTCGAAAAAGCACCTTCCAGTTGCCAGCACAGATCCCTAGCCTCTGAGCCACCACTCCACCTTGAAGACCCAAAATTGTCTGAGAATTGGTTTACATTGTTCTAGTAAAAACACACTAAAACCAGAAACACTTAGACTTGCTTCTTCGTTTTTGACTGATGCAAGTTTAAGATAGCCTATACTTCTTATAGCTGCTCTGGCCTATTACATAGTCCAGATAAACATAAACCAAAACCAAAATGTCATTTCTTGTGGTTAGTTTGTGTTAAGAAGACATGCAGAGCTGATCAGCAGCTCTATTCAAGGTATGCTAGACTAAAGGTGTGAGTCTTCAGCCCTGATTTAAATGCAGAGACTTTATGGGTGTCTCTTACAGAAACAGGCTAATCATTCTCAGCTCTGGGGCCCTGTAACCAAAGCTCGACTTCCCACTGTTATTTTATTAATCCTTGGAATCTTAAGTAGGCCAGCATCTTGAGATCTTAAGATACTCTCAAGTTTTGTAAAAAAAAATGTTCAGAGAGGTAAACAGAGCCTTGGCCATTTAAGGCTTTATATGTAAGAAGGAGGATTTTGAAATCAGCTTTAAGCTTAACTGGAAGTCAGTGTAAAGACTCAAGACCTGGAGTTAAGTGTTCATTCTTTCTAGTTCTTGTAAGGATTCTTGCAGCAGTATTTTGAATTAACTTGAAGCTCCAGATAAAACAGTTTGAACAGTTAATTAATGTATTGCAGTAGTTAATCCTACAATAAATAAATGAATGATTTACAACCTACACTTTACAAAGGATGCCTAAGGATCTTCTATGATGACAGAGAGTCAAGATCTTGATTTTATATCTCATACAAAGAACAGCACCATTTTTATAGCACAGTGTCCCCATCACAGCACTGGGGCAATGGAATCCACACACAGACTGCAAGATAAGCTTCCTCTGCTGGCCTCACCTACTCCTCTTCCAGCAGGAATCATCTCTGCTTTTCTAAGATGGTCTCCCATCCAAGTACTGGCCGGGCCTGAACATGCTTAGCTTCTGGTGGGTGACCTGTTCTGAAGTGCATGTGGTATGGCTTTTAATGATTAGACGAACAGAGTTCAAAAGTGACAGAATACGTTATCCCTGCCGATGTGCTAGAAGTGTAGAGTGTGAGGTGAGAATAAGTAGCATAACTCTATTATTATTTTGCCAGAGCTCAAAAACTGTTGTACTGTGGTTGCACTGTTGAGGTTGGGACCATTGGGCTTTCTGTATATTTTCTCTGACTGGGTTTGGATTTTTTGTAACTGTTCTTGAAGATGTGTGACTTATTTGGTGTTATGTATCAAATGGAGTTATGTGATTTCATATTATCTTTCATATGTGATTTCTGTTATTCATGTTATTATGCGTTGGCTCTTTAAATGTTCTGACATTTCTTGTGCTTTGTGGCTGGGGCTCTAGGAGGTCCTGATGTCACCACTCCTGAGTCCTCTACTGTATCTGTTTATTTAACCCAGAGCATAGAAGGCTCAGTAGTATAAGAACATTGTGTTTGTGAAGTACATATTTTGCAAATGTATTGTGGATTTGGACTTTTTAAAATTTGGATTGGCTATTAGACAACTTCTTTAGGCTGCTTTTGCTCTTTTCAGAATTTCCTTCTATTGTTTTTCATTTTGGTGAATAAATTCTTCATTTAAAAAGACTCTTTGTATGGCAGTGGGCTTATAGTCATCCTTTTCCTTGTTGGCT
The DNA here is from genome assembly GCA_026402145.1 of Polypterus bichir lapradei. NCBI lineage: Eukaryota > Metazoa > Chordata > Cladistia > Polypteriformes > Polypteridae > Polypterus > Polypterus bichir. The sequence continues at coordinate 229,632,853 of JANRMT010062791.1, forward strand.
TTTTGTTTTATTTTGCCAACTCTGTTTGGTACCTGCTAAGCCAAAGTCTGCATTGAGCAGTGAGGAACAGCTGGATTTGGGGTGAGTCTCCATAGGCAAGATGGTGAGGTACTTGTCCTGCATTCATGATCTGTTTAGGAGGCCTCACAACAATTTCACCATGTTTATTACTCCTATTCACAACATTTGGGCATATCAAACAAAATTGAATTTGCAGCTATATCTAGTGTTTTGCTGTGAAAAAAATGGGAAAACTACAATAACCAGCAAAATTTGCAAAACTAATAAAGGAAGAAATGTGTTTAGTTCCTGTCTATGTGTCTTTCCAGGCACCCTTGAAAGTGGGGTGACATCCAAAGCCCCTTCTTAGAAGCCAGTCAGGGAGAGTGAGCTGGGTATGAACACCCCCTCTTCATGGCTCTGCTACATCATTCACTTGCTGTTCTGTTCTTTTGGATAGTCACAGGGAGAGATTCATATTGTAAGCAGGGAGAATGGTTTGTATTGCGCAGTGCTGTGGTTTGAAGTGTTGGGAAAAGTATTGATAGTGCCCACAATTACCTCAAACAGCCATTTTAACGGATAATAATCTGTGCTCATTGGCAGTTTCAGGGGTTGCAGAAGATTGTATTTAAAAATACTAGACACTGCCAGCCATAGGCGGCCTTAGGGGTGTCCGGAGCCTAGGGCTGACTAACCCCACATGGTGCAGGTTACGTCAGACGCTGTTACCGGTATGTGTGGACTGTATAAACTTGTGCGTAAATTTAATAAAAATATTGTTAACATACACCAGATTTTCTCATTACAGTATTCAGCTAACTTTTTGCAAGATAACACGTGCACTTTATCAAAATATAATGATATAATCTATTAAAAAAGCACACCACGATCTCTTCCGCTCATGGCATTGACAGCGATATGACTAAACCAGTAATAAGACGTTGCTGCGCTTTCCACTACCAAACACTTCCTGCACTGTTTCAACTAGGCCTACTGTAGCAAACTGAACCAAAGACTCGGCTAGGAAACGATGGCAGGCTCTCTGGACATGAAGGAGTCATAAGCAACAAGCCATCAGTTGTTCCCAGGTCAAAACAGAAGCCATCCCAGCGACTAATGGGCTATACCTATTTTAGGAAGGGATTATGCTGGTAACCCTTTTCAGGCGATGAATGTGGATGATGGAATGTTTTCAAAGATGGACATGTACGGAATTTGACCTTGAAGAGAGATTTTAAAAGGGTTCCTCTTAGAAGCATCTCAAATATATATATATACAGCAAGAAAATATCTGGACTCTTTAGCTACAGCAAGAAAATATCTGGACACTTTAGCGACACCAGAGATGCACAGTCTCTCTGGCGTGGCATCCAAACCCTCACTAATTACAAACCCCATACCACAGACATGTGAAGGTGACATCACACTGCTTAACTGCCTAAATGACTTCTTTGGCCGGTCCGAGACACAAAAGAGCTCACCAGCACAGAAAACCATCCAGCACCCCCAATAAACCCGCCCCCCCCCGCCCCGGGCGAACGGGCCATACATCTGGCCCAAGCCAACGTGAAGAGAACCCTTTCTAGGATCAGCCCACGGAAGACAAATGGGACTTTGCAGTGATAAAATTATAGAAAGTTATCAACATGTAAAAATATAAACTGTAAAGAAACAAACTCCTCATGTAACCAGGAAATCAGATTCCTCCTACTAAAGCCTAAGTCCTATCAATGTAAGTCATTATTGAAATGTCGCCAATTCACTGTGACACTCATTAAGTGTTTTTCAAACAAGACAGAGCTGTTTCAGGTAATTTACCTGAAGTATCAACCGCGTCCTTCTTGCATCCATGTTTTCTTTTCCTCTCTTTTCACATCTACAGGTTGTGGTCTTGTGGTCTCACTTCTGGATGTTGTGAGGTTCTCTCGTTGGCTCTTTCTGCTGAACACTCACGCTTGACTGAGCTGGATTTGAAGAAAAATATACTGAAGGATTTAGGAGTGCAGTCTCTTTGTAAGGGACTAAGAAACCCAAACTGCAAATTAGAGAAACTGAGGTAAGTAAATGCTCTGTGTGTGTGTGTGTGTGTGTGTGTGTGTGTGTGTGTGTGTGTGTGTGTGTGTGTGTGTGTGTGTGTGTGGTTAAATTATCAGTTTTTGTCTTGTAATCTCTCTCTCTCTATCCTAGCCACTGGAATAAGGAAATTGAAGGTGTATACGTAGCCTTCAAACCACTAAGGTTCATCCCATAAACCAGTTTTTCTATTTAATGCTCAGTTGGGGACTTCTAGATGTGGTTCATCTTGGCAGCCTAAAGGTTTTTCAGCTGGAGTTTAACCCTAGGCTCACTTACCTTTCCGTGAAAACCCTTCATTGACATCCTGCTCATCTGCAAACTTCACCTCTAGATGTTAACGTGATAGAGCCTTCTCCCATTTGTGTAAGCACTCAGCTGATAAATTATAAAAGCACTTGATTTTTAAAGCATACAAAATAAAGCTAAATCAGCTACTTTCTAGTTAAGTAGTAGCTATTTATATTTCTAAGCAAACAAATAAATGAACAAATCTTGATAGTACACTTGCTATCTGTACAAATAAAGAGATTCTCTTGTCTCATTCTCTTCAGTCTTCTAATGAAGGAAGCAATTCTTGCCTGACGCATTTAGAGTCTATTTGTTGGCACTTCAAAAAAAATCCTTTCTAACTAAAAGTATACAAACAAAAACCCCAGTGTCTATTTTACCATCCTGACAATTTTTTTGACCAGCCACTTCATTTGATGACCATTTCATGTCATGTTAAAGTAATCCTAATAGATATTAGAATGCATTACAAATTATTTTATGATTGCATTAGCCTTATCAACATATAACAGGGCACTGAAGGCTGTGATATATACTGCAGTTTATACATATTGTGGCAGATGGCTGGGAAACCCTACCCAGTCGGGACTCCTGGAAGGTCCACAAGAGGGACAAAACCTTCCCTGGACCATAAGAGGGCAGCCACCTTGGTCTGCATGAGGGCCACCGGAACAGAGCTGGGCCACCACCAGGGGGATCCCGGGCGATTAAGGAAACCTGGATGGCAGCACTTTTGCCACAATTGGAAGTGCTGCCGGAAGGAATTCCAGGGACCCCCGGAGTGCTTCCGGGTGCTCATGTTGCACTTCCGCCACACCAGGAAGTACAGGCGGAATATCGTCACAGAGCACCTGGAGCACATCAGGGTACTGCAAAAAAGGGGCTGCCTCACTCCAGTAGATGAGAAAGAGTCAGGAGGAGGAAGACAGAGCTTGTTGGAAGACGTGTAGAGGCAGCAGAAGGATTTGAGGAGAAAGAAAGAAAGAAAGAAAGAAAGAAAGAAAGAAAGAAAGAAAGAAAGAAAGAAAGAAAGAAAGAAAG
>JANRMT010062791.1:229636270-229704922 GCA_026402145.1 Polypterus bichir lapradei
AAGAAAGAAAGAAAGAAAGAAAGAAAGAAAGAAAGAAAGAAAGAAAGGACTGAGTTGGCTGATTAAGGCATTGTGGTGTTGTTGCTTGTAATAAATGTGTGTGTTTTGGACATTCGGTGTCTGTCTGTCTGTGTCCGGGGGCTGTCCTTCCACAATATATTTAGGTCTATTATGTGTATTTTTGTTCAAAGAGTTCTATTTTTGAGGTTTATTTTTAAATATGATTCATTCTGACCAAATTTTATTTCATTCTCTGTTTGTTTATGTGACCTGTTTTGGATGCATCACATGACTGAGATCATTATGAGGACGATGTCACTGAAGTGATGCTATAAGTATGGTAGCAATAGTCTGCTTTTTGGTAAGCAGAAGGCATTTAATGAGGCTTATCATGAGAAAACACATGGTCAGGATGTAGCTAAAAGTCAAAAACAAAGAGATCACTTATACCAACAGCAACAAAACCAAGATGTTGATAATTCAAAGATCAAAGTCAAAAACCGAAGCACCCACATAGGGCTTGAATTCTAACCACAAAAGACATGTAAGGTTTATTTGAGAACTTGGATAGAGAAGTGCCACTACTGGTGACATTTAAACCTGGCACAGACTAGAGTTAGGGTCGAGACCTCCTTAGCCTTGTCCTCCAACCTCAATGGCGCAGGATACAAAATGGCAACAACACACAATCAACAAAATGGTAACAAAAGTGGTCCATAATAAAATTTAAAAATTTAAATTAAGCACGGTACTGTAAACCTGATAAGAAAAATGGATTCCTTGATTTAAAAAAGGACTTCATTTGACATAATTTTGCCTAACAAAAAGAAGAAAAAATTATCAAAATAGGTATCTCATAACAAGTAGTTTCATTATGTGTTAACTTTAGTTGGACAAACACCATCTTCAAAAATCTGTTAGCTTTACTTGATATTTTCTGCATTTGCATTTCCATACCTGAGGTGTTGTGCCCCATTTCGTGTCTATGCAGCCTATAAAGCCTGCCTTTTGAGTTTGGGGCCAGGCTGCCTTGGGTGAGGCCTGTACCCAAGGTCCAAATCTATTGTAGTATTGGTCTGGCTTTAGTTAATTGAGTGGGCTGCACACCCTTTTTGCCATTTTTGTGTTGCTGAATTCACAAAACTTCCCCTGTACAAATTGGAAATTTGTGCAAAATTTGGTGGAGATGTGGATTTGCAAATTGGAAAAACATACTAACTCACATTCCGTTTTGTATATTGTATTTTAGATGTGCTTCACAGTTGGTCTAAGGTGTCAAAGGCGGCTGTAAAAGATGACCTCCAAGCTTTGAATGAACACAAAAATATTTACTTTGATTTGCAATCTTAGGATACTGTAGAAGGTCTAGGATTTCTTGTTTGCTTTTTGACCAAGAATTCTTGCTTCTCATTTTCAGTCTACTTTGATTGGTGTTCTAGTTTTTTTGTTTAATTCATACCCATGCCTGTTTTTATGACCACACCTGTTTCTGCTCCTACCTAATTTTGTTATTCTTCAATCTATAATTTTTGCCCAAATGTGAGCACAATTTACTATATTTGAGATGCCACTCATCTGCAGACCTGATTGTGTGAGAAAAAGCAAAGATCTCACAAGTGTCTCCATATATATAGATGATGACTCATTGACTATACTGTAGGCAAGTATCATGGATATTTAACCAAATATGTGTCACTACATGAAGCCATTGTAGCGATCTGAAAAGAGGAGTGATGTGTGCCTGCTTCAGCTGGTTGAACACAAGACGTGCCACTGCATTTTGAATTATCTCCAGTGGCTTTGCAACACATGCTGGTACTGCTGCCAGCAGAGAGTTGCAGTAGTCCTGACCTTTCAAGACCAAAGCCTGGTCCAAAATTTGTGCTGCATACTCCATCAGATGTTGTTTGATCTTGTTGAGGTTGTATAGAGTGAATCTGCAAGGCCAGGCGATAGTTGCAATATGGTAATTGAAGGTAGGTGGTCATCTTTCACCACCCCAAGATTGCATACATACTTGGCAGGTATTAGCGATAACCCACTGAGCTGAACAGAGATAGTGTGCTGAATAGATGGACAAGATGGAATAACAAGGTCAGTCTTTATCCAGCTAACCTGGAGATGGCGCTCCTTCATCCAGGTTGCAATATCAGTGAGACATGTATAGATTCTAGCTGATACCATCTGGTTATATGGAGGAAACAACAAGTACAGCTAAACTGATAGGTGAAGCCATGGTACAGGATGATAGGGCCTAATGAGGAGGGGTAAAGAGAGAAGAGGAGAGGACCCAGCATCGAACTATAGGGCACTTCTGTGTTTATCTGGTGCACTCTTGACATAACTCCTCGCCAGGACACTTGGTAGGGTCTGCCCAAGAGGCAAGACTTAAACCACCTGAGAACAGTCCCAGTGAAGCCAGTGTTGGAGAGGGTGGCAAGGAGGATCTGATTGTTGACTGCGTCAAATTCAGAGGAGAAATCAGAATGAGGACAGATGACATATTTTGTAGCTCTAGTCAGTCATAATGTGCCAACAACAGTGAGCAGAGCCATCTTGGTAGAATGGCCGATTCTGAAGCCTGACTGATTAGAATCAAGCAGGCTGTTCTGTAAAAGGAAGAGTGGCATACAGCCGGGGCCCTTGCCCAGCTGGTACACCTCCACGCTGGAAGGACTGGGGGAGGGAACGTATCCAGAGCATTATCTCCCCCAGAGCACTAGGTGGTAGCCCCCCTGGACTCAGACTTTGTGTACAATAATTAACTAGCAAACACTGATGCAAAATTTTCCTCAGATGTGGAGTCCTTGATCACCCAAGCCTAACTGTCCCACTGCCTGCAGTATTTATCACCATTGGGGGTGTAGTTCCTCCAGTGGGGGAGTCTTTTAATTTGTTACTCATGTTGGGGTGCAGCCAGATTTCACCTCCATAGTCAGGACCGTTTCAAGGAATTTACACCTGGAAATGGTCCTGATTTACCAAATCAGCGCTTCTTCCTGTTTGTACGCATGTAACTCATTGCATCTTCACTTCCCCTCTGCTCATACCTACAGGCTGATGTCATGCGGTCTCACCTCTGAATGTTGTGAGGACCTCTCTGAGGCTTTTTCTGAAGGATGCTCACGCCTGACTGAAGTGGACTTGGCTGGAAATCAACTGGATGAGTTAGGATTCACTCGGCTTTGGAAGGGGCTGAAAACTACAAATAGTACATTGAAAAGGCTGAGGTCAGAAAATTTTCTGGGTTATATTTATTATAAGTATTTAGATATCTACATGTTTTGAATGCTTTCAAAAAACAAAACTGGTTTCCTTAAAGCTGGGTGTAAATAAAATGTGATTGTTAACTGAGGGAATACACTGGGCACAGATGAAGTGTTGGGGCACAAACAGGGTCACCACTATTAATATTTACAAAGACCTTCGACAGAAACAGGCATATCCAAAAAAGCAAAACAAAAACATAGGTTAACTAGAAATGAATCAAGAGGCTCCTTTAGTCTTCTCTCGGGTGCATCAGTTTCAGGTAGGAGCTCCAGTCATCGGTCTCCTGTGTCCTGAGTGAGACATGCCACGCTGGGAGCATTTTGCTTTTATAGCCAAAGGAACCGCAGGGGGAGGAGTCAGTTTCTCACCGTGGACGGTTTCTCAGGGCTGTGGGAGAAAAGGGGAGATGTTACCATCATCTGCCACGCCCCCTTGTGTCCCAATGTGGTAATGAATCTTAAGTGTAATTAAAATAGAAGCTCTTCCTCTGGTAGACAGTTACATGTCTAATGACTACATGAATGAAAACTTGAAAAATATAAACAGAGCAAACTCTTTAACATAATATTCTCAAAACCACTTGAGAATATGTAAAGCACTGATGCCAACAACTGCTTTATTATTTATTGTCTGCTGTTGTGCTTTGTGTGTTCTCCACATAATGTTGAATTCATTGTCTGTTGCGAGTGTTAGACTACAGTCATTAGTGGGCCTTACAAATAAAAATTCTGCTGTAACACAAGGCAATAAACTTGAACCTCATCTTGAAGATGAACTTGGTAATGCTTCTTTAACATTCAGTATGTTTTGTAAGGGACATGAAGACCTTTTTGTATTTTTTTTCCGCAAAATGTTAGTTCAAATTGATAATGAGGCAGAACAATGAACACTGTTACTTCTCCAGTGTCTCAGTAATGCCGGCCATCCTTGCTATGCTGTTCTGCTCCCCCTTGTGTTTCCTAAATTTGTGAAACCTGTTTTTATTACTTTTCTAAACTTGTTTCTTGCAGTGATCTTCTCAGTCTTAATAGCAATACAAGAACTAAACATGGACAGAATGGACATGGCACACTCACTTCCATGCTCATTCATGGTGGGCCAGTTTAGATTTACTCATTTGAAAAAGTATTTGGTCCATTCCTAATATTCCGTTTTTACATATTTTACAACATCAATGATCTCAAACTTTACACAAAATACAATATTAGGGAACACTCAATATTAAATTATCACTTATTATATTCAAGAAACAAAGTTATCCAACACCGCTCTATGTAAAGAAGTAACACTGGAACAACATAGATTGGGTGTATCTTGCGTATTTTGGCCTGCTGATCACAACATAGACATTAAATGAGCTCCTATCACATACCGTTTTGTTGCTGTTGTGGTGATTTCTTCCATATTATATGTATAGATATACAGAACAGTACAACAACTACAACTGGAACATTTCTGATGATCTAAAAGTAATGTCACTGCCACTAGAAATGCAGCTTGGATAATCTATGCACTTCTGTTTCATTTACAAATGCAACAGCTATGTAGAGTCTCTTAAGAAAGAACTGGCCGTTCCACGAGATTCAGACAAAAAAGTATGGCACATAAACCACTTCTCGACCTAACAAATATGTTTTTGCCTATTCTTTATTTATGACTTCATCTTTAAAAAATTTCCTAAAAGTAATGAAGAGAAGAGCCAAGCAAAATGACACCTTTTATTGGCTAACTAAAAAGATTACAATATGCAAGCTTTCGAGGCAAGCTTGCATATTGTAATCTTTTTAGTTAGCCAATAAAAGGTGTCATTTTGCTTGGCTCTTCTCTACATTCGTAATGGCTAACACGGTACAACACCCTAGTACTAAAAGTAATGAATAAGTTAGATGAAGAATTTTGATGTTTAAGACGAATGTTTCCATGAACAACTGATGTCAAGGTTTAGGAAGGCATAGTTAGTCATGGATTGAAGGCCAGAGGTCCACATGACCTTCATCATCAAATTCTTCCATGTGAAGCCTGAAAACCATGAGGACCAATTGAGATCTTTTATTTTAGGTACAATGCCTAGAGGGGGCTGGGTGGTCTCGTGGCCTGGAACCCCTGCAGATTTTTTTTCATTCTCCAGCGGCCTGTTTTGTTTGTTTGTTTTTTCTGACCTCCCTGGTTTTTATTTCTTCTACAGGTTTTGTTGATGAATTATCTTTAAAAGATGACAGGAAGAAACTGAAGTCACTAGTGGAGGTGATCATCAGAACTGAAAAGCTGACATGACACAAGACAAACCAGTTTCGGTGATCAAACTGACCTCCTATTGATGCTGCCTGCTTTCACCTTCTGCCCTCACTGAATTTACAAAAAAAAATAAAAAATAATAATAATAATTGAACTGTTTTCTACTTTTTGAGGTACCTGATTAAATGAAAAAGTGTAAAAACCTGATTCATTGCAGCAGATGATCCTTCAACAATCTCCTAAAAACATCTGAAAATCTTTGAAAATTCTTACTGCAGATAATAAAAAATATAAATTCAGTCAATAATTAGGTGCAAAGAAAAAAACTTCAGTCAGTTGCAATTCACCACAGCACTGTCCAGTCACCCTGTTACAACACTGGAGGCTTTACAAGAAAATATTTCTATTTTTAAAGGAAACCATTTAAACAACACCATTTGATTCTAGTGGCTTCAGAACTGAACCAGAGATGTGCAGAAATCTTATCTCACAATAAAACGCTTTTGGGGTCTGTTATTTTCAGCAGTTTGTGTATGTTCCATCCCCAACAGAACAACAGTGTATGAATTTATTTATTTTGAATTTCTAATAAAATAATTTGGGCAAATGCTTCCTTGTCTGTCAGACATCATATCCTGCTGGCAAAGACATTTCATTATTTGCACCTCTGCTTTCCTCAGTAAGTCACTTTGCCTAAGAAACATCAAATTAAACATTGGGTATATTGGAACAGCTGTCTTTGTGTGTTAGGATTTATAAGCCATTTAAGTAGGGTTTTTCAACATGTACAAATAAAAAGAAAAATGTATTTGTATACATTTTATTAAATCAGTTTCTTAGTGTCAGAGATAATAAACGTGGCACAGGTAACCATTTAGTTATTGTACATGACAGATAAGGGCTGTAACAATTAATGACACATAACTGAGGTATGTAACCATAAAAATAAAATTACAGAGAAAATGACCAAGAGATAAAATAAAGAAGGGAGCAGACAAAAACCAAAGCTAAAACAACAGGCAATGTTCTAGATAATTCTCAGAAGGAAAATCCACCCTGACTTGGGGCCTGTACTGAATGCCTTCTCCCATCAGCAGTGGAATTTATACCTTGAGGAACTGTAAGAGTCCATTTCCCTCACTGGACATCTCCTCTGTGCTGTGGTGAGAATAACAAGCGATAATGTTAGTGCCAATGCTCCCTCTCAACCAGAAGTGGTAATACATAGCTGTGATGATCCCTGAGAGTGGCCCACAGACACAAACGCTATTGTCAGATTAGACCCTAGAATTACTAAAAAGGGATTAATAATTTAAAAAGAAGAGAAAACTTCTGGTTTGGCTGTCACAGTCCCAGTGAGGCACTATACAGACGTATTGCTGTTGGTATAAATGAATCCTCATAGCATTTCTTGACACACGTCTGCTGAATAATTAATTGGCTAAAGGTCCTGAATGTTAAGTGTGTTTCAGAGAGGATGTGCAGCATTGTTCATAATGGCGCTCAGTTTTGTTTTCATTCTCTCCTTCGCTACAACCTCAAGGGGGTCCCAAGTCCAAAGTGCATCATATAATTGGGCCTACCCCTTTAATTAGTTTGTTGATTCATTGGTCCTCTATTGAAGTGATATTACCAGCCCAGCACACCACAGCATAGAAAATCCCGCTGGCCATCACAGAGTTGTAGAAGATATGAAAGATGTTACTGCCTACATTAAAGGAACACAGTCTGCTGTGGAAGAAGAGCCTGCTCTGGCCTTTCTCATATACAGTAGTACCTCTGTGTTATGAGACCAGTCCAACCTGTCGTTAATGTGGACCCCCAAGTACTTATAGGAGTGGACCACCTCTACATCCACTCCTTGAATAGTGATCGGCCATAGAGGATCTTTGGTTTTGTCAATTCTAAGGTGCAATTTTCCTTGCACCAATAAACAAAGTTCTCCACCTGACTCCTCTCCTCTGTCTCATCTCTTTATCAATTCACCCCATAAGTGCAGAATCATCTGAGAATTTCTGCAAGTGACTTGAACTGGTGTTATATTTATACGCATTGGGTCCAGGTGGTCTACCACAAGAGGACTCATATAGTCCAGGACCAGTCTCTCAAAGGTCTTCATGATGTAAGATGTAAGTGACACTGGCCTGTAGTCATTCTGTGAAGAGGCACATTGTGGTAAAGTGAGATCTGCAGCTGATTAGCATTTTAAATAAATAATCACCACACTTGCCTCTTGGTAGGAGGGGACGTGGTAGCGTGGCAAGAGCAGTTCCTGGGTGTGATGCAGGAGCAGACACAGGTGTAGGATCATCCGTGATCCTAAGTGCTACTGGGAGCTGCTAAGCAACACAGCTGTGTCACATCCCCATTTTAAAAGGGAAGCACAAGTACGAGAAAAGGGTCAACAGACGATAGAGAGAACAGAGGTTAAGGAGAGAGAAGGAGGCAAGAAGAGCCGGAGCGGGAGTGAACAAGCCAGAGGGAACAGGCTCAAGGGAGAGAAAGCAGGCAGCTGGGAGGAGAGCCCCTGGGAAGGAGTATGTAGCCGACACTCACGGGCAGTTGGAAGTAGTCTCTCCCACTGAGCTGTTTTGAGGAGTGGGAGTGACCGGGAATGTGGACAGCTCACCGTGAGAGGCTGGGAAGGCAGCAGGGGTCGAGGAAGCTTGGGAGGAGACCTCTAGCATGAGCGCCATGGCCATTGGGGACCCGGGTTTTGGTCCGGTGAGGGAGCTTTCCCATAAGCATGTGATGGCAGGCAACCGGACAAGTTGGAAGGTCTGCAGCAACTTTTCGTAGGGTGACTCCTCTGCTGCAAGGTCTGTACGGGATAAGCAGAGGAACTGTCAGTTAGAAGGAGTGCACCGGGTTTATTTTTTTAAAAAAAGGGACAGCTTCCTGCCTATGGATTTAACCTTGTTTTAAAGAAGATTTGCTTTGATTTTATCCTCCACATTTTGCACCTGTTTTTATTGGATTATTTACTTATTGAATATTTTTATGCACTGTACTTTTGAACACTTGTTTTGGATTGTCTTTAATTAAAGCACTGCTCACCTTTGCACCTTCTTCTTGCTTCATGTGGTGCCCTCCTTTGTACGGTTCATCCAGTCAGGAAGTTTTTCTTTACACAAAGAACGATAGACACTTGGAATAAGCTACCAGGTAGTGTGGTAGACAGTAAGACTTTAGGGACTTTCAAAACTCAACTTGATGTTATTTTGGAAGAAATAAGTGGATAGGACTGGCGAGCTTTTTCTCGTCTCGAGTGTTCTAATGTTCTAATATTCTGATGTTAATGACTATCGATGGTGTCAGGTTCAAGAGGCTTCCAAATGAAAAGAAGGACAATGGAGCCAGACCAGCACCATCACATGCCTGCCTTCTTTGAAACAGGAACAATGCAGGATGTTTTTCACAGCAGCATCACTTTCTGAAGTCTTAGGGACAAACTGAACAGGTGACAGAGGACACCACACAATTGATCAGCACAGGCCTTACGAACTCAAGGACTGACTCCATCTTTGCAGCAAGGATATGCAGGAAGATACAACTGTAAATAGAAAAGTTCTCAATGTCATATCAGTCCTTGCATTTTGTTATATGCCAGTTATGAAAGCTCTGCAATTATTATGTTAGGCTTAAGTGGTTGAATGTATAATGCACATAGTTCCAGAGCTAATAGTGTTCTTTAATTTATTCTTACATTTATGTATTTCTAATTTAATTTTTATTTTTTTTATCAATTTTATTACAATCCATACAAAGCAATCAAGTTTTTACAAAGAGAAAAAATTAAGAACAGATCGATCCCCACCCCTGAGAGAGAGAGCAAGCCAAACGGCGTTAAATTCAAATTTAGGCTTGTAAACATACCTAAATTAATAAATTCTCTGTGCCTTATGAACTTATTTTAAAATATTACTGATTAGATCCTGCCATGTTTTGAAAAAAGTCTGTACGGATCCTCTAACTGAGTATTTGATTTTTTCCAATTTCAAATAATATAACACATCGGTTTCCCACTGACTTAAAAGAGGAGAGTTTGGGTTTTTCCAGTTTATGAGAATAAGTCTACGTGCCAAAAGTGTAGTGAATGCAATCACAGTTTGTTTGTCTTTCTCCGCTTTAAACCCATCTGGAAGAACACCAAACACAGCTGTTAATGGGTTTGGAGGGATTGTGAGTCCAAGGCTATCTGAAAGGTAATTAAAAATGTTTGTCCAGAATAATGTTAATTTGGTGCAGGCCCAGAACATGTGACCTAGTGAGGCTGGGACTTGGTTGCAACGTTCGCAAGTTGGATCATGCCCTGGGAACATTTTGGAAAGTTTTAGTCGAGACAGATGTGCTCGATATATAATTTTGAGTTGTATGATTGTATGTTTTGCGCATATGGAGCTCGAGTGAATTCTCTGCATTGCTGCTTTCCACTCCTTTTCTGATATATTAATTGAAAGATCTTTTTCCTAGTGTCTTCTCGGATCTTTGAAAGGGAGGGATTGTAAAATGATTTTATATATTGTAGAGATGGAGTCTAAGTCCTTGAGATTGAGCAATATTTTTTCCAGCATGGTTGAGGGTGCAAGATGAGGAAAATCTGTAAGGTTTTGTTTAACAAAGTTTCTGACTTGAAGATAGTGAAAGAAATGTGTAGCTGGAATGTTAAATTTGGAATGTAATTGTTCATAGGATGCAAAGACGTTGTCTATATAAAGATCTCTAAGCGAGTTAATTCCAAATTTTTTCCAAATATTAAAAACTGCATATGTTTGTGAAGGTTGAAAGAGGTGGTTCTCTTGCAGGGGTGCAACAGATAGAAGCTTCTCCGTCTTAAAATGCTTTCTACATTGGTTCCAGATTCTAAGTGAGTGGAGCACAATTGGGTTATTAGTGTATTGCCGATAACGTGTGTTTATTGGAGCACAGAGCAAGGAATACAAAGAAGTACTGCAGGATTTTACTTCTATTGCGGACCAAGCTTGTGTATGTTCTTCTATTTGTGTCCAGGTTCTTATCGCCTGTATATTTGCTGCCCAGTAATAAAACTGGAAGTTAGGAAGAGCCATGCCGCCTTCTGCCTTTTGTCTTTGTAAGGTCGCTCTTTTGATGCGTGGATGTTTTGAATTCCAAATAAATGAGGTTATTGTCGAATCTAATTGCCTAAAAAATGATTTATTAATGTATATTGGGATGTTTTGAAATAAAAAAAGGAGTTTAGGAAGAATATTCATCTTAACAGTGTTAATTCTTCCAGCTAGTGTGAGATGAAGGGTTGACCATCTATGCAAGTCTTGTTTAATTTTTTCCATGCAAATGGCGAAATGTTGTTGATATAGAGCTTTATGTTTACTTGTGATGTTTACCCCGAGGTATTTAAACTGCTCTGCAATGATAAAAGGTAGGGTATCTAATCTAATATTATATGCTTGAGAGTTCACTGGAAAGAGTACACTTTTATTCAGATTAATTCTGAGACCAGAGATCTTTTGAAATTCTGTGAGTGCTGCTAAGACTGCAGGCACGGAATTTTCTGGGTCTGATATATACAGTACCATGTCATCTGCATATAATACATTTATGTATTTCTAAATGTACATTTGCCTCATAACACCTTTTTAAGATGATTATTTTTATTACCATTGCTAATATTATAGTCAGTCAGTCAGTCAGTCATTCTTCAACCCGCTATATCCATGGGGGTGTGCTGAAGCCAACCCCAGCCAGCACAGGGCGCAAGGCAGGAACAAATCCCTGGCAGGGCACACACAGACACACACACCAAGGACACACTAGGGACAATTTAGGATCACCAATGCACCTAACCTGCATGTCTTTAGACTGTGGGAGGAAACCCACATAGACACGGGGAGAACATGCAAACTCCATGCAGGGAAGACTCGAAAAGCGAACCCAGATCTCCTAACTGTGAGGCAGCAGCGCTACCACTGCGCCACCGTGTGCCCCATATTATTATTAACATATTATTAACATTGCATGCTTTTATACATGTTTGGTTTGCCATTACTTTGGTCTATTGTATTAAGTGAAACTGTCTGGGTTATTACATCTATTGTTTGGACATTTGCTTTGGTGAGCAGCAGTAAACCTTGCTTAAGGCTTCACATGGGCTTCGACCAACACTGGGGTGCAGTGAACCTATTCATAAAAATCGAGAGTGGTCTCCCCTAGACTTTCTCATACACTCAGAAATGGAGATAGATACCCATTCAAAAATTCAAAACTTTTTATAACCCTAGTATGCACTTGCACTTTTAGGTTTCTCTAATAACCTTTAAAATTAATTTTGAATTGACACTCTGTTTTATCTTTGTAGTATTTCTTTTAAGACCTCTTTATTATTTATTGAAAAATTAGCTTTTAACTGTCTTAATTTTACAATTTTTAAATGTTTATTATTTATGCAAATCATGTACAGTTTTTTTTATTAATTTATATAAATATATATTTAAGTGGCTTTCTAACAATGTTTGATGATATTTTAGAGTTTTTTAAAGGCTCCCCAGACCTAGGAGTAATTGTTGAGGCGGAGGTAGTAGATTGCCCACATCAAGAGTTTGGAGATGAGAAAGTGAGAGTAATCCCCCGCCTGCCCTTCCAATTTCAGACTGCTTGAGCAAACTATGGGAGGAGTGAAAAACCCAGGCTCCTAAACAAACATGAGCAAAAACTGTCTAAAATGAACTAGACATTGTTTAGATAATCCAGCACAGGCCGAAGTAATGGCAACTTGCCTAGATCTCAGTGGGTCACAGACGATCCATTGCTACAATATGCTAACTGCCCATCTGAAAGTATGCATCTTACATTTCCTGGAGATTCAAAATGAAATTCCAGAAATAAAGATCATATGCGACCCTCCCAAACAATGTATGAAATCTGTAAAGAAATGCCATTCTTTCGTCCATGTAAAAAAATCCACACCCACACAAAATATCAGGGGATGCATTTGAACCCATTTGAGTATTCAAGGAGTTTGACAAGACTCAATTGGGATTAATCAAATCTAACAGTGTCAAAAGGGAAGGGTATCAAGTGTAATGACGTGTCTCAAATGTACAATACGCAACACATGTATCTGTTAGCATCGTGTAGAAACATCTGCTTTGTGATGGTGTCCCTTCCTCAGTAGAAAGCTAATAAGCATTGGTACTTGACGGCAGTAAGCATCAACATCATTAAATGCCCATCTGAAATTATGCATCTTACATTTGCTGGAATACATCCATCCATCCATCCATTTTCCAACCCGTTGAATCCGAACACAGGGTCACAGGGGTCTGCTGGAGCCAATCCCAGCCAACACAGGGCACAAGGCAGGAACCAATCCCGGGCAGGGCGCCAACCCACCACAGTTGCTGGAATACAGAGTGAAGCAATTCCATACCCAAAAAAGGTCTCACGTGACCATTCCATATGATGTCTGAAATCTGTAAAGATATGCTCTTGTTCTCTCCTCTATATGAAAACGCACAGCCACACAGTATCAAGGGATGCATTTGAACACCATTTAAGTATTCAAGGGTTTTGTTGGCAACACTCAACTGGGATTGTTCAAACCCAATGGTTTTAAAAGGAAGAGGGATCAAGTGTACCGACAGGTCTGCACATTTTGCGGCAGCATGTAGAAACATCTACTTTGACCTGGTGTTCCAAACTTAACAGGAAGCTGATAGGCATGAGTACTGGACACTAGTCAACACTTCAATATATTGCTTCTGTGTGATAAGGGAGAGAACAAAATCTGCCATAGCCGTGCCTTGAGAGAAAGCAAACATGACTCCATTAAGGGTACATTACTCTTCAGAGTAACTAGCAGCTTCTTAAAGTACTATGTTGGACTTCAGGATGAAGGGAAATTCTTATACCAAAAACTGTAGTAAAATTGGCAAGTTGAAATTTTGCACAAAACCAAGGGATGCAAATTTGAAATGTCGCACACACCCCACATCTTCCTTTGATCAGGTTTCCCTTGGGAGCAAAAGGCCAGGCGTTACAGCATCATTAAGCCCAGAAACAGACTGTGGTGAAGCCACATTGTGCAGCACTGGTCTGCATTGCACCAAGGCCATGAGAAGCTTATTCCTATGCTGGCTATGGCTATGGCAGTGTCTTCAGGAACAATTTCTTTGTGAAAGAAGCTGCATTTTTGTTTATTTGTTGTACCCTCCAGAAGAAAATCCATAAGACAAGCCATACCTTTATGAAGTATGGTAGGATGTTTTATTCTTTAGAAGCACTTAACTAGAGAATTCACACTTGAGAGAAGTCATATTGCTGACAACACAAGAAACTTCATCCTGGAGACCAGTTTAAAAATCTATAAAGAAAGAGCACCAAGCTCATCATAAAATAGCATTGATTGCCAAGTTGATAAATCAAGATATTAGCAACCAATATTTGATACTGATCTTTCAGTGACCCTAAATGCAAGGTACTGTTATCTCCTGACGATGCAAGATTCCTCCAAGCAGACTTCATCAAAAAAGTCCCTGCATCTGGCCTCACAATTTAAATTTGGCTCTTTTACAATTACATATTATGAGTTTAACAAATTACAGGACATGTGTTAGAGGGCCTGCTAGTATTAAACATTAACTGTTTAAGGTGCTCACTACTAAACACCTTATCCTGTCTCCCTTTGTGCTGCCTGCTGAAAGTTATAGACTTTCTTGTAAACCCATTTGTCCTCTTAGAAACAGGACCTGTGCGCGGGGTGTTTTGACTGTTCTGAGGTAATCAGGACAGAATTAAGGGGGTAAATGTGATAACCATTTGGATCTAGTGACCATAACACTA
Organism: Polypterus bichir lapradei; assembly: GCA_026402145.1. Taxonomy (NCBI): domain Eukaryota; kingdom Metazoa; phylum Chordata; class Cladistia; order Polypteriformes; family Polypteridae; genus Polypterus; species Polypterus bichir. The sequence continues at coordinate 229,650,596 of JANRMT010062791.1, forward strand.
TTGTTTTGACAGAGTGCATATTCTAAAAAGAAATAAATAGAGCAAACTTGAATAGATGTGGTAAACCCAAGAAAGAAACAGATATAAACCTTGACAGTTGAGGATGTGGAGCAGGTTTAAACGTGTGTTACACATAACACAGGACAAGTCAATGCCAAAATTTAGAAGCAGCAAGAAATTAAGAACTTCAGGGAGCTAAATGACTAACTAAACAGGAAAGCCAGCTGTAAGAATACTAACTCCAGCACTAGCTGCAAGTCATATGAATGCAACCAATTAAAATCAGAAAGGCGATATGAAAGATAATGCACAAAAGGCGAAAGATGACCTAAAGATACTTGCAGTAGGCCAGAAGGTCAAAAGAGGTGAAGTGCATTAGGAATGTTAAAGGTGAACTAGAATATACAGACAGTGAAATAGCAAATGCTTTGAACTACTATTTTTGAATTGCATGAAATAAATAACCACCCAAAAGTAACAGGGACTGCTAAGGAGGTACTTGGGGATTTGGAAACTGTAGTGGGACAAGAACTGATAAGATTAAATCATTTGAAAGCAAATCACCAGGACTAGATAATCATCCCAGAAGGTTAGAGAGTACATACATAGTATGTAACCTTGGCACTTAAATCTCTACACACTGGGTAAATTCCTAAAGACAGACCCAAGTAAATATTTCAGCAATGATAGCTTGAATCACAGGTAAAACACAATTAGGTTCCAGCAGCACTTCTGCATCAGGAGTGTTCATAAACACTCAGGCATTCAGACAATGAGGACTGCATTTCATTAATGTAATGGAATTCTGAGGAAGTAACAAAAACCAGTGCCTTATATTTACCTTTATTTTCAGAAGGCTTTTGATGCTCTGCATGAACAAGAATTAAAGGTGCAGTGCGTAGGTGTGTACAGAAGGACTAAAAACATAGAAAAGGGTAATATTGAAGGGAATTTTTTCAAATATAAGGGATGTTAAACGTGGTGTTCCTCAGATCAGTGGTGGGGCACTGCTCTTCAACATACTGTACATAAAGATCTGAACAAGGATGTAATCAGTAAACTGGTTAAATTTGTAGGTGGAAGGGCAGATAATGTAGAATCAGCAAAATTGTTAGGACACTGACAGAATACAGACTTAAAACTTGTAGAAGATGAAATTTACACATAGAAAGTAAGCATGTCAGATTTGAACATACAATTGCAGGTCTTAAACTTGACAGTACACATTAAGAACCTGGGAATTCTAGTGGACTTGTTAGTAATGACAACAAGACAGTGTAAAGAAGCGATCAAGAAGGCCAATAGGATGTCAAGTTATATAGGACCATGTGCAAATCAGGGGAGGTCATGCCAAAACTAAAACGTGCAAGTGGAGCCTCGCTTGGAGTACTGTGCGCAGTTTTGGTCTCCACATAAAAATCCCAAAACACTATGTAGTTCTGCTTGTGTGCAATTCCAGAGGAGAGTGACTAGGCCGATTGCAGGGCTGAGACATGAGCTAGAAAAGGAGAAACTAAAGGAACTACCCTTTAGTTTAAGCAAGCTTAAATTAAGAGTGGGGCATAACAAGAGTTTTAGAAAATGAATACAGTGCGTCCAAGATGTTTCTTTAAAATACGCTGCAACATAAACACAGTTGGAAACTTTAAGGGCAGATGTCACCCAAATGTTAGTTTTTCTTCAAACAAAGAACCATAAATATAGAATAAATGACCAAGTTGTGTGGTAAAGATGACAACTTTAGGAACCTTCAAATCTCACCTTGAGGCAATTGAACAGGATGGACTATCTGGCTGAACCGAGTGGCCTATTCTTATCACAATTCATCCCAATTGTAAGGGATACAACTAAACTTAAAAATGCCACAAGAAGGAGAGTTAAGAGGAGTCAATTAACATTACATGTTTGAATGATTAGAAGTTGGTAGTTATTCTGAAAAAAGACAATGTCACGTTTAATGTTTAAGGAATCATTTTTTCTCAAAATATATAGGAAAATTGCCATGTTTATTTTAAATTGGTATCGTTTTGTTTGTGCATAATTTAATTACCTGAAAGATGTGCCTATATTTTTGCCTATAAGTAAAGTCTAATTTAAAGCATTTCTACTAGCAGATGGCACCTGCCCTGCATCTTTCTTTGATCAGGGTTTCCTCAAGAGAAAGAGTCCCAAAATTACAGTGTCTTTAATATCAGAAAGATTGAAGTAATGCCAAATTGTAGTGTAGTGCAGGTCAAGCACAAGTGTCAGGTACAACAAGGGCCATGAGAAGCTTGTTCCTTTGCTGGATATGGCAGTCTGTTCTGGCATAAAAGTCACCTTTATGAAACAGCTCACACTGAAGAAATGGTTTATTGTAATAATTTTAGGTAGGACCCCCAAGAAAAAAAAAGAAAATTTACACAAGACAAACCATACCTTTAAGGAGAATGGTAGGAAGTTTAGTTAAGTGCTCCTCGGGAACAAGGGATTCACACCAGAGAGTTCAAAGGTTTATGCACAGATTGCTTAGTTGTTAAATCAAGAGAATGTCTGAGGTCTGTCTTTACCATAATATTGCAATGCATGCACACAAGAGGCTTATATAAACTTATACAAACCTTATATAAACAGTGATAGGAGGCAAAGCCAGCAATTGTGCATCCTGCCGTATTGAACTGGGAGCAGCTACAATCCACATGATCCTTGAAGCAAGACAGCCAAGAACATCTACCAGCAAAAAAAAAAAAAAAAAGAAAAAGCTTACTCAATGCAAGTACTGAGAATAGGAACACTGCCATAATTGTTCTGGTATTTTGGCCTGACAGAATCGGTCAGGGAAATCCTTATAACATTTGCCTAGTCCCTTTACACCAGGGGACAATGGAGTAGGCTTGGTGTAGAGCAGTTTTACTGCCATGGCATACTGTACAACCCCAAATGTTGATAGTCAATCCCAGAAATCAGGGAAAAAGCTCAGCTAAACAAAGTACACAAATATACAATTAGCAACAAACCTTATGCAAAGGAAACTTTGTCCTTCAAACCTTTTTGGAAAAAGTCAAGTCATCCTTCTTACTGACAGGACTGCAGTAATATAAAATGTGAGGGAGGAACATAGGGTGACGTACAAGAGTGGAGGAAGATGCACACAGGTAGATTACATCCTATGCAGAAGAGTCAATCTGAAGGAGATTGAAGACTGCAAAGTGGTGGCAGGGGAAAGTGTAGTTAGGCAGCATAGGAAGGTGGTTTGTAGGATGACGTTGGAGATCAAGAAGAGGAAGAGAGTGAGGGCAGAGCCAAGGATCAAATGGTAGAAGTTGAAAAAGGAAGACTGCAAGGTTGAGTTTAGGGAGGAGGTGAGACAGGCACTGGGTGGCAGTGAAGAGTTACCAGACAGCTGGGAAACTACAGCAGATGTAGTGAGGGTGACAGCAAGAAGGGTGCTTGGAGTGACATCTGGAAGGAGGAAGGAGGAAACGGAAACCTGGTGGTGGAATGAGGAAATACAGGAGAGTATACAGAGGAAGAGGATGGCAAAGAAGAAGTGGGATAGTCAGAGAGATGCAGAAAGTAGACAAGAGTACAAGGAGATAAGGCACAAGGTGAAGAGAGAGGTGGCGAAGGCTAAAGAAAAGGCGTATGATGAGTTTCATGAGAGGTTGGACACTAAATAGGGAAAAAGGGACCTGTGGGCTAGACAGAGGGACCGAGCTGGGAAAGATGTGCAGCAGGTTAGGGTGATAAAGGATAAAAATGGAAACATACTCACAAGCGAGGAGAGTGTGTTGAGCAGATGGAAAGAGTACTTTGAGAGGCTGATGAATGAAGAGAACGAGAGAAAGAAGAGGTTGAATGATGTGGAGATATTGAATCAAGAAGTGCAATGGATTAGCAAAGAGGAAGTAAGGACAACTATGAAGAGGATGAAAAATGGAAAGGCCGTTGGTCCAGATGACGTACCTATGGAAGCATGGAGGTGTTTAGGAGAGATGGCAGTGGAGTTTTTAACCAGATTATTTAATGGAATCTTGGAAAGTGAGAGGATGCCTGAGGAGTGGAGAAGAAGTGTACTGGAGCCGATATTTAAGAATAAGGGGGATGTGCAGGACTGCAGTAACTACAGAGAAATAAAATTGATGAGCCACAGCATGAAGTTATGGGAAAGAATAGTGGAAGCTAGGTTAAGAAGTGAGGTGATGATTAGTCAGCAGCAGTATGGTTTCATGCCGAGAAAGAGCACCACAGATGCAATGTTTGCTCTGAGGATGTCAATGGAGAGGTTTAGAGAAGGCCAGAAGGAGTTGTATTGCGTCTTTGTGGACCTGGAGAAAGCATATGACAGAGTGACTCGAGAGGAACTGTGGTACTGTGTGAGGAATTCAGGAGTGGCAGAGAAGTACATAATAGTTGTACAGGATATGCACGAGGGAAGTGTAATAGTGGTGAAGTCTGTGGTAGGAGTGACGGATGCATTCAAGTTGGAGGTGAGATTACATCAGAGATTGGCTCTGGGCCCTTCCTTATTTGCAATGGTGATGGACAGTTTGACAAACAAGATTAAACAGGAGTCACCGTGAACTATGATGTTTGCTGATGATATTGTGATCTGTAACTAGAGTAGGGAGCAGGTTGAGGAGACCCTGGAGAGGTGGAGATATGCTCTAGAGAGGAGAGGAATGAAGATCATTAGGATCAAGACAGAAAACATGTGTGTAAATGAGAGGGAGGTCAGTGGAATGGTGAGGATGCAGGGAGTAGAGCTGGCGATGGTGGATGAGTTTAAATACTTGGGATCAACAGTAAAGAATAATGGGGATTGTGGAAGAGAGGTGAAGAAGAGAGTGCAGGCAGAGTAGAATGGGTGGAGAAGAGTGACAGGAGTGATTTGTGACAGACAGGTATCAGCAAGAGTGAAAGGGAAGTTCTACAGGACGGTAGTGAGACCAGCTATGTTATATGGGTTAGAGATGGTGGCACTAACCAGAAAGCAGGAGACAGAGCTGGAGGTAGCGGAGTTAAAGATGCTAAGATTTGCATTGGGCGTGATGAGGATGAACAGGATTAGAAATGAGGACATTAGAGGGTCAGCTCAAGTTGGATGGTTTGGAGACAAAGTCAAAGAGGCAAGATTGCATTGGTTTGGACATGTGCAGAGGAGAGATGCTGGGTATATTGGGAGAAGGATGCTAAGGATAGAGCTGCCAGGCAAGAGAAAAAGAGGAAGGCCTAAGAGAAGGTTTATGGATGTGGTGAGAGAGGACATGCAGGTGATGGGTGTGACAGAACAAGATGCAGAGGACAGAAAGATATGGAAGATGATGATCTGCTGTGGCGACCCCTAACGGGAGCAGCCAAAAGAAGAAGAAGATTAAATTTTTAGTACAAGTGCCTGAATCATTAAACATTGCTCATAACTTAATGAAGCCAACAGACAGGCTGATGCAAGAATAATACATGTATAAAACAGAACTCAAATTGTGACCTGTCATCAGCTGAAAAAAAGTGCAGGTCTTCAAAAACATATCACCAGGAAGTTCCACTCCACTCCACTCAACTCCACTCCACTCCAAGAGAAATAAAAGACAAAGTAAGAATTAAAATAAGGCAACACTAATTAACATAGAATAAGAGTAAGGTCCGATGGCCAAGGAGGACAAAAAAAACAAAAGAAACTCCAGACGGCTGGAGAGAAAAAAAATCAAATCTGCATGGGTTCCAGACCATGAGACCGCCCAGCCCCCTCTGTTGTTGCATTGTTGAAAGTAGAATGATGTCTCTTGTAGTAAGGGGCCCTGTTCAGTAAGTAAACCGTAAGTATAGGGCGTGTGGGCATCAGCGTAAGGGTGCCAAAAGTTTCAACGCCAGCTCTTCCCCACAGATGCACGCTAATTTCTAGATGGGGGTCACCTCGCTAGTGGATTTACTTTACGATTGCAAGCGCGCCGCTCCTGTCGCTCGTTGATTTCACTTGCTCTTACGAGTTCGCCAATCTCCAAAGGGCTCAATTCGATGCCATTTACAAATCCACTGACTAGGGCCACCATGTCCGGCCCTGTACCCAGGGTCCTATGGGGCGCCTTAATCCAGGCTAATCAGGGTCGCAGCACCAGGAGCAAGGCACAAATTAGCCTTGGATACAGCACTCACTCATCCGCTCGTACACAGCAAAGTTAGGGGAAAAAATCTAACAGACACGTTTTGTGGATGACGGAGGGTAAACCTACGAAAACATTGACAGAACGGTAACAGGCTCGGGTTTCGAACCCAGGAATATGGATCAGAGAAGAGGAGCTAAAATATTTGATGGAAAAAAATAACATCAACTTCACTCAGGACACTGTCCCATAAAATGCCTCATTCCGACAAATCTGAATATTTTAAACAAAACAAATATCCTTGTAATAGAATGCTGTTTGTGTCAAAAATAAATAAATAAATAAAATGGCAATTAGGAAACAATCGCACGAAACAACTATAGCGATATAATGTATATAAACGAGTCATTGAATTGTGGAAAATGAATAATTAAATAATAGTAGTCTATTTATTATGAAATTCAAAGTCATTTTTGTAACAATATTCCTGAAACTATTCAGTATTTATTCTGGTTAAGTCCTGTTGAAAAAAGTTTTGGATAGAGTTACACACTCGCATTATAAAAGAAACTAATGTGATACTTTTCAAAAAATAGATATTATGTTAAAGACAATCCCACTGATAATAATAAAACAAATGTCATTTGTAATTAATATAAGCATTATATTGGCATGCTATTATATACACAAAATTAAATGGCTTGGAATACTTCCTATATTTGAATATTTTAAAATGGATGTCATGGTGTATCTATTAAAGATTGTAAAAGTATGAAAGCAATACGGACTTTATCCCTATTTAAATCAGTTAAACTTTTTTAATTTAATAATTGAATTTAAATGTAATTAATTAAATATATGATATTAATAAATGTTATTAATTAAATAAAAAAGATGCAATGAGATTATTTTGGATGTAACCAATGAAACAAATTAATTCCAAAATACATTACTTTAAGGCCATAAGAAAAAGAGATGGTTCGCAGTCTCAACAATAACAACATAAAAATTACTGTGAACAACATTAAAACAATGCCTAAGAAATTGAATTTAACGTGTAATGTAAGGCGCACACGTTAGAAGACGCGCATGCTCGTTGTGTGAAAATTAAAATGATGTCATTAGTAGCGACGGAATCGGAAGTGGCTATGAGAAGTTTAATCTGTCGAAGAAGAACATTGTGTGAGTTTGGCAAGAAAGACGCAGGTCAACGAAAGAGCGGTACGTCTTTGGTTCTAACACCACATATTTATTCTTTCATCGTGGGCTGTCTTCGGATGTTCATTCACCCTTCAGTCGTCTGCGTTAGGTAGAAAATGAATCTAAAAATCCACATGATCATAGAGTAGGTGGTCGCCGGAGGGACACGTGACATGTTGCAGTGGGTTTCAGATTCAGTTTGGGTTGACGACACGATGCTTTTTGTTCAGTGAGTCGTTTTCCCACCAACTGATCTATTTTTTAATTAGCTAGTATTATGCATTTAGAAGGAAAAAGGTTTACATTTGTAAGAAGATCAGAAATATGCGTTTTTGACTTTTTTCTGTATTGTATTCTAGTAATGACCTTAATTAAAATCCGCAGCTACTTCGGTTGGGATGCAGTAGTGTGTTCTGCTCTTTACGAACTAGCAGCTTAAATACCTGGTCAACCGGAATAAAAATGATGAGAATGACACATTTAAAAGCAAGGTTAAAAAGAGCAGATTATCCCCCATAACATACGTAAATTTCTACTACGTATTGAGCATAAAAATTGAGCAAAACCAGTTTTGTAATTTCTAGAAAGGCACTAAAATAGAAACTACTTAATTAAGGTAGGCGTCCAATTAAATGCAAAAGTAGTGGCAAAGGCATTGGCAAGACTGTGAATTCAATCAGTACCGCAGCTGAGCAAATCACATAACCTGACTGGGTTTCAATTATTAAAAATATACAGTGGATTCAGAAAGTATTCAAACTGTGTTGTAGATTTCAGTTCAAATAGAGACATGTTCTTTATTTGCCCAATAATCTATGCTTAATAATCCATAATGACAAAGTGAAAAATTATTTTCAGAAAGGTGCAAATTTTTAAAAACCAAAAACTGAAAATTTTCATTCATACAAGGTATACATATGCACTATATTAATTAATTTGTAGAAGCCCCTTTAGTCTAGGCTGAACAGAGCCTGTTTTAGATCAAAGACTGAAGGGAGGTTTTTTCCCCTTGGAGTTTCATGTGACTTTTAACAATGTACATTAATTCTTTAAAAAAAAAAAAACGGGGGGGGGGGGGCCCCCTTTGGAGTTTCAGAAAATAGGGCATTTTGTTAAATTTCAGGATGCAATGCATAAAAAAAGGAGATCTGGTCAGCCTGCTTTGGCAGCAATTACAGCTCCAAGTCTTAATGGGTAAATCTCTGCAAACATTGTACACCTGGCAGTTTATTGCATTCTTCCTGACAGACCCTCACAAGCTCCATTATATTGGATGGAAGGTATTTGAATTGCCAACTTCAGGTTTCACCACAGATGTTCTACGGGGTTAAGAGACTTGTCCCAATGCAACTTCAATATGGTCTTGACTGTATGTCATGCTAAAAGGTGAACCATCACCTGCACTCTAGAGTACGTTTTGCTTAAGGACCTCTCTATAGTTGTCTGCTCTCATCCTTCCCTCATTCTCCCTGTCCCTGCTGCTGAGAAGCACCCTGTAACATGAAGCTACCACCACCATGCTTTACTGTACGGTTGGGATTAGGCAGGTGATGAGTAGTGGCAGGTCTTTGCCAGTTTTAGTGCTTGGAGTTCTTCCCAAAGAGTTCAATTTTTGTTTTATCAGACAAAAGATTCTTTCTCCTTATGCTCTCAGATTAAATGTGATTTAGCAAATGCCAAGTAGGAGCAGGCTAGTCTCCCATAAACACTTGATTATTGGAGTGCTGTTGAGATGGCCATTCTGCTTTTGGAGGACCTCCAAAGCTCTGTTAGAGTGACCATTGGTTTTTTGGTCATGGCCAGACGGCCAGCCCTAGGAAGAATCCTAGTGGTTCCACACTTCTAACATTTCACAATTATTGAGGCCACTTTGCACCTGGGAACACCAAGGTCTATAGAAATCCTGATCTGTGCCTCACCACAATTTGATCGTGGGGGTCTAGAGAGACTTCATTGGGCTTCATGGTTGGTTTTTGTCATGGCATGCAGTGAATTGTGGACCTTATATAAACAGTTTTGTTTCTTCTAAACAATGTTTACTCAATTCAGTTTGATACGAGAGAACTCCAGTCAAGTTCTTGACACATCTCAAGGGTCACAGCAAAGGGGATCGATCGATCGAAGGAAGCCATATACCACTGCCTCACGTACCATGAAATCACCCGAACCATGAGGACTTGAAATTTGGAATGTATGTTACCCTTGGCCCATAGGTGCTCGCTAACAAATGGTTTTAAAAATTTTGTGGTCCAAGCGCGAAATTCCTTATAGTTTTTTAGACCCTTCTATCTGTCTGTATGTCTGTCCGCGTTTTACAAGAGAGACACTGAACGGATTTAGATCGGGGTTTTCTTCTGTAATTTGCTTGAACACTCCATTGATTTTGCAACTTTCTCATCGCGCTAAGTATCATAGTTCACTTGCGGTACGGATTTCTTGCACGAATCCTTGACACGCAGCAGGCCGAAGGGAGGGGGCGGGGCCTCCTCACTCAAGCGCCTGCCTCGGGGTGTACCTTACATTCGCTTAGCCAGAGAACAACAGAACTACTTAAAGGATTTAGAGTGGGTTTTTTCTATAATTTGCCTGAACATTCCGGTTAATTTTGCGACTTCTCTCATTGCGCTAAGAATCATAGTTCGCTTGCAGGAGCGATATATTCACGCTGATCCGAGACAGAGGCTGTGTGACGTCAGGAGTGGGGAGCCATGTGGTGCCCTCCTCACTGTCCTGTTTCACTAATACACAGGCGAAGCCGCGGGGGATGGCTGGTATATACATAAATGAGAGGTTTCATTTTTTTACTTTAATAAAATTCCAAACCTTTCTGAAAGCATGTCTTCACTTTGACAAATTTTCCATTTACAATTAAATCTACAACACAATAAACTGTGCAGAAAGTGAAGGGGTCTGAACCCTTCCTGTACCCACTGTACATGTAAACAATTAAAATTTGATCTTGTAGGTCACTGTGGTTAAAGGAGTCAGCCAATTATATACAGTAATAACCAATATTTCTGAATAAACCTATTTGGAAAAGTGGCAAGTTGATGTATTGGCTTCACAGATCCAGCATCCTGGGGTATGAATATCAACATTTGCGTGCATGAATTTTACATTTTGTCTGCTCCCACCTCCCTAGAAATGTCCAGATCAGGCTAGTTGGCAATTCCCTGTTTGTTGTGAGAGTGGCGGTGTGTGGGTGAGTGGGCTCTGCAGTGGACTGGCGGTCCCTTCAGTGGTTGCTTTCTGCCCTGTGCTCAGTGCTGCCATCACAGACTCTCTTTAAACAAGTTGAGCTTAATAAACAATGTGGACTTGTTGGTCTCTGTACACAAACGATTCCGTGCAAAATTTAAGTTATAATTTTTAAACACGCGAGGCAGCCAAGACTATGTGATAGCTAGAAGTGATGTACGAGGAAGAATGGGGGACATTTTGTAAAACAAGAATGCAAAGACTTGCAGCTGGTTACAAAAAACATCTGTAAGCTTTGATTTTTGCCAAAGAGGGTTTTGTTAAGTTGACTTTTGTAAGTGCCACATTTACTTTTATATTTTTACATTTTTTAGTTAATTAAATAAATCGTAACTGAATGTTAACATTTTAATAAAATGCCATTGTTTTAGGTTGTTTCCTGTCAAAGCTGTATTTAGTTTTTTTTACTACAAATATCGACACAATACAGCTTGTAATTTGACGAGGGATGTCCAAACTTTTGCATTGAGCTGTACATAATTCACAAATTTAAAAATCACTTGTTAGCACAAAACAATTTATTAGTGGTTGGGTGTACAATCTTCAAGTTTATAAGACGTCAGACTGTGAGAGAAGAGTCATTCTGATTAATTCTTCTTCACTGCCCTCTTGTGCTGTTGTTTTTCTCTTTCCTGTTTGTCAAGGGAACTTGTATGTTGTTTGATGAACTTGTATACTGTAAGTCATTTATTTATTTTTTTACAAAACTGGTAATTCATTTCTCTACAGTTAAATAAAATGGGTTAATTTTTGTTGCATATTTATAAAATGTGTGTTCTAGGTCAAAAGATGAATATAAGATTCAAGTACAGAATGACAGCTTGGTTTTACATATAACAAATAATTTTGGAAAAAAATTGTGTTTAGTGCCTCAGTTCCAGATGAGCAGAATTATTGGGACAAATGAATGTGAAAACAAAAAAAGTTGGTTGAAGATGGCATTTTGTCACATACCTCATCCACTCAATAACTGCCCCAAGTCACTGACATCCCTAGACTCTTGGGAACTTTGCTTGGCCTGCTCTGTTATGCCTTTATGGCAGCCTCTTTCAGTTGTTGCTTATTCTGGGGTGTTTCTGACTCCAGTTTGCTCTTCAATAGTTGAAATCTATTCTGTACTGGGTTTAAATCAGAAGTCTGTACCTACACTTTTTTATTCTGATGGACTCCTTAGTTAGTCTTGCTGCCTCCAAGCTCCAGCGAGGCAGTTGTTTGGATCGCCTTCATTATTTACATCATCAACAAAGACAAATGCACCAGTTCCAGAAGCTACCATGCATGCTCAAGCCGTGATGATGCCTTCTTCACGCTTGACAGATGAACTGATGTGCTAAAGAGCATTTGCAGTCTGTCTCTTTCTCCACATTTTTCTCTTCCCATCACTCTGATAAACAATAATGTTTATTTCTATTTACATATTTTTCATGCAAACAATGTAGCACAAAGTGCTTTAGAAGATGTTAAAGAGAAAGTACTGTAAGTCTCTAAAGATGAGTCCTGTGCTAAGGACAGGAAAAAACAAAATCTACAGGGGTTCCAAGGCCAAACACCCACTCAGCCCCCACTGGTCTAAAGGTTTGGTCTTTCCCTTTTCTGCCCATAACACTTTCCTCCAGAGCCCTTTGGCCCGTCTTTGGACTTTTTTGTGAATTTCTGTCTGGCCTTTCTGCTCTTGATGCTAATGAGTGGTTTCTGTATTTCTTCTCTTTAATTCTTCGGTGACAGGTGAATACTTTTCACTTTCACCCCTGCACCCTATTTCTTTGGATATTATTTTTGGGTTTCTCTTCGCAGCTCCAACAACACTCCTGTCATCTGCTATGTTGTGCTTTTCCATGGACATCCTGCTCATTGCAAAATTGTTTACACCTCATACCTTGCCAACACCAGACCCCCAAACTCAAACTCCCAATGACTACAGCTAATCCTCCACACTGGGAGCTGTGTTATGTGTTGATAATTGTCCGTGATTCATTTGTCTCAAATATTTCTGGGGGACAAAACACAGCAAATGTTATTTTTTCCAATATTCTCTATGTTGTGTGTAGAATAGAAATAAAAGCTGACATTCTGTACTTTATATTCATTTTTTGTTTTACCTAGAATTAATGTTTTGTGAATATGTAACAAAAATAAACCATATTACCTCATTGTCCCAGTAATTTTGCTTCTCACTATGTTGTAGTTCAGTTTTTTTTTTTTTTTTTTTTTTTGTCAGTCAGTCATTATCGATCCCGCTATATCCTAACTACAGGGTCACGGGGACCTGCTGGAGCCAATCCCAGCCAGCACAGGGCGCAAGGCAGGAACAAACCTCGGGCAGGGCGCCAGCCCACCACAGGGCACACACACACATACTAGGGACAATTTCGGATCGCCAATGCACCTAACCTGCATGTCTTTGGACTGTGGGAGGAAACCATAGCACCCGCAGACATGGGAAGAACATGCAAACTCCACACAGGGAGGATCCGGGAAGCAAACCCAGGCCTCCTAACTGCAAGGCAACAACGCTACCACTGTGCCACCGTGCTGCCCGGTGCTTTTGTTCTCATTCAAAAGACTGACTCAATAATTTTTTTTCATAGACTTTTAGTTTTATCATTCAGTTTAATTAAACAGTAAATATCAATCAAGTTATTTAAACCTTGCACAATGGCACAAAAGAAAACAATCAAAATATAAATGAAAAACATTTGGCTTTTGACCCAGTGTTTCTGAAATTTGGCTTTGTGGGGCATCACTAATCTGTTTCTAAAAGAGCATTTGCTTCCTTCAGAGTACACCATGCCTTACTGTCCCGGCAAAGTAAAGAATTATGAGAGCCGGAGTCTTTCCAGGCATTTATAATTATACCACGCAGCACCAAAGACTGCTTTACACAGGAACATACAGTAAGTTACAAAGCAAGACAGATTCCTGTTCACGTGCTGTAGTGCAGTGTTTTGAATGATTTGTCTTTGGTGCTTGTTTCCCAGAGTTCACAAAAACAGATGCAAATCAATGATTCACTTTTTGCTCTGTCTGTAGAGAAAAAGAGGAAGCTGTAAGCTCCAATAACACTTGGATATGTGAGATGGAGAAGTGCCAGGCTGCCCAGCAGACAATGGGAATGAAATTTAAATGTGAAGGGGGGCTCTCAGAAGGATTGAGGAATGTCAAAGAAGAGGGGACTCTTACACTAGACCGGGATACCATTTTCACGTGTAGCATCCAGAAAACGACTCTGCACGTTAAGGAAGAGGATTGTGAATGGGAATCTGCCTTTAATGAACAAGAGGATGTCTGCTTTAAGAAGCGAGACAGCAACATTAAAAAAGACCCTGATAATATCAACCCTGTGCTGAAACATGAAATTGCAAATTCCATCAAGAAAGAAGACAATAAATCAGAGTCTGTCCCTGCCGATGGATGTCCACATTCAGAAATTCAGAAAATACCCAGTTCTCTACAGGAAGATGTTATCCAAGTAAAGTCTGAATCTGACATGAAGAGGATAGACAAAGCAACATCTCCAAGTAAATCACTTGCAGGTATGTGTTTAAATAAAAGTGAATAAAGTGTAAAATGAAGAGAGAAGCATCTTCACAAAATGTTGAAGCACAAGTCTATTAATGTCTAATATCTTTATTTTAAAAGCAGAAAAAGTACCAATTACAATTTCTTAGTTATTTTATGATTTATTTGGCTTTATTTTTTTCAAAAAAAAAAGTGTTTGCATAGAAACTACAGTATCAGAAGAAACTGTGTAATAAAAGGAGTATCTTACCCAAGTGCCTATTTGTGTATTGTGGACACTAGAGGGCACTGTCGCTCCTCAAACCCAACACACAGACACCAAGGACACAAGTTAAAAGCACCAAGTGCTTGTTTATTTTTGTAAACTCTTCCCAAACCTTTTCTCACAGCCACAAGTAACTAGCAATATAGCACACAATGATTATTTCTCTCTGTCTCTTTCTCCTTCGGTCCTCCCAGCAAGCTTTGTCGACCTTCCACCCGACTGTGGCTCATCCCTGTGAGGTCAGTTCAGCCCTCTTATACTGTATTGGTTAACTCAGAAGTGCTTCTGCTGTTCCGAGCAAGTGGTCTGCAGGCACTTCCGGGTTAGGCGGAAACCTCATGCCATATGGTTCCTCTATATTCACAGCCCCCAACAGGGCTGAGATAAAGAACTCCATGTCCCATGATGCCTTGTGGGGAGGCAGTGCCGTAAAGAAGCTGCCTTCCCCCTTACTTGCATGGGCGTCCCAGCCAGGTTGGACTGCCGGCCGTCTCATTGTATATACTGTGCATGAATCCTTGTCAGGATCACCTGTGAGTGAAATTTATTTTGCTTTGCTCTAAATATTGATTCTTCTTTTGGTTATCTAGAAATCGTTGCTGCTTTGTTAATAACCACATTGTCTCAGTTGTGCTTTGTGTCCAGGGATACTTCACTGTTGCTTTGTTGATTTTAATTTCCACACATATCATTTGGTGACTTCTTATCTAAGAATGAGGAATTGCATTAGTATCTTCATTAATCCGTTATGTAAAAAATAAATCAAAGATTCACAAAATAAAGAATCATTAAAATTAATCATTTTCTTAGATCCTCTAAGCCAGAAGGAAGGTACTTGGCTTTTATTACAGTGGACACTGTGAGTTACTTGATTGCACAACTTAAATGTGTGAGTGCTATGTTGGCCGGACTGGCATTTCAGCCAGGATAGAAGGCCTGCTTGGAAGGACAGAAGGTGGAGTTAAAAGGTGAAAGTTATATCCCCCTGGCCCCTTGTACACGATGGCAGCATTCTATTAGTGGTACTCTCAATTGAATACCCACAAATCAGACTTGGATTTGCAATCAATTGGAAAGGCCCTACCAGGGATCTTGGGTGCCAGATGGGAGAGCTGCAGGGGTTAGAAAAACATGAGATTTTATTTTTAGGCCAGATTGCCCAGCCCACCCACAGGGCAATTCTTTGAAACGCACTGCCAGGGAAGCACTCTAGTGTTGAAGAGAAGCCAAAGCTCTGCCCTTAATCCTGTTGATTTGCAATAAGACCCCAGAATTTGCCTCTGCTTCTAGTGCTGCTGCTTCTACTACTCACTCAGTACAACTTAGTTGGCACAGAGCTATTTTGTAAGGTGAATAGTGTAAAGTTAAGAGAGGCTTGATGAAAAACATTAACGCTATCAGACATGTACAGTATTAACCTTGGGGATGAAAACTTGACTAATGATAACATTTCAGTTTTTACATTTTTATTGTTTATTTTGGGGCGGGGGCTCTGAAGGGGAAAAAAATTACACTCTTTATTATAAAAAAAATTAAAGTAGATGAACACTTTTTTTCAATGTGCTGCTTAAAATATTTGTTCATTTTCCACCGCTTATCCAAAGCTAGGTCATGGGGGAAAACAGTCTTAGAAGTAAGCTCCAAATGTCCTTTTCCCCAAACACCCTTGCCAACTCATACTTTGGGATCCCAAGGCCATCTGGGAGATATAATCCTCCCAGCAAGCCCTGGGTCTTCCCCGGGGTCTCATCCAAGTTGTTTGTGCCCATAAAACCTGCACAGGGAGGCATCCAGGAGGCAGCCATATTAGATGCCTGAACCACCTTCATTGCCTCCTCTCAAAAAGGATGGTCAGAGACTCTACTCCAAGCCTTTCCCAGATGTCTGAGCTTCTCACCCTATCTCTAAGTTAGAGCTCAGCCACACTACCAAGAAAGCACACTTCAGCCGCTTGTACTAGCAATCTCATTCTTTTAGTCATTGCCCAAAGCTCATGACCATAGATAAGGGTAGGAACGTAGATCAAATGGTAAATCGACAGCTTCACCTTCTGACTCTGCTTCTTCTTCACCACTGCAGATTGGTATAGTGACCACTTTACTGCACTGTACACCCCAATCTGTCTGTCGATCTCACAATCTCATTTCCCTTTTACTCATGAAGAATACCCCAAGGTACTAAAACTCCTCCACTTGAGGCAGTAGCTTACCTTTTACTTAGAGAGGACTGTCCACCTTTTTCCTACTGAGAACCATGGCCTCAGATTTAGAGGTGTGCTGATCCTCATACCTGCCACTTCAAATTCAGTCATAATCCATCCCAATGCATGCTGGAGTTCTTGGCCCGATAAAGCCAGTAAGACCATGTGACGTGATTCTGAGGCCACTGAACTGGACTTCCTCCCCTCCCTGGCTGTGCCTTGATATCCTGTCCAGGAAAACCACAAACATGGTAGGAGACAAAACACTTCCCTGGCAGAGTCCCACATCCACTGGAAACAGTGCTGATGTCTTTCCGAGAATGCAGACACAGCTCTCACTGTGATTATGCACTGTAATAACCCTTTTAAGAGGCTCTAAACCACATACTATTTCAGCACTCTCTACAGTATCCTTTGAGGAACATAATCGTACGCCTTTTCCAAGTAGACCAATTGGGCATACTCCCATTCCCCCTCCAGAATCGTCATGATGGTAAAGAGATGGTCCACCTTTCTACACCCTAGACGGAATTCCCATTGCTCCTCCTGGATCTGAGGTTCCTCAATTGGGTGGAGTCTCCTTTCTATTACCCTGGCATAAGCTATTCCAGAAATGTGATTCCCCTGATAGTTGGAGCACACCATCCTGTCCCCTTTTTTTTTCAAAAATGGGGACTACCACCCCGGTCTGCCACTCCAAAGGCCACGAAGACCACGCAACATTGAACAGGCTTGTCAGCCATGACAGTGCAACTGTGTCCAGAGCCTTCAGCATTTTTGGGTGAATCTCATTCACCCCCGGGGCCTTGATACTGCATAATTGCTTAACTACATTGGTGACCTCCCTCAAGGAAATGGACATTGATCCCTCATCAGTTTCTGCCTCTGGCCCCTCCACAGAGATGCCCTTGGGTTCAGGAGCTCCTCAAAGTGTTCCTTCAACCACCAGACAACATCCTTAGTTGGATTCTGCACTTCCCTGCCCTTGCTGAGAACAGTCTGGGTGAATCGCTGCCTTTCCTTTCCGAGTTCCGATGGTTTAACAAAACATCTTTGAGGACAATTGATAGTCTCTTTCCTTGGTGTCTTCAAACTCCACCTACACCCAGATTTTTGCTTCCCTGACCACCAAGTCCACAGCTCTTTTGGCCTGTTGGTACCTGTTTTCTGGTTTGGGAGTCCCCCATTTTAAAAATACTTGGAAGGCCTCCTTTTTCAGTCTGATGGCATCTCTCACTTCTAGTGTCCACCATTGGGTCCTTAGGTTGCCACCTTGAGAGACACTTATGGCCTCCAGGCCAGAGGTCATTGCAACTGCTTCCACAATGGAGGCTTTGAACAAGGCCCATTCAGATTCTATGTCTCCAGCCTCCCCCAGGATGTGGGAAAAGGTCTTTCAGAGGTTGGAGTTGAAAGTCTTCTAGACTGGGGCTCCCCCAGACATTCCCAGGACACCCTCACTACTCACTGAGTCTGTCCAAGCCCCTTCCTGAATCATTTGACCCAACTCGCTTCCAGGTGGTGATCAGTTGACACCTCTGCCTCTCTCTCCACCTGAATGTCCAGAATATACAGCTTCAGATATGATGATATAAATATAAAATTGATTATAGATCTTTGATCTAAGTTGCTGTGGTACCAAGTACACTTATGAGCCA
Organism: Polypterus bichir lapradei; assembly: GCA_026402145.1. NCBI lineage: Eukaryota > Metazoa > Chordata > Cladistia > Polypteriformes > Polypteridae > Polypterus > Polypterus bichir. The sequence continues at coordinate 229,668,776 of JANRMT010062791.1, forward strand.
CCTTATTTTCAAACATGGTGGTGTTATGGACAAACTTTGCTTAGCGCAGAGGTCCAATGACAAAACACTACTTGGGTTTAGATCAGGGAGTCTGTTCCTCTCAATCATGCCTCTCTTTAGAATTTACACTAAAGCATGGTGCATGGACAAAACTGGAAATACCATATATACTCGCGTATAAGTTGGGTCTTGAAACACGAAAAATCGGTTATAAAATCAGACCCTGACTTATATGCCCATTCAAAAATACAACACTTAATTTTTTTTTTTTTTTTAACATCTTCTTGCTTCCTCCAATCTCGCACCAGTTTCCCAGACACATCAAATTTTGTTGCAGCAGCGCAGTTACCAATTTCTTTCGCCACTTCAACCACTTTTAACTTAAAACCAGTTTCATATTTTCTTCTGATCGAACACTGCATCATAGATAAGGGATGCTCTTACGATAAAGGTGTATGAGGGTGTAAGATACAAAAAACACAAATCAGTGCAAACGTCGCTTCAGAATAGTGGTCATGTGGGCACAATACATAGAAAAAAGGCAGTGTGCTCCATGGTTACTCTCTCAGGTGGGAGTTAGCATATCATAATCTCTTGGACCAATAGCTCAAGTTTTCCGCAGTCGACTTGTACAACTGACATTATAAAATACTGGAAATTATACGGTAAAATAAAGCCCCAACTTATCCACGGAAGAACTTTAACACTAGTGTATATGGTATGCATATGCACAAAAAAATTTGGATGCATGAGCAATGTTATACTTTTCCTGTATAAACCCGATCAAAGTGAATTTTAATGCAGATGCATGTACCTATAGCGCCACCCTGACTCCTCTCCAAATTTCACATATTTGAATATACAGATCAATATAAATAACCCCTTCCATTCAGTATTTTGTTCAAAAGATAATGGCAAAGCTTGTGGGGAAAAAAAGAATTTCATCAAATACGAAATGGAGGCAAGGAAAAAATATACTATTTGTTGGCTTAAGCAGTAGTGTAAGTAACAAAAAGAAATTGATGGAGTGATACAGCATGGCATACACACTCAAAAGTTCAAGTTCAGAAAGTTGCAAAATGCCCAAAATAAAAAAGAAGTGGTCAGATATCAAAGTCGATGTTAAAATACAAGTCTCACCCCATCGTCTTTTTATTCTGTTTCAGACAATATTACAAATGCTGACCCCCGTGCCAAGGACATGACTCTAGGTGGTAATGGTGCTACTATGCTCGGCACATCTTTGGGCGCTGGCTGCACAACACCTCTGCCTCAGAAACCATTCGGCAACCATCTGGCTGTGTGCTGATGGCTGCTGTTCTGGAGTCACAAAATACAATAGTGGATACAGTAAGAGATGTGGCCAATGAACTAAGGAATATAAGGGCTGTAGTATGTGAGACTGACCACAAATTAAATGAATTGGTTAAAAAATAAATGCTGCATCGGATTATTTGTTTTTACATTCAAACAAAGTTGTAATGCTGTCAGATTTGGATGATCATTTGGTGGGTCAGGTTCATCATACCGCATCTCTTCAGGTTACAGGCAAGCCATGATTGTGTGCCACATTATGTCAGCACGCTACATGCTTGCACAATGCGACACACTTTCTGTTGACTATACAGCAGCACATTAATAGAGTGGAAGTGCTTTCTATTTACATAATCAAATTAATTCTCTGAAGGCACCTTTATAGTGTAGCGTATCCTTAAATTGACAGCTTGCCTTGTGCCACACTAGTTGGAAAAAGCACCTGTGTGGATTTGCCATTTTTCTATTCTCTCCAGCTGTATATGATGTAATGCCATCTCATTGTTTTGGTGATTCATCCCTGGCTGATGTAATTTGTCCGGCATTGTTGCAGTAGCAATGTATGTGAGCAGTTGACCGCTTCAGTTACATTTGGAAAACTGGATGTTGCTGTGAATTGTGCTTTGATGTTTGCCAGTTCAATCACAGTGTACGGAAGTTTCATCTATCCACGTGACAAGCAGATAATACCATCTCATACAGCTGGAAATTGAAATCAACTTAGAAGGCAGTCATCATCATCTGTAAATATGCATTCTCTTCTAATTCTTCCATTTGTGACACCTTCTAACAATGCTAAAGCAGCTATGGTAGTTGGAATAGTTTGGCCATCTTCTGCACAATTGTATTGTTACAAAATGGTTACAATCAAGTGCATTAAATTTGTAAATGATATATACAATTAATTTCAGTGTATGTGATAAATCCCGCTTCATGGATACAAATCTAAAAAAGAAAGAGAAATGACACAGAAACCGTAGCACTGCTTTGACACTGGGTGCCACCAGTTTGCAAAACCGAGTAGTGTGAGGCTGTCATGAAAATGTGCATAGCTTTACACAAAGATTAGTTTTCATACATCTCAAAGTGTTTGTGTAAATGGACATACACCACATTTTGTGCATACGCACCGTTTATACATGAGGCCCTAGGTGTCTCCATCATTACCCACATGGGCATTGGAGTCCCCAGCTGGGACCCTTTCCAGGATCCCCTCCAGTCTCTAACTCCAAGAAGGCCTGGTACTCCAAACTGACATTTGCATCGACTAGGCAGGGACTCGGTAAGAAGTCCACTCCCTCACAACTCATTTCCCCCAGGCAACTCCATAGTAAAGAAGAGTACAGCCATCTTTAAAGGGTTTGGTTCCAGAACCAAGTGAGTGAGTGCATATGAGTCCAACTATATGTAACTGGTATCTCTCCGCCTCACTCACCACCTCGGGCTCTTTGCCCCCAAGAGAGGTGACATTCCACATCCCAACAGGCAGTGTGTGTCTGTGTGTCTGCCAAGGCCTCTGCGTTCAACTGCCATCCAGGTCACATTGCACCCAGCCCCAATTCCACCTGCAGATGGTGGGTCTGCAGGCAGGCAGTTCCATGTTACATTTTTGGGATGTGCTCAGCAGCCAGGCACATGTCTACAGGCACTTCTCCCAGGCCTGGCTCCAGGAGGGAGGCCCTGTTAACCCCATACCAGGTGGGGTACTCTTTTTAAATTTATGGGTTTGCATTATTAGGGGCTTTGAATCACTGTTTCGTCTGAGAACCTCACCTGGGACCAGTTTGCCTTGAGAAGCCCAATCAGGAGCTTCTGCTTCAGACAACTTAGCTCCCTTCTTCAATAAGGTGGTAATTCCCCAAGAGGTGCTTAATATATGTGTTTAGCATTTCAAATTCAACATTATCTACGTCAGTCTTTCTGTTTGCTTACTTATTCTTTATCTTTGATTTTTAACAGATTTTCAAGAAGATGTGCCTTTCTTCAGTCAAGACCATAAGCACCAGGCACCTCCTGCTGAAGAGAAACTAGACTATTTTACTGAAGATGGCAAGCCATTGCTGACCAAAAGACCTTTTCAGAAAACCCTCACGGGAAAGAAGAAGCACTGCTGTAAAGAATGTGGCAAGCAATTTGTACACTTAAGTGGCCTCCAGGCGCACATCAGAATTCATACTGGGGAGAAGCCATATTGCTGTAAAGAATGTGGCAAACAATTCACACGGCTGTCAGGTCTTCAGGAACATGAGAAAGTTCACACTGGGGAGAAGCCGTATCACTGTACAGACTGTGGCAAACAATTTGCATACTCGAGTAGTTTGCGGACTCATAAGAGAACTCATACTGGAGAGAAGACATATTGCTGCACAGAGTGTGGCAAACAGTTTGTACACTTGAGTGGTCTTCAAGTACACAAGCGAACACACACAGGAGAAAAGCCGCATTCCTGCAAAGAATGCGGCAAGCAGTTCATACACTCGGGAGCACTTCGAGAACACGAGAGGATTCACACTGGAGAGAAGCCGTATCATTGTACAGAATGTGGCAAGCAATTCACATACAGGAGTAATCTTCAAACGCACAAGAAAATTCACACTGGAGAGAAGTCCTATTGCTGTATGGTATGTGGCAAACAGTTTGCACACACAAGTGGTCTTCGGATGCATAAGAGAATTCATACTGGCGAGGGTTCATATTGCTGTACAGAATGCGGGAAGAAGTTCACATGTTCAAGCAGTCTAAAGGTACACAAAAGGATTCATACTGGGGAGAAGCCATATTGCTGTAAAGAATGTGGCAAGCAGTTTACACAGTCTAGTGCTCTCCAGGAACATGAGAGAATTCACACCGGAGAGAAGCCGTATTGTTGCCCTGAATGTGGAAGACAGTTCAATTCCAGAGGCAGTTTTCACAACCACAGGAGAATTCACACGAGGGAAAAGCTGTATTCCTGTACAGAATGTGGGAAGCAGTTCATACACTTATGTAGTCTGCAATTGCACAAGAGAATTCACACCGGAGAGAAGCCATATTGCTGTAAAGAATGTGGTAAGCAATTTCGACTTTCTGGTGCTCTCCAAGAACATGAGAGGATTCACACCGGAGAGAAGCAGTACAGCTGCACTGACTGTGGAAGGCGGTTCACTTACACGGGCAGTCTTCGAAAACACAGGAGAATTCACACCGGGGAAAAACTGCATTCCTGTACAGAATGTGGCAAGCAGTTCATACACTTAAGTGGTCTTCAGGTGCACAAGAGAGTTCACACAGGAGAGAAGCCATATGGCTGTAAAGAATGTGGAAAGCAATTTACCCGGTCCGGTGTCCTTCAGGAACATGAGAGAATCCACACTGGAGAGAAGCCGTATAGCTGCTCTGAGTGTGGAAGGCAGTTCACTTACACAAATAGTCTTCGCAAACACAGGAGAATTCACGCGGGGGAAAAACTGTATTCCCGTGCTTAATTTGGGAAGCTGTTCATACACTTAAATGGTGTTCAGTTGCACAAAGGAATTCACCCAGGAGAGAAGTCATATTTCTGTAAAGAATGCGACAAGCAGTTCCATCGAAAAGATTCGCTTACAGTACACAAGAGAATTCGCAAAGCAAATGACCGACAACTTGTTTGCAGACGGGACGCAGCAAAGTATGCATAATCTTCCGGTGGAGACTTGGCCAAATAAATAGAGTTTTAAAACTGCAAAAATGTAGAAATCGTGTGACAGAAGGATACAGTTCTAATCAGTTCAACTCCTGTGCTTGCAGATATTTCTTAAAACCATTTTCTCTATCAGTGAGTCATTTTACCTTGAGTTGATCTTTAATTAGCTGGCCTTTTTATTTCTTACCTGTAACGGCGCACTGCATGATAACGTGCAGTGAAAACACTTGGCTTCTAATTTTCAGACTCTCTAAGTTTAGCATTCGTTTGCTCAGAGGTTGATGCGCTTGCTGCTTCCTGAGCAGCTCTTCTTTGCTCCGCCCTAGCGGCCCGCTTCTTCTCTTCTTCAGTCGGCATCTTTTCACATTAAAACTGATCAAGTCAGTGTTTGTGTTGCAATTACTTTGTATGTTTTCTTAAATTCTTCACTTAAGCTGACGCTTAATTCTTCAATCTGCCTCAAGAATGATTTAAGTTATAAAGAGGTAGGTCTGAGAACGGCGCCCATAAAGATGCGACGCACGGCTGCCCTGTCGGCCGCTGCCGGGAGTTGATTCTACAATAAAATAAAAAGAGGAATAACCTTGGAGGTCAACCACCACCCTGAAAGCGGATAGTAAACGTCATGTAGTATATGTCGTATAGGTGAAACGGTTTGCGAGCTACGGGTGATTTAAAATCCTTGACGGACAAACGGACAGCCACGGTAGCGTATTATATAGGGTGGTTCAGATCTAATTATGCAATTTTCATTACGCTGTAACTTAAGTTTATTACATAGAAAATCACCTGAAAAATCCTAGACCATCGAGAAGTGTGCAAACTGACGACATAAAGAATAGTCTTTGCGCCGAACTGAAATTGTCCCTGCATAAATCAAAGTCATCCAGATGATCTGGATCTGCATAATTAGATCTGGACCACCCTGTATAAGAAGATAGTGAAGAGCAGTAGTGTGAGAGCTTACATTCATTTTTAGAAATATGTGCATTTTTGTCGGAGTACTAAGCTTTTATCTCTCTCTGGTCATTTTCTAGTTTAGTTTGTTCCCCAAGGATGTTGCATTGTGTGTTAATCATGGCAGGTAATGAAGTGTGGAGTGGACTTGGGACAATAGAAAGCTGAATAGCCACTGCTGCTTTAAGTATCACACCCACCGGCTTGATTAGTATTAAATAATGGGTTAAATAAATGGAAACATAAAAAAGCAGAAGAAAGACCCTAAAGATGATGATAACCTTAAAAACTTGAACCAAAGCTTTATATATAAAAAAAAAAAGTACAGATAACCCATATAAATGCTTTCTACCAGGGCTGTGAAGTAGATACACAAAACTTCAAACTCTGACTCAGACTCCTGTCTTTGTAATTAGTCTAATATACAGTGTCCTCCATAATGTTTGGGACAAAGACACATTTCTTTCTTGATGTACACCTCTGGCCCACAGTTTAAAATTATAAATCAAACAATTCAAGTTTAATTAAAGTGCACATTACAGATGTTCATGTCAGAATATTTGCATACATTTAAGTCACACTGTGTAGAAATGACAACACTTTTTGTAGACGGTCCGTTGTCCCCCACCCATTTCAGGACACAGCAATGGCAGGTCTATTAAAGCTATCATATTTTGGACTTTGTCACATTTCAAGTACCTGTGGCAGCCATGCACGCCCAAGCCATAACACCCCCACCACTGTGTTTAACAGATGTGATGGTCTGCTTTGGATCTCGGGCAAGTCGTTTTCATCTCCACACTTTGCTCTTGCCATCTCTTTGCTGCAGGGTCATCTTTATCTCCTCTCTCCACAAGACCTTTTCCCAAAATTCTGCAGGCTCTTTTAAGTCCTTTGTCACAAACTGTAATCTGGCCATCTTGTTTTTGTGGCTAACTAGTGGTTTGTATCTTGCAGTGTGTCCTCTGTATTTCTGTTGATGAAATCTTCTCCTGATAGTCTTCTCTGACACACACACATCTGCTTCCTAAAGACTACATCTGATCTGTCGGACGAACATTTGGAGCTTTTTCTTTTGCTATAGGTAGGGCTTGTCTGTCCTCAGCAGTGAAGGTCTTCCTTGGCCTACCAGTTCCTTTGTGACTACTGAGCTAACCAATGTGTTTTGTTCTTAATGATATTCCAGACAGTTGATTAAGGTCATCCTAAGGTTTTACTGGTGTTTCTGATGGTTTTATTTTTGTTTTTCAGCCTCATACTAGCTTCTTTGACTTTCATTGGCACAGCTCTTGTCCTCATGTTGAACAATGACAACTACAGACTCCAAAGGGCAGAAGCAAGCCGAGGTATCTTACAAAGAAGAGAAATATCCCAAAGGTTATGGTGCCATGAGTTGTGGGCCCTATGTATAAAAAGTGTTGTCATTTCTACATGGTGTGAATGAAATGTATGCAAATCCCTTTAAATGAAAGTCTACAATGTGCAATTTAATCAGGTCTGAATTGTTTGATTTGTAATTTTAAACTGTAGAGCAGAAGAGTAAATCAAGGAAAGATGTGCCTTTCTCCCAAACGTTATGGAAGGCACTGTACAGGGTGGTTCCAGATCTAGATAGATAGATACGTTATTAATTACAAAGGGGCAATTCACATACTCCAGCAGCAGCATACATAAAGAATAATATTAAATTAAAGAGTGATAAATGACTTTGATTTATGTGGGGATGATTCTTCATGTCGTCCGTTCACACACTTCTCGATGGTCCGGGATTTTTCAGGTGATTTTCTATGTAATAAACTTAAGTTATAGCGTAATGAAAATTGCATAATTAGATCTGGACCACCCTATATATGCTATACTGATTGAAAGCATACAAGATACAAGGCTTTTTGTCATTGGCATCGTGAATCATCAGGCTACTTTTGAGCACCCTAAGCTGTGAAAGCTTGGGTTTAAATGCGGTAGTAATGCCACTGTGGCTGTTTTATATTATTTATTAATTTTACTTATAAAGTTGAAATAATTTTGCCAAAAAGAAGAATAAATAGTTAATTGAATCAGTATAAATGAAATTGGAGATTTTAACACATTTATATTGCAATTTACATTTAGTTGGACCCGGATTACAACTCCAATAACTGCTTCCAACTTGGAATCCAACTCCACAACCACGTTTGCTACATTTCTGTTAAATGTAAGCCGGTTTAGAAATTTCTGGTGTCAAGCCCGTCATCATGTAGTGACATTTGCCCCTGCTAATCATTAATTGTCAATAAGATGCAATTAAGGGAGTAAACGCCAAAGAAAAATGGAGAATAATAAGGAAAATTGTAAAGGTGAATTCAAAACTATGACAAAAGTGAGTATTTCTGTATTTTTTGTTAATGTTAATCTGACACCACTGCTCTTTTTTTTTCCCCCTAGGATGAGAAGGAAAAAGCCCAGATAATTTAACAGTGAAATCAATCGGAGAAAAAAAAAATGACTTGGTGGTTTGAAACCAAAAGGGGGTACTGTGAAGAGATTTATAAAAACGAATTCACTTCAGACGTTCAAGCTGTAACCCCAATTGTATACCTTCAGTAGGGATAACACCTTTGCACCTTTGGCTATTCTGCGCAGCTAGAATTTAAATCCTCCACCAAATGTCACAGATTTTGGCACTTGGTCTTTAAATTAAATTAATAACATGTTTAGTTTTCTTGGATGACCTAAAGCGCTATACAAACAATTTTAAAAGTGCAAAGCAGTGTTCTTCAATTTAAAAAAAAAAATTAAGTGGAAAATACCAGGGATGTTTGTGGTGGTGTTGTTCATTTCCCTTACTTATTATAACAAAATTAATTTTCCAACTGAGACCATTTTGCAGTCGTGAACGCATTAGTTTATTGGTAAAACATGAATGGGCCAGTGCTGACCTGGGGTGAAATAACCACTTCAGCCATGCAGGACGAAAATGAAAGCATCTGTCATATAGGAACATGGACTATGGCATTTAACTGAAAAAAATCCAAACCTCCCACATAATATTAAGTAAGTAATTACATCTCTCTATTATAAAAGAATATCTTGAGACGAGACTTTTGCCAAGAGATTTTTTTCAAGTCCTGCCCTCCTCTGAACCATTTTCAACCACGGCCCTCTCATTCATGTGAATGCTTTTATCAGACACAGTTTCTGCGCTGTCAGCTTTTATACATTTTTACGTTTTCCTCACTTTAGGTTCCCAATTAAAGAAGACTTATTATGTCCAAATCTTATCCAAGTGGCAGCTATCTATCTATTGAAGAATTTCATCCCGAAGGGTTATTAACAGAACAAATGAGTACACGAGCAATCCTAGCACCGGGAAACAATGAAGTCAAATGAATTAACGTGAAAATTGTCGAACAGTTACACGGCAAATTGGTTAAACGTGTATGAATAGACTACGTTGTCGAACAATGCTGATGTAAAATTTAAACAGGTGACAAGAAAGGTAACATCTTCCGTGGATAACACGGAAGGAGCTCTTGATATGCCATTTGTATTAAAACTCACGGGCAGTTATATGTTGTGTTGTCACGATGTAAGTTCAAACACAGAATCAAAATTCAATGCGATATTAATGAAAAGTTAATTCCAAATATTGTTTTTACTGCAGTTTCTACAATAAAAGTATAAGTTTAAAAAGTATTTGCGTGTTAATTCCAAAGCCAAACTGAAGGAAAACGTATAATGCAACATGAAACAATTTATTTCAATTTATTATGTTGTACTATTTTGTACTGTGGTTAATTACTCGCTGTAATGTAAACTAGTTAGGTCTATTAAGCATATGTAACAATTCCCATGAAAATAACAATCTGTTTAAATTTTACATCCACTTCCCCATACACGAGTGGCAGATCTGCAAAGTGACTAGTGCGTAGCACCCACCTGGGGGTTGGTGAGCAAGGAGCAAAGCCCCCAAGTGTATTTAAAAGATGTTAGTTTGCTTAGGCATCACCTGTTGCTTGGCACACATTATCATACTTCAGGAGAAGAGTCTTGCTGTGACTGTTAACTGAATAAGTGAAGGTGTTTATCCCAAGGTAAGTTGGCTAGATCTTTGATTTTATGGAATGACAGATCCTTCCTTGTGCATTGCAACAACTTTGATACCTGGTTGTCATTCATCCAGACAAAACTCTCCAATCCAGTCCCGAGACACCTGGTTGCTCTCCTCTAATGCGACTTTTAGCCCAGTTGTCTTTTCTTTTTTTTTTTGTGTTGTGATGACCAGAACCACCCAAGGGACTCCAGATGTATTCTCACTATACAGTTTCAGCAGAATATTCCTGGATTTATTTTCAGCAGTTTTAAGCTTATAACCCAAAAATTTTATATGCCTTTTTAATTAATTCTGCATGTTGCCTAAATAGTAGGAATGTTCTCTTGTGCAAGTAAATAGTATTCCAGCAATGCCCATTTTGCATTTGTACTTTTTTTGATCCACTGTGGCAAACCCTAACAGGGGCAGCCAAACGATGAAGAGGTGTAGTAGCTTACACTCGTCTCCATTAAACTGCATTTTCCAATTTGTGATGACTTGTCCAGTTTATACTATTAAAATTTGCTGTCTCTTATAGTCAGTCAGTCATTTCCCAACCCACTATATCCTAACACAGGGTCATGGGGGAGGGGTCTGCTGGAGCCAATCCCAGCCAGCACAGAGCGCAAGGCAGGAACAAATCCCCAGATAAGGTGCCAGCCCACCACAGGGCACACACTAGCACCTAACCTGCAAGTCTTTGGAGTGTGTGAGGAAACCCACACAGACACAGGGAGAACCCTGGAAGTGAACCCAGGTCTCCTTACTGAGGAGACAGCAGCGCTACCACTGCGCCACCGTGATGCCCATCTCTTATAGTGTCATCTGCTAATTTCTCAAGATTATATGAGCACCACAGAGCAAGTAAATTTCAGACTTTCTGTTTAGGAAAAAATCCATTCAGTGTCACCCAAGCCTTTTGACAATTTTCATAAAAAAGGTTTGTATTCCAGGTGAACCAGTGCTGCAGCCTTCCAAATCCAGGGTCTTGACTTTGTGCACTGCGGGTCTGCTTCAACAGCCTTCCTTCAGTGACACGTGTTTGCAATGCACCATCTGTTGGAATGTTAAAGCCAATGCATTTTATTACTAAAAACGTTTGTGTTGTACCATTCTGAACCTTAGCATTTATAGCCATCATTGCCAGACTTTTCCCCACAGTTGGCTTCTCCATGTTGTCAAAAGAAGGAGCAAGAGCTGGGCTGTAGGGTGGATAGGGAAGAACAGTCCACTCCTCCACCGCAACAAATTCATTAAATGCACAACTCCATTTTGACACCTTTTATTATATGAAATTTCTGCCAATCAAGTGGAACAAAATGTGTGCAGCTCTGATATTAAAATTCCTTAAGGCAACATCAAGGGTGTATTATTTAATTGCAGATACCATTATTTTTGTTCAAAGGCTTTAGTGTACTAAAAAGCAAATCTGTATTTCATTTTTTCTTTTCTTTTTTTTTTCATTTTTAAGTTATACTCATTTATGAATTAAATCACTTTTATGTTTATTTACTTATTTTTACTCCAACCTTCACACTGTAAAGCCTGACATACTGTATAAAATAATCGCGAGAAGATTCTACTTTTTTGAAATTAAAGTGTTTATTTATCCCTTTGACAAAATTAAAAAATATAACTTGTATATATATGATGATTTGTTATATCATTTTTGATTCACAAGGCTTTTATGGCAAAATATTGCTCACGAATTTTTTAAAGAAATAAAAGCATACATTTTGGACAATATTTGGAACATTTAAAATGACTTGGTTTTATATTGTGGTAGGAAGAAAAAAACGTAGCTGGACTTTGCATTTCCCATAGTAGACATGTGCGAAGTGATTTCCTGTGCATTGCGTGCATCTCTGTCTATCCAGCAGGGGGCGCATGCACGCTAGGAAGAGGTTCGTTACAGATAGAAGCCATTACTAATCCAAAACTATGCATAAAGATGTATCGTGTATCTCTCCGTAGCGGTGAGGCTATAATTCTAAACGTAATAAAGAATCCGTAACACTAAAGGAAAATTATACTGGCTGCTGTTTAATACCGGCATAACACTCGAAAGAATATAATACTCGAAGGAGAGCTATACAGTCGTGGCCAAACGTTTTGAGAATGGCCCAAGTATTGTTTTTCACAAAGTTTGCTGCTTCAGTGTTTTTAGATGTTTTTGTCAGATGTTCCTATGGTATATTGAAGTATAATTACAAGCATTTCATAAGTTTCAAAGGCTGTTATTGACAGTTACATTAAGTTTATGCAAAGAGTCAATATTTGCAGTGTTGGACCTTCTTTTTCAAGACATCTGCAATTTGCCCTGGAATGCTGTCAATCAACTTCTGGGCCAAATCCTGCCTGAGCTTCCATGTTTTTCCTTTCTTCGCATCATCAGACACATAGAGGTTCTCCTGAAAGTAAACCAGAATCAGCAATGTGTCGAGAGAGTCGACATCACGTCACAAATTGCAGCATGCTTTGCCTCCATCTCCCAATAACCTGGAACACTGGACATCTGTACTAATACCATATGCAGGTACAAACCAAGAGCTTGTTCAATTTCTTTGACAGTTGTCTCTACTGATTTTCCGGGTTTCTGTATACTGTAAAAGTTTATTTGTTCAAGTAGCATTTCATCAGTAACAAAATGCTGGAAATAGATGTATGGTTTCCAGTCTGGCTTCATCAACACATCTCTAAAACTTGTCGTCTGGAGGATCCGTTTCCACTTTTCTCCATCTGTACTCTTTCCTACTCACATTGCCTTTGGTGTTTTGGTGTCCTCTACTTTTGTGCTCGTCTGGTCTTCAATTTCATCTTCCAGGCCTTCCTCATCATCACTACTAGTTGAGCTTCACTCTGCAAACGTTGCATGAGGGGTCCATTACTTCTCATCATCTTCACCCTCATCTTCCCCTAACTGTCCATGTCACTTGAATTGCCATCTACGATCAAGTGCAAGGCATCTTCAATATTGCTCCTTTTTGTCATCTAAAATTACACACCAAAATCTAATTATTGTATACTCCTCTTCTTCTTCTTTCGGCTGCTCCCGTTAGGGGTTGCCACAGCGGATCATCTGTCCGCATATGGATTTGGTAAAATTTTACACCGGATGCCCTTCCTGACGTAACCCTCCCCATTTATCCGGGCTTGGGATCGGCACGAAGAATTGTGCATCCCCTGTGCCTGGGTTAAATTATTGTATACTCTGAATTAGTGAAATATATAGATGAAAAGCCAAGACACTGTTTTATTAAAATCGATAAGAAAAATATTAGCAAGTAAGCCACTACAACATTCAATCGATTATCATACCCAGGTTGCATATACAGAAAATGCATAAATGGTTCGATTTCCTCTCTAAATATATCCTAAAATGACATTTTAGTGTACAAATTAATAATCAAAAACTTTATTTTGCATTGTTTTATTGCACCATGAAATGCAATAAAAATGACGATTGTAGATTTATGGCTAAATTTATACCTGCAGCATCGTATTAAATGCACAAATTTTCAAAACGATTTTCCATGCCATTCTAGTGTATAAAGTTGTTAGAAGTTGTTTCGAGGCACTAAACTTTCATCTCGAAATATCAGTGACAATATAAATATTATTCTACCTCTAACCTTTTCAAATGGAACAAACTTTTCCCCTAAACGTTTGTCGGCGTCTTCTCCTCTAGGCGACCATTTTCAAAATAACATTTAAATAGAGAAATGCCCTCTTTGCCTGTAATGCACAGATAGTCCAGCAGATGGCAGAAGACGCCTGTCTGTTTGCATACAACCTGCTTTTCCGGATCGCTTTGAATGTATTAATGTTGTACAGGTCTACAAATCGCCACGTAGAAGATATAATACAAAAGGCGATATAATATTTAAGTTCTTACTACCAGGACAATATCGGGGAAATGTTGTCAACTGCTACCCACGGGGGTCTCACACCTAAGTACTAACAGAGCTCGGTCCCATTATGGCTCTGAGATCTGACGTATTCAGTGTGCGCTGGCCGTAAGGAAAAGGGGCTGTTTTTAGTACCCCCTCTTTAAAGTCACACGAATTAGGCTAAAATAGACAGACTTAAGGACACTGTTACTTAATAAAGGCAAAACTAATAATATTCAAAAGGCAACTGGTAGCATGATTTAGAATATAATAATACTAGCAGGTCCATTCCACCGTAAATTGTGAACTGTTAGTCTTCTGTTCTGCATATATTTAAAGTGAGGAGGCTTATTTGAATCGAAATACACACATGTTAACTGCAGCCTGCCATAACTACAACATCATAAACGACACATTTATTCAAAGGATGTCATTCTTGAAGCACCTGTTCTAAGATATTTGTCGTGTGTATGAAATGCATTACGTTTGTCCAAAAGATCACATATGCAATATACACTATAATAATGGAAATTTTAAATATAGAATAATGAAATAAAAACATTTCAAAAGTTTGAGAAAATGTCTTACATTAAGACCCACACATACTTAATAATTATAGGCCTATTTCAAATTTACCCATTCTCTCTAAAATACTAGAAAAAGTAGTCGCCAATCAGCTTCTGTCACACCTTACACATTACAATTTATTTGAGAGATTCCAGTCTGGTTTCCGCACTGGTCATAGTACAGAAATGGCACTAACACAGGTTGTAAACGACATTCTGATATCCTCTGATGAAGGAAACTCCACTGTAATTATGTTGTTAGACTTAAATGCAGCATTTGAAATCATTGACCATTCTATTTTACTGCACAGGCTAGAAAATGTTGTTGGGCTTACAGGCACTGTGCTCGCTTGGTTTAGTTCTTATTTATCACATCGATTCCAATATGTACAGAAATGTGCTGACAGTACTACATCATTATACACAGAAGTGAGATATGGTGTCCCGCAGGCCTCAGTACTCGGACTTTTACTGTTTTCACTTTACATGCTTCCACTTGGATCTCTCATTAGGAAACATAATGTTAATTTTCACTCGTATGCAGATGACACCCAGTTATACCTTTCATTTAGATCAAAGGAAGTTTCTCTGATGTTGTCTTTAATTAGTTGTGTTAGTGAATTAAAGGAGTGGATGGATGAGAACTACTTGTCTTTAAACACAGATAAAACAGAGATGTTAATTGTTGGAGGGAATGATCACAACAATATTCTGTCATCATTTTATCAATTAATCCCCATTAATTTCACTGAATCAGCCCGAAATCTCGGAGTTCTCTTTGACTCTTGCATGTCATTTAAAGCACATATTACAAAGTTGTCCAAATCATGTTTCTTCCATCTTAAAAATGATAGGAAATTAAGATGCTTTCTAAATAAACAGGATTCTGAGAAATTAATTCATGCATTTATTTCTAGTAGGATTGACTACTGCAATGCGGTGTTCACTGGATGTTCAAACTGTTCTTTATACAGCCTCCAGTTAATCCAAAATGCTGCTGCAAGAATTATCACAAGAACAAGAAAATACAAACACATAACTCCAGTTCTTAAATCCTTAAACTGGCTCCTAGTTAAGTTTAGGGCAGATTTCAAAATCATCCTTTTAACATATAAAGCATTAAATGGCCAAGGTCCGGCTTACTTGTCTGAACTTATCATGACTTACAAATCAGAGTGTACATTAAGATCTCAAGATGCCAGTATGTTTAGGATTCCAAGGATTAATGAAATAACAGTGGGAGGTCGAGCTTTTAGGTACAGGGCCCCTAAACTGTGGAATGGTCTGCCTGCTACTATAAGAGATGCCCCTTCGGTCCCAGCCTTTAAATCCCGGCTGAAGACTCACTACTTCAGTTTAGCATATCCTGACTAGAGCTGCTGATTAACTGTACAGACCGCATCTCTGTTGTTAGTTCTTTAGCACTAAAACATAAGTAACATGATAATTATAATTTGATACTAACACTCACCTATTCAGTTTCTGTTCTCGGTACTCAAATGTGGCACTTGGTGCCATGGCCCACCTGCCAAGTTGTTGTGCCTGCCTATGGTAAAGTCATCCCTGATGGAGGATCGCAGGAATCATGGGAAAGAGAGGTCCTTTCATCGGATTGGCTGGCCCAGCACTGTTTCAGCTGTGGAATGGCCAAATGGGGGAGGCAGCTTAATGGATGAGGTCTCCAGGACTATAAACAAATCCAAATCATATTATGTGATGTCATCCACTGTTATATTCTGCTACGTACTTCTAAAATTTTTATTTTTATACTGTATTGTGGATTTGTTCTGTTCTGTGTATTGTATTGTATTGACCCCCTTCTTTTTGACACCCACTGCACGCCCAACCTACTTGGAAAGGGGTCTCTCTTTGAACTGCTTTTCCCGAGGTTTCTTCAGTTTTTTCCCTACTGGGGATTTTTTTAGGAGTTTTTCCTTGTCTTCTTAGAGAGTCAAGGCTGGGGGGCTGTCAAGAGGCAGGGCTAGTTAAAGCTCATTGCGGCACTCCTTGTGTGATTTTGGGCTATACAAAAATAAATTGTATTGTATTGTATTGTACTCTGTATGACCTAATCAGATTAGGCTACAGTAAAACAGACTACGAAAAGACAGAAGGTTACTTATGTACTTACAGGTCGGAAAATAACTACAAATCTTCAGGAGATTCACATCCTTCAATGCTTGTTGTGTGTACGGCTGAAGCCAGTGTGCGCTGTCGGTTTTGGATCTTCTTTATAACACCTGGGAACACCGTGGTTGTTCCTGACAATCATTCCTGAAGCACATAATTCCGCACTCAGTCCGCCAGTGTCCACTCTGAACTTGAAGTGATGGGAGGAGTCCCTTATGGATCAGTCAGTGTATGGGTGCAAGGCTTGATCATGTCCACCTCAGTTTTTACTTCCAGGTCGGTCTTCGCTGCAGTGATCGTCAAGTGCAAATTCAGTATCCAGCGGTTGTGGGAGATGTTATGTTCTAAGAAGCAGGGCCGTTTCTGTGCATAAGCGGTCTAGGCAAGTGCCTAGTAGTCAGGGTGAATTACTGCAGCCCAGTGTAGAGATTCCTATCTTTATTTTATTTAGAAAAAAATGTCCTGACCAGAACATAAATGCATTTTTATGTTGTGCGCCACTGCACTATGCACAGCACAATCTATTGCCCAGAAATGACGAAGAGCAACGTTTTTTTTTTTTTTTTTTAAAAACAATACACATCTACGAACACTCTGACTCAAAGCGATTGTCCACTTACTGTTTTATATTACTTTCGCATACTAGCAATGTTCGGTCTTAACGTAACGTCTGACAACCTACACAGTCCAACAATAACACGAACAACAACAACAGTGATGATCAAGTCAGGTCAGGTTGGAGAGCAATGCACTGCAGTACAGCGTGTTGCCACACCCACCACACGACAAAACAGCTCGGGATCCTGGTTTATTTGTGATTGATCAGTCTTATCAGATGAGACCCAAACACTGCATTCCATAAGAGAGGCTTTGTGAGGAGGACTTGCACTTTAGCTGAAGTTAAGAGTCAGTAAAAGAGGGAGCTTGTGGTTACAGCTTAAGTAAAAGTCTCATGTGCCATGCCAAAGAAAAGATGTCAATACCATTTTGTCCTACAGAACCCATTGTGACACTGTTTGAACTTAAACACTCAGTTGGACCTCACCCATGGGATACATTTTTACACCGCTATGCACACATTGCAGATGCTATCTTTTATTCTGTTGTATTTTTATCATACAGTAGTGACAAATGTGATGGCACAGCCAGTGCTGGACCTACATTTTTAGGGCCTTGAAGCTTGAACTGTTATGGGGACCCCTTCACAGTCAGCAGTGAGGTCTGGGTAACCACTGTTATTTTCTTCAATGGGGATGTTCCACAACAGAAAACCATTAAAACTTGAGCAAGGCCCTTAACCTGCAATTGCTGAGTGCTTTGTGTAGTGAGAAAAATGGTATATAAATGCAAAGAATTATTTTAAAAGAATTATTAAAACATGAAACTACTACATCTCAGATTTTGTTTAAAGGTGTTGTTGTGAATTGCACTGTAATATTTTAATAATATTTTTTAAAAACCCTTCTCATACCGTAGGCACACTTTCATTTATTAAGAAATGTGAAACAAATTCACCTCTGTGGCCCCACCAGGATAGAGGCCCTGAATTTTAAGCTCCATTAATCCCATAGTAGATCTTCCCCCGGTCACAGCCTGTGTCTGCCATTAAGAGAGCCAATGGTACATGAGGAGTTTGCCTTGTATTGCACTACAAAGAGATTGGGGTTGCACTCAATGCCAAGCAGTAAATCAATGTGTACTGCATGAGGGAGCCTCTGCACCCAGAACTATGCTGAATGTCTCACTCTTCTATTGTCCACCCACCCTTCTTTTATTTTTCTAAATTTCACTTTCTTCCTAATTGCTTTTTCCTGAAGGTGGTTTATCTCATTTACACAACCAAACTCCTTCCACTATGCAGCTTCAGGATGCAGTTGAACTTGTCTTCAAGAGTGAGGAAAGAGTACCTCTCCAGGTCAATGGTATTTATAGACCGGATGGTGGTGTCTGACATGACTTGCTTTGTTTTATTCAAGTGCATTTATCTTTTCCAGGGTGTGTCTTTTTTGCAGGGCATGTAGTAGGAAAACAACAGCTTCATGGGGTAGGGGGTCAGTACTAGGCCAAAGATGTAACTGGAATCTGGGGCCCAGCCGAGTCTGGCCTTCTAGGTTATCATTCTCTTGTCTAAAATCAACTTGTAGTATCTCTTCATATCAGTTCAATATGTGATATGCCTTCCTTTGGGGGAACCATGGCTCAAGCCCCTGCCCCTTATTGGTTCAAGCCCCATTTTGTCCCAAGTGCTATTTTCTTCCATTAGGACCTAAATGCAAGGGCATGCTGCCTTTGAGAAGAGAAAGCAGTGAGGAGCATCATGCTTTGTTAAAGCTAGATGGGCTGCTGTTTACTGTCCTACACAGAAATATAATATGATCTATGACAATATTTGCTATTAACCCAGCAGAAAGTGTATAATAAATATACAGAACCTTCATGTGGTTCCCATATGGCATCACTCTGAAGATCCACTCTGGCACCTTTATTTTTAGGAGTGTACTGAGAACATTTCCAGGAATTGTTCCTACCTTGTGTCGGATGATTGTGTGGCTAGGCTCCAACTTCCCAGTGAGTCTGCTCAGGATAATACAGATTTGAAAGATGGATGTAAAAAATAATGAGTGAGTGAAAAAATTACTTTGGCCAAGGTGACTTTAAAGCACAGTGGCACAAATGTATCAATTCACTATCACCACTGACAAAAAAAATTAAGTACAGCTGAATTGCTGAATCCTCACTTGGGACGTTACCTTGAGAAATGACGTTGGACGGTGGGCACTCAAGTATATGACACTCCTGTCCAGTAGGTGGCGATGACGTACACACAAAAAAGGTGGAAGGAGGACGCCGGAAACGGAAAAGCTCGCTTGAAGATTGTTCAGGCGCGAAGTTTTGTTTGTGAAGGTGGGTGTTCAATACAGTACTGTTGTTGTTTGAGCTTGAGCTTAAAATCAATTGAAATGTGGATTTTGTTTTGCTTCGGCTAATACTGTTGATGTAGTATCTTTAGCGTGTGCACATGTCTGTTGTCGTCAGGTCACAGTCTCCTCTTTAACACTCCTCTGTGCCCGGAGAGCATTAGTGACCATTGACACTGCGCACTCCTCGATAACAAAGGAGTGCCGTCTGTCGCTGAACACATCGGCTATTAAGGATGTTGCGACGTCACCTTTGCCATTTAAAGATGCGCAGGTATGTTATTGCGGAGTTTGGTCAGTAGGCACTGGGGATGGGAGTGCGGGTCGGTTAATCTGCACAGCCCGCGGACTGCAAGGGTGGTTTTTAGACAAAAGCAAAGGCCGAGTTGTCCGTACTCCGCGTTACACTTTCAATTTCATAAAAGCCTGGCGACTTAAAAGTATTTTTCTGTGGGAGAAAGTAATTTTGCGGTCCTCTGACGCAAGAAACACGACAAACGGCCGTCAGCGCTCCAGTCATGCAGTCTTCGGATTTGATGCGTTCGACTTGTGCTCGAGTCCAGGCTGGCACTAAGTGGCGACCCGATCTCTGTACTGGCAGTGGAATGGAGGTTTTGCGATTCGGATTGTGTTTCCTTTACGCGTATTACACCGTCATTTAATTGCCGTTTGGATGCGGAGTATGTATTTTAATTATTGAGCGATAATGGGCATGCTTTAAAATACATCACGCATTCACATATAAATGTATGTGTGTTTGTATACAGTTAGGTCCATAAGTATTTGGGCATTGATACAAATTTCATAAATTTGGCCCTCTGTGCCACCATAGTAGATTTGAAATTGGGCAGTCTAGATGTAATTGAAGTGTAGAGACTTGCAGTTTTTACTTTAAGTCTTTTAACGAAAACATTGTATGAGCCATTTAGGAAAGACAGTAATTTTTTGTATATGTGCCTCCCCATATTCAGGGGTAAAAAGTATTTGGACAAACTCGGATAATCATGAATCATTATCAATACTTGGTTAAAAATCCTTTCCAGTCAATGACTGTATGAAGTCTGAGCCCATGATCGTCACCAAGTGCTGGGTTTCCACCCTAGTGATGCTGTGCCAGGCCTTTACTAATGCTGTCTTCAGGTGCTGCTTGTTCATTGGACTTTCTGCCTTCAGTTTTGTCTTCAGAAAGTGAAATGCATATCCAATTGGGTTGAGATCAGTTGATAGACTTGGCTATTGAAGAATATTCCACTTCTTTGCCTTGAAAAGCATTTAGTTTGCTGTCACGGTATGTTTTAGCTCATTGTCCATCTGTACTGTTACAAAGTGTCGTCCTATCAATTTTGCAGCATTTGTCTGAATCTGAGCAGACAGTATATACCTGTACACTTCAGAATTAATCCTACAGCTTTTGTCAGTTGTCCTATCATCAATAAACACCAGTGACTGACTTCTATTGGCAGCCATGCATGATCAGACATAACACGGCTTCCACCATGTTTCACTGATTATGTGGTATGCTACTGATCATGAGCCATTCCTTTTCTTTTCCATATTCTTTTCTATCCATCATTCTGGTACATATTCATCTCAGTTTCATTTGTCCAAAGAAAACTGTTCCAAAACTGGACTTTTTTATTTTTTATATATTTTCTGGCTAATCTGGCCTTCCTATGCTTGAGGTTCACCAGTGGTTTGCACGTTGTGGTAAAGCCTCTGTCTTTAATTTCGTGAAGTCTTCTCTTGATTGTGGACTTTGGCAACGATAGGCCTACCTCCAGAAGAGTGTTCTTGGTTTGGCTCAATGTTGTGAATTGGTTTTTGTTCACCAAGGAAAGAACTCTGCAATAATTCAACACAGTTGTCTTCTGTGGTTTCCCAGATCTTCTGGTGTTGCTGAGCTCATCAGTGTGTTCTTTCTTCTAAAGAATGTACCAAACAGTTGATTTGGTCACTCCTGGTGTGTCTACCAAATGGTTGATTTGATCTCTCTAAAGGGTTTGTTTTATTTTCTCTGCTTAATGATGGTCTGTTTTTACTTAAATGGGCAGTTCTTTGGACCTCATATTGAGAGTTCACAGTGATAGCTTCTAAATGTAAATTCTACACTTGGAATAAACTGCACACCTTCTACCTGATTAACAGTTGATGAAATAATGAGGGGACCTGCTCACAGCTGGCTATGGAACAGCTTGCCATTCAAATGTCCAAATAGTTTTGAGCTCCTGAAAATGGTAGGGGTGGGAGGACCATGAATACAAATCACTGTCATTCTTAAATTCCTATTTCTGTTAAACCCTTTGAATTAATGCTGAAAGCGTACACTTCAGTCATGTAATTATTTCCTCATTTCAAATCCACTGTGGTGGCATGTAGAGCCAAAATTATGAAAGTTGTGTCACCGCCAAATACTTATGAACCTAACTGTACATGTGGGATGCCTAAAATGTTTGAAGCCACTGACAGTGCGTGACCCTGTCACGTTATTTTTCAAATATGCAGGTAGTCATAGGGAAAACAGTAGAAATACGACTAAAGCATCGTGAAGATCTATGTTGTAAATGGTAGTGTTTTAAAAAAAAAAAAAAAAAAAAAAAAAAAAAGCAATCTACAAGTTATTCCTAAAGAAAACTTGTCAGTATGGATGCTCACTACTATAGCATTCAAAGTAAATGGAGTGGGTTTGGTTTCACCACAGACTTATGTCTGACAAAGATTTCCAACAACTATTAGATTAACAACTCTTAATTTTTATTTGTGGTATTATGGTGGAGCTCTGCTTAAAGCTGCTTTAAAAAAGTTCAAGAATTTAAATGCAGTACTCATCATGGCCTGACAGAGGTTTTCCTTTACTCTCCATGGTGTTTTTTTCCCCAGATGTTTTCCTCCAACGTCCTAGTGTGCAGGTTAGGCTAACTGGCAACTCCAAATTGGTCGTGTGTGAGTGTAGGTGTTAAAGGGGGTGTGCTGTTTGAAGTTGTCATCTTCCCCAGGTGTGTTTATTGCCTTGAACATTTAGCTTCTGGCAGAGACTCCTTATCATTCTGTAAAGGGGAAACAGGCTTCAAAAAATCAATTGTTGAACATGTTACTTGAGAATTGCAATGATTAATGAGGCATTGGCACGTTCTCCCCATGACTCCATAAAGAAGACTAACCAAATGTTAGGTTTTGTATTGCCCATGATGTGTAGAGTGCAAATTGAGAGATCATGCTTTTATAGCACACTAGTGAGGCCACACCTGGACTACTTTGTGCAGTTTTGGTCTCCGTGTTACTGCTGCACTATGTGAAGCTCAGAAGACATCAGTTAGGCTGGAAAGATTAAAGGAGCTGAGCATTTCCAGTTTAAAAAAAAAAAAACCATGATTTAATGACGTAATTGAAATGTAAAATTATGAAAGGAATTGGTACAGTGGATTGAGATGGTTACTTTCAAAGGAGTTTAACAAGATCACAGCAACAACAACATTTATTTATATAGCACATTTTCATACAAACAGTAGCTCAAAGTGCTTTACATAATAAAGAATAGAAAAATAAAAGACACAATAAGAAAACAAAATAAATCAACATTAATTAACATCAAATAAGAGTAAGGTCCAATGGCCAGGGGGGACAGAAAAAACAAAAAAAAAAAAAACTCCAGACGGCTGGAGAAAAAAAAAATAAAATCTGTAGGGATTCCAGACCATGAGACCGCCCAGTCCCCTCTGGGCATTCTACCTAACATAAATGAAACAGTCCTCTTTGGATTTAGGGTTCTCACGGAAAGGCTTGATGATGATGGTCACGTAGAATTCTGCCTTTTAATCCATCCATCATTGTTGGAGCATCATGAAGCTTTGAGTAGGTGGAGGTGGCGCAGGCCACCACCACATAGAAACCGGAAAAAGAAACAGAAAAAGAGAGTAGGGGTCAGTACGGATTTTAGAGCCACCATGAGTAGTTATTATGAGGAAATTGAACATACAGAGTATCAGGATTAAGTTAAATTAAGTTAAATTGAAGTTTTAAAAAGGCCATGTTAAAGTAATGTGTTTTCAGCAGTGTTTTAAAGTGCTCTACTGTATTAGCCTGGCGAATTCCTATTGGCAGGCTATTCCAGATTTTAGGTGCATAGCAGCAGAAGGCCGCCTCACCACTTCTTTTAAGTTTTGTTCTTGGAATTCTAAGGAGACACTCATTTGAGGATCTGAGGTTACGATTTGGAGTATAAGGTGTCAGACACTCCGATATATAAGATGGGGCGAGATTATTTAAGGCTTTATAAACCATAAGCAGAATTTTAAAGTCAATCCTGAATGACACAGGTAACCAGTGTAGTGACATTAAAACTGGAGAGATGTGCTCGGATTTTCTTTTCCTAGTTAGGATTCTAGCAGCTGCATTCTGCACTAGTTGCAAACCATTTTTTTGTCTTTCTTGGGTAGTCCTGATAGGAGTGCATTACAGTAATCTAGTCGACTGAAAACAAACGCGTGAACTAATTACTCAGCATCTTTCAGTGATATAAGAGGTCTAACTTTACTTATGTTTCTTAAGTGTAAAAATGCTGTCCTAGTGATCTGATTAATATGCAATTTAAAGGGACACACAGGGACACAGTTGGAAACTTAAGAGTAAATTCCACACCAACATTCGGATGTTTTTTCACACAAAGAACACCAAAGGCATATGGAATAAGTTAGCAGGTATTGTGTTGGAGAGCAGGGCTTCAGGGAAATTTAAAACTTGACTTGGTGTTTGTTTGGAGGATAGGATTGGCAAGCTTTGTTCTCATCAAATTTTCGTGATGTTCTAATGACTGTTTATGAAGAGGTCCATTCCCTCTCCACATATCCTAGACAGGCTCGTGAGAGCATTTGACAGCTCTGCATTTGTATGATATACCTGCTCTGTACCATATTATGAATTTAGCTATTCTGCCCATCCATCTAGCATTGTCCTCTCATTTACCTGATGTCGTCAGGAGAGGCTGCAGCTTGATTTGAAAAATTCAAAAACTGCACAGAAGGCTGTTTGTGGGGAAAGCAGAATATTTTTTATTATAATACATTTAGAGTTGTGCGCAAAACTTTGGGGGCCCTAGTCAAACTGCATGTTTCCAGGAGTTATCAGTGAAATGTGCTGCATCCATTTTGAACTTTTAATACGTGTAGAAAGAAAACAATCAAAATGATAACTTTTAAAGTGACTGCCAGACTCTTTTTTTTTTAAGGCAAAAACTAGTTTACAATAACAGGGTTCTATACCACAATTAATAAATTGAATAAAACAAAAAAGGCAAATTGAAATAAATAAGCAAAGTTAACACTGAATTGCTCAGATATTGATGGATATTTCAGACAAAATGAAATATACAAATTAACATATTGTGAAATGTCTGTACATAAACAGTGATTTGAGTATAGATAGTTAAATTCTTTTTTGTTGCTTATTTCATTCTGTATATTTAATTATTTTGTTTTCAATGACACCACACACAATATAAAATGTCTTGAAATGAACCAGTCAGACCCGGGAGGGTGGGCTGTAGTGAGTACTGTGTTTTAACTGGTGCATCATCAATGGAATGCGAGTAAATCTTTGGCCATCAAGTGTTACATTTATAGGCAGACACCACGTGTCCAGTGCAGACTCCTGAGAGGATTATGGATTCAGGGCATCTTGATCTGATGCAGCTACTTCATGCAGTAATTCTGACCAACTTTATTGCACTCATGGCCACCACAGATGCGCACAGTCACAGCTTTGCTTGGGAATCCTGTGGCTCATAGACAAAGTGCACGCTTAAAGTTACAACTGTGAACATCTCCTCTACCAACAATGCAGTCATTTAAACACAAACTTGCCAGAGCCCATCCTGTCAGCTTTAACGTGTGAAAATGGCAGTTTAAATTTCAAGGCACATTTCACATTATGTGTGGTGTCACTGACCTAAAAAAATGAAAAAAGAATTAAAGACATAACGAAATACAGTAAGCAATAAAAACTAGGGATGCTCAGATCAGGTGTTTTTTAAGGCTGATACCAATCATTGTTTCATGTTACTTAATCGGCCGATTCCAATCTTTTTTTTTTTCTTCTCTTTATCCTTTTAAAAAAGATCCTGTGTAACCAGATGCATAGAAGCCTAATGTCCTATATTAAAAGTGTACTTTCATAATTAAACTATAGAACACAGGTGTAAACTGTTCATTTCACAAAATTAAATTCTTTGGGCTTATTGTTCAGTGATCATAAAAATAACTAAAATAAATAAAATATCCTTAAAATACATACTAATATGTACAAAAATCATTATCCATAATAAATATGGCGTACAAGAAAATAAAATGCTTCTTATAATTACAAGCTGTAATATTGTTTGATTTCTATAATGTAACTATCAGAAAAAAGGCTTATTAAAACAATAAAGTAGGTTTTACCATTTTTGTAAGAAAAAAATATACATATATACTCACACAGTCATTTAATTGGTATTGAAAATTAAACACTGCTTAAATGCTAATATACCAGCACTTGTAAATTTTAATTATTTTTAATCATTACTTGCACTACAGCTTTTTTTATTGTTAAAAGTATTCATTTACTATGTTTGTACAGGTGTGTTTTTGCCTTCAGTGTATTAGCTGGACATTTGTAAAATTATAAATATGGATTATCATTTTAATAATCCAGCACTTGGTTCTTACCAAAACTTATACTGTATGTCATACAGTAACAATTAATAAACAATGTGTACATATTTTTAAAAAAAGCTGCAAATGTATCAAATGTTCATAAGATGTTTATCAAGAAGACCTAAAACTAACATGCTTGAAAAGTTTTAAGTAAAAGACACATTTTATCTGTTAAGCTAACAAGCCTGTTGTTTACTAAGCAGCAGTTTCAGTTTTGTCTTCATCTTTTCTTTTTCTAATTAAGAATGTAAGCTGCTGTACTTAAAAGAAGCTCACTGTCCATTTTAATATTAAGGACAAAATAAAAAGTCCTGAATTCATTAAAGTAGCTTTTCTTCAACAGGAAGAGTGTGATTCCTTTTTCTCAGTTTATTTTTCCATTTTCTTTAACGTAAAGGCTAATATTCCATTCGTGTCTCAGTCTCTTCTAAAACAAGCCTTGACTTGCTTTGTTTGCAGAACAGAAGAGTATGTTCCACAAAAAGAAAAAAAAAAACTTGTGCTGCCTCAATTACTGTAATACCTTGCGTAAAGGAGCACTGCAACTAAATTACGTAAAGCCTAGAAAAGCAGGGGCTGAAAGGATTGTTATTTTGTGATCGGCCAATTTATCGATCACCCATAGAGTCTTTTTTTTAGTAAAAATCAACCGATTTACATCAGTGGCTGATCGATCTGAGCATCTGTGATAAAAACACATTTCATGAAACATTTATTTATGCTCACGTATCATTGTGCTTTTAGTAACACAGTGCCTGTAAAAATATCAGTTCTTTTTTGTTTTATATTTGTAATTAATTTAGACCACTTTGCAGAGATCCTGAAAAACATTACAGGGACTTTTTAAAGTCTTTTTCTATTGGTCAGTGTCAAAAGATAAGTTCAGTTTACTGTGGTTCAGTATTGTATGAAAACAATATTGAAAACTTGCAAGGGAGTGGGTACTTTTTATAGGCACTGTTATATTGTCTCATTTCACAATACATTCATCTATTTGTTTATTTTGTTTGTCTTTCCTTTTATAAATATAGAGTGCCGATGCGTTCTGAGTGCACTCTGTTTAAAGTTCACTGTGACATTATAAGATCACAAGAAGGCCATGTCCTATGTTAACTTGTGGCATCATAGTAATGTGTTGCAAAATGGCTGCACATGATTTCAACACAAAGGGAAATAAAAAAAGATGAACAAAAATTACAAAATAAAACAAAGTAAGATTTTTGTACTGTATTGTAATAAATATTTCAGTCCTGATTTAAAAGGTTAAACCCACCTCTGCAGGGTACAAGCTTAAACATCACATTTATATGCAATTCAATGCACAAGTACTATTTATTTGTTTAAAGACTAAAACTGCAAATGTGATACAAGCAAAAGTTTGGGCACTTAGTTACCATTTTGCAACATACCCTTTGAGAGAAACCCCAGCTTCTAGACATATCCTTTATCTACTGTTTCTATTCTTGCTGTATATCTTTAAGTATTTATTTTAATCACCAGTCCTCTGTAGTTAACACTTCAAATCTTCTTTCATGTTTACATGTTTTGCTTTCTCAACAGATTTTCACTAATCTAATTGCATTCAGAGGGTATTCAAGAACTTTAAGCTTTTGTTTCTGTAAGTACTTTATGGTTGGTTTCAGATATACTTTGGGTTATTGTCTTATTGAAATATCCCACTTCCTTTCAGCATCAATTTCCTCACTGACTTTGGAAAATTGGTTTCTACACTAGGGTTTATCAATATTTATTTGGTACATTCTGCCTTCTTTCCCCCTATAGCAGAGGTGGCGAACTCCAGGCCTAGAGTGCCACAGTGGCTGCAGGTTTTCTTTCTTACCATCTTCTTAATTTGTGATCAGTTTTTGCTGCTGATTACTTCTTTTAATTCACTTGACTCAGGCGCCATAGTTGTTTCTTTTTCTTTAATTAGCAGCCAAACAATAATGAGACACAAAACAAACCACCACATGACCAGCTCCCCTGTGCCCATTACACAATATCTGAAATTAAAGAGAGGTGACAGTCTTGGTAAGGTGGATCTCTCAGTTCACCCAAACATTTTGACTCTTAGAAAGAACAGAAAAACAGTTTTGGAAATGTGTGCTGTGGCAGAATGAGAGCAGCAACAAGCCATGGAATTAAATAACGGGCTTAATTAACAGCAAGAATTAGCTTCACATTAAGAAAGTGATTGGAGTGAAATTGGTTGGAGTTTGAAGCCCCAATTTAGCTGGTCATCTGTTAGCTCATTTCACATCTCATTTCTGCTTGGCTGTCATTTAATGAAGAAAGAAATCAATTCAGAGGGCTGAACCTTTCTAACAGGACTATTAAAGTGATGAGGAAAAAGTTAATTAGCAGTAAAAACTGGTCACTGATAAGGAAAAGGGATAGAATGAAAACCTGGAGCCACTGCGGCCCTCCAGGCCTGGAGTTTGCCACCCCTGCCCTATAGTTTATTTGCAGTTTGTAACCCCACAGTATAATATGTTCACCACCACATTTAACTTAAATTTCACCAAGTATGTTTTATGGTTGTAGCCACACAGTCCCAATTTTGTTTTGTGAGTTCACTTCACTTTAGTCTGGCTTACCTAGCTATTGTTGTGCATACTCCAAACATGAGTTTTAATGAAGATTTACTTCTGGTACTTCTTCCATGCATATCATTGTTCAACCCTAAGATAAGAATCAACTTTTGAACAATGTACCCTGGGTCATCTTATGGAAGGTCAAGCAAGAGTATGGATCTGTGGGACCCTTGCACGTATTTGACTAGTAAGAGAAATTTTGCCACTTTCTTTGAGTCGAATATTTGATAGAACAGTGGACAGTCCTCTATAGCAAAAGTTGCCAAACATGTCTAAAACATTTATTCAGTGGATTCTAAATCTTAAAATTAGATTCTGTTGCTATAAAGGCTAACATTATGGACAAGACTTTTTGCCTTAACTCCAATAGTAAGTCATGTTTGACTAGGTCTCTGTATAAACTTAGCTCACTTAACTCTGTAGAGCCCAAAAAGATTCCATGGGATTGCTCTTACCCTGCCATTTAACTAGTGGCCTTCCTTTTCTTGATCCATTCCTTATTTTTGTTGGTTGTGTGCTGCAGATTGTTGTATCGAAAGTGACCACCTTCAGTAATTTCACCTGTCTGACAACAGCTCCAGGGTGTTGGGCCAAGACACAAATTTTCTGCTTTGTCCTTAACTGACATTTCCATCATGTTGATGCTGCCTCCATCATGCTTGACATTAAGCGCTGTTCTCTTTAAATCACATTAATTGTTGTGTGTGTGTTGTCCAATGATAAGTGATATACAGTAACTCTGGCAGAAAATCATAACATTCTTTGGACAGGAGGGATTTTCAGAAATGTTTAAGTGATCTGCCAGTCTGCTGCTATGATTTATTGTCTCCATGCCTTTGCTTGATGTCCTTGTTGGGTTTATGAGGGGTATAGCCTCAGCATTAGCCTTCTACCTGATTTTGTCATGTCAGCTGATCTACCCTTCCAAAATGAGTTCTGTAATAGGCGTTTAATAATAATAATGTGTGAATTTTTGCTAAACTTTACAGTGAAAAAGTTTAGTGTCACTTAGGGCTGTTATTAATATTTATAATATTATTGGTCAGGCAGGAAATCTCATTAGTTTTAATTGAACAGACCGACTCTGAATATTGTTCAACAGCTAACAAATTTGTCAGGTCGTGATGGCAAGGAACAGAAACTGAAAATAAAAAATCATAACTGTTGATTTTAGCATATCATTGCCATAATTTTAATAACCTATAGACAAGAGTTGACAGGAATGGGGAGAGGGAGATGTCAAAATTTTGGATACATACGAATGTAGTGTAAATTCTTCCGGAAAAGCTAAAATTCAGTGTAATAAAAAGATCAGCACCAGTATTTATGAAGTTTTAATAATTTAGAAAACTTCTGCTAACTTGACCTGGCTTTAGGAGAGCCCATGAGATGTCCTAACTCACTGGGAGCTATCAGAAGATGCTATTGAGACAGAGAATGGAACACACATTCCAGGAAAGGCCAAGTGTTTTGGAGGCGCTAGACATCAATAAATTTGACAGAGATGAAGTAATATGCCTAATAAATCTTGTATGTCACATGCTCACTCCATCTACGCTTTAAGTCAAAATGAAGCTTTTGGTAATGTTACGTGTTTTGGCCACAATAGAAAATGCGGCTTTGCAATAGTGATAATTTGGGTATATCGCAACCAGGCATTTCTTAAATTTTACACCAAACTTTCAATGACCTTATAACATGTGAGGTAATATGCATATTTGTACATTTCCCCACTGCTTTACAAGAAGTAATGTTAAGAAAGCATGTACATCTCTGGTTTTCCTAGAGTATTTGGTGTGATTGATGACACGCGCATAAAGATTATTGCCCCATGTGTGGATGAGCACGCATTTGTGTGAATCACAAGTGATAGTACGGTATGAACACACAGGTGCCATAGATGAAATGAGGATTATTATTATTTTTAATGATGCAAACTGGTAACAATTATGTGCAGCTTAGTACAATATCCTACATTATGTTGTCTTCCTTCTGCTTTGAATATTATCTTTTTGGTGAAGCCTTAATGTTAATATCACACAAAAACAAAACGTCGTGATTTCCAAGGAAACTGCAACACATCTTCATGAATGCTTTTAGAGGCCCAGGATACTATAAAAAGACAAATGTGAATTCCTATTTCTTGTTGTAATACAGCTTATGTCCTGGTCAGGGGTGGAACAAAGTGTCATTCTAGTCATGGACGTTTAGTGCAAATTGAACACTGCTTTTTTTTTCAAACGTCTAACCTGTTTATATGCACCGCTCTGCACTCGGGCATCAGGCTTTAGTGGTTTAATAGGGGTGTAGTTACTAGTAACAACATGATGGCATTTGTGAAAAGGAATAAGAATCTGAAACAACATGAAGAGCAATATTAATTTCAAAAATTAAATAGAAGAAATTGGGAAAGTTCAAACTGGATCAGAACTAGTAGTCATAAAATGAACTGCAATGAAACTGGGATCTTGACAATTTCCTTCATTTAACATTTTTAATGTTTTGGAATCCCTGTTCTTGAACTTTCTTTTGATTTAGGGATCAATTATGCACCACTGAATTGATTTTATCCTTCTAACAGTGATGTCACTATAGGTCTGCCTTGTTTGTTTTTCTTGTGGGCACTGCTAGTTTATTCTTGTTTTATATGGCTGTGGTCATGTTGTCTTTGCTGATGATGTCCATTTACGACACTGTCAGCCGTTACACATGGCTTCATCATACACATTAAGAAGATGGTATGGCCAGGACTTTATCCATGTATTGAATTATTTTAGAAATCAAGCAAACCTCTTTTGTAATGTATTTAGGGTAATCTAAAAGTCTGATGTTCTGACACTTTAGCCTGTCCCTGTCCTCATCTCTACTGTATCTGGCCTTTTCACATTTTCCTTAGCCTTAGATGGAGCTAACAGGTGCTTCCTAAAATAGTTGGGTTCTAACACCTTTGCCTGTTTTTGTCTCTTTAGTACATATTTCTGTATAGTCAACTTATGTTTTCCTGTCACCCCTTTGACTTGGATTACCTGTTCTTTTTGATGCCATCTTTCAATTGCACGGACTCCTTCAAGCTCCCTGAGATGATAACACACTGGAGAAGCTGCTAACAACATGCAGCTAGTAAAGGTTATCCATTGTATAAAAAGGTGATTGATTATAAACTAGTATCGTAGGATAATAATGGGAGTGATTATTTAAAAGCAATAAAACATATCATTTAATTAGCTGACCCTTTTATTCTGTATTTAGAAAAGGTCAATAGTGTCAAATTTACACTTGGAGGACATAAGATATATTTGTTTTTTCTGTATCTTCAAATGTGTACTTTGTTTTTTAAATTTGCTTTTTCTGTTTAGTTTGCTTTCTTCATTGTATATAAATACAGACGGTTAATAATGAGCAGAACAGACACCAGTGCAAATGACTCTGAAAAGAGCAGCTACTTCAATGTTACCAACTTGTGTTCTTATTAAATAAACAGAAAAGAAATTAAAGAAAAAAGAGTGACCTATTACCCATATAACACATATATAAATACTTCCTTCATTAAGTAAAAAATTTGGATAATCAGTTTATAATATCTGGATTGATGCAGAAAACATAGTAACTATTAAATAATGACTTTCTTAATTAAGGTAGGATTGCAATTAATAGAAGAAACTGATTGGGACAAAATGCAGAAGAGTCCCTAGTACTGCACTTGAAAAGCATTGTCCTAAAGTCAACAAAATCATTACAGATAATTTAGATAGGCAAATATGTGAAAGATGAAGTTTAGTGTGAATAAATATAAGAAATGTAGGATACAGTTACATAATACCAAGTGTGAAAATTGAAATGCACAAGGGAAGTCATAGTGAACTGTTTGAGATCCACAACCTGGAATACCAATTGAATGCTGAGCTACAAAATGTACATATGTTGTGTAATAGAAGCAAAAGAGAGGAGGTTCTTAACCTCTGTGACACACTCGTGAGGCTTGAGGCCAAATTATGTGGTTTTAGTCTCCATGGGCCATTACATTGCTAGAAAAAATGAGCTGCTAGACTAAATCCAGAACTGACGTGGTGTGTGCAGTGAGGAAAGATTGAAGAGGCTGAATCTTTTCAGTTTAAGCAAACTGAGATCTACCAGAGGAGGTTACATGACAGATGTGTTTAAAGTTACGAATGGATGCTACATAGTTTGAAATATTTTTCTGCATACTAACAGTTGTCAATTTGTAGAATAACTTACCTAGTAGTAGCTTTGTCAAACGTACAGGGAAATTCTTACTGGCAAACCTAGTCAACGTGAAACATGTCATCACACTGTGGCGCCATAATGATGAATGTTTCAAAATATCTTAACTCATTTTACTTCACGGATCAGCTAACCTGGCAGCATGCAAATTATTTTAGAAAAAACAAACTACCACGGGTATGCTTAAAATAAAAGCAGTGTTTATACATGCAAAATACCCCTTCCGAGATCAGGTCAGGAAGTCTGATATATTATAATACTTGGAGAACCCTTAAATCATTCTGACAAAGATAGTTTGGCAGCTATATATAAGCTGTTTGAAGCTGAATGGCCGCTCTTGTTAAAGCTTTTCTTACGTTCTTATACGTAAATGTTTGCGCATTTCAGCACAACATGTAGCCAAGATCACTATTCACTTTTTATTTATCAGAAATGATTGCCTTCAATTTACCATGAAAGGAGTTAAAACCAGACATGGCACAATCTGTTGTGGAATTTGTCATATAAGTCAAATTAACTGCCACATCTTAATTAACTTGCTCTAGCTGTGGTAATGAACGTGTTCTGTGATCGACTAATGTCTGATCCAGTGGTGGTGTGTATTTTACTATCGAGCTAGTTTTCAGTTCCCAGTGATGTGGTATTGGAATTAGTGATATGTAAAATAATGCATTTTTATTGAATCAACAAATGTATGTATTGAAACCATTATAAACATATAGGGGAGTTTTTTTATGTTTATTGTTTAATTTAGTAAACTACATTACTAGTGCACAATAGCAGAGAAAGTTTCTACCTCTGGATGAAGTTGGAATGGGGATTGTTAATATATCATTTATTTCAGGCAGTATCGCTTTTGACACAGGTGTGTGTTAGTTTTTAGTTTCACAGATCATGTCTTTATACTTTCAGAGTTAATTTTAAACAAAAATGATTGTCATACATTTAGGAAATATAAATTTGTCAATCTTATAGAGTATCTTTAATTTTTAAAGAATTCTTCCAGGAAAGCAGCGTGTATTTAAAATAGAGGGTGTCTGGTGCCTTGAGAGTCACTTTGTCAATAAAACTTTCTACTTGAGCGACAATCTTAAACTAGTTTTTAAAAGATATTCAACCCAGCATGCACAGTATATATGTCACTTTGATTATGAGACCAGCCTGAGAGAATTAAACATTTTAATGTTTGTCAAGAGTACAAAATTGTGTCCATAGTCTTGCAAAAATGCATTTGCAGTTGGTGTCAAATAATTACAAATAATGATTTATTGTGCAGCGAATTACACATTTTTAAAATATATTTTCTGTTTACATGTTAGTAGGGGATCTGAGCAAGTACATGAAATTGGTTGTCAGTACAACTATGTAATAAGCACAAGAATGTCTAAATGTTTTTTTTCTCAATTTTACAGTATTTTTGTTATGGAGAATCTACCACTTGGGACAACATAATTTTAGTTTCTGTCAATTATTGCTGAATTTTGTACAGTTGTACTTGAAAGTTTGTGAACCCTTTAGAATTTTCTATATTTCTGCATAAATATGACCTAAAACATCATCAGATTTTCACTCAAGTCCTAAAAGTAGATAAAGCGAAACCAGTTAAACAAATGAGACAAAAATATTATACTTGGTCATTTATTTATTAAGGAAAATGATCGAATATTACATATTTGTGAGTGGCAAAAGTATGTGACCGGAAAGTTTTGTCTGGTGTGACCGGTACGTGTGACCAAACTTTTCCGGTAACTTTTGATCATTTCTGCACAACGGCTTGGAGGAATTTTAGCCCATTCCTCCGTACACAACAGCTTCAACTCTGGGATGTTGGTGGGTTTCCTCACATTAACTGCTCGCTTCAGGTCCTTCCACATCATTTTGATTGGATTAAGGTCAGGACTTTGACTTGGCCATTCCAAAACATTAACTTTATTCTTCTTTAACCATTGTTTGGTAGAACAACTTGTGTGCTTAGGGTCATTGTCTTGCTGCATGACCCACCTTCTCTTGAGATTCAGTTCATGGACAGATGTTCTGACATTTTCCTTTAGAATTCTCTGATATAATTCAGAATTCATTGTTCCATCAATGAAGGCAAGCCGTCCTGGCCCAGATGCAGCAAAATAGGCTCAAACCATGATACTACCACCACCATGTTTCACAGATGGGATAAGGTTCTTATGCTGGAATGCAGTGTTTTCCTTTCTCCAAACATACTGCTTTTCATTTAAATCAAAAAGTTCTATTTTGGTCTCATCCATCCACAAAACATTCTTCCAATAGCCTAGATTTAGCCAATAAAAGATTTTGCTCTCCATAAAAATATATCCTGTCAAAATTATACAAATTCAAATATGAACATGGTGCATGACAAAACCTGGAAACATAAATAAAATGTGTTCTTTTCAGCAATAACAAATCAAATCATTCAGTTTATGAACAAAGTGCGTATTTGGGAACACCGTAGTGTCGACTTGGTTCAACATTACTTGGCAACAGGGAAAGTGGGGCAAGTTGCACTGGTGCATTTGTGTCTCCCATAAAAGCAGCTTCACTTGAAATCACTTTGTGATTTTGCACGGGTAAAAACGTCTGCTGAAGTGTCAGATTCTTCTTTAACTCTTCTGCTTTCTGTATCTTGTGCATTGCATTCAGGTCTTTCAGGTTATCTTGATGTTTTGTCTCATAGTGCCGTCTTAGATTAAATTCTGTAATTACACCCACATTTGCTCCAGAAATGAGACACACGGGTTTACCGGCAATGTCAGTAAACATATACAAAGCCTCCCATCGGTTTTTAAAGGCTCTATGTTCAGAATCACCTTTTCTCTTCGGCATCGTGTGGGCTAGCTTCACAATAACTTGCAGCATCATAAGCTAGACTTGATTAACGCGGTAAGTGTTCGGCAAGGCAGCTGAAGCGCTGCATTATGGGATCTGTAGTTTGTGTTACCAGCGCTTCATATCCCCGGGCCATTAATAACAATAATACAGTATATAAAATGATCTCGCGGGCCGGATATAATTACACGCCGGGCCGGATGTGGCCTCCAGGCCTTGAGTTTGACACATATGGACTAAATAGAACTTGAAAAGATATATTTTTTCAAATGTGAT
>JANRMT010062791.1:229709922-229787267 GCA_026402145.1 Polypterus bichir lapradei
ACCATGTACCCATCCTCTGATGGCTACTTCCAGCAGGATAATGCACCTGGTCACAAAGCTCGAATCATTTCAAACTGGTTTCTTGAACATGACAATGAGTTCAATGTACTAAAATGGCCCCCACAGTCACCAGATCTCAACCCAATAGAGCATCTTTGGGATGTGGTGGAACGGGAGCTTCGTGTCCTGGATGTGCATCCCACAAATCTCCAACTGGAAGATGCTATCCTATCAATATGGGCCAACATTTCTAAAGAATACTTTCAGCACCTTGTTGAATCAATGCCACATAGAATTAAGGCATTTCTGAAGGTGAAAGGAGGTCAAACACCGTATTAGTATGGTGTTCCTAATAATCCTTTGGGCGAGTGTAGAAACTGACCAGGCAATTTTAGCAAATCTAAGATTTTGTGAAGAATAAATGTATTTTACGAAGACAAACCCACCATTATTATGTAATAGCCATAGTTTTTACCACTAGTTTAAATTTCTTTTCATTTTATTTTCTATTTTAAATTGTTTTTTTAGTTATTTAATAAATATGTAATAATTATGTACTTGTTTTAGTCTTTATTTTTTGAGGTATATTACTTTGATAATTAACTCAAAAATATAACATAATTATGCAGCTTGTGAATGGAACCTCAAGGGGTGGAACCCCCCTAAGGTCACATCTGAGTGAGCACCTTCAGCGTATACAGTTTATTACATATAACTTAATTTATGGACTTATTTGCTTTGATTTCTTTGTATGTGTGGATTACTTGGATTGTTACTGACATTGGGTGAAAATTTCATGTCAATAGCCCCTTTAGAAATATATTTACCGAAGAAAACGTTGACGCGTTCAATACTTATTTTCCCTGTTTGTATGTTCACGGTTGAGTGTTAGTGTGCCTTGTTGGGGCCATTGATTTGTTAATATACTTCCCTGTTTTTGTCTATCTTTGTCTTTTAGGGTTTCTTGGGTTTCTGGATTATGGATTGACTGCATTACCTTATGGATGTACTTTTAAATTTTTTTGTTATTGTTTATATTTTTTAAGCAAACCCATTAAAGATTAAGGAACCTTGTTTTTGTAATAATAACCCAAAGTTTAATGGTTTTCTTTCTGCCTCTTCTCATAATGTCTTAGTTTTAGAGTAGTTCCTCGACACCCCCCAGTTCATAGTTTGTGTAGACTTTTAGTTTATGGAAAAGCAATTTGATTTCCAGGCATCATTTGAAGCCCGACGCCAAATTTTCATTAAAAGCCTAGGAAGCTGCGGGAATCTCAAAAATGGTAATTGCAGAAAAATACAAAAAATAAAACGTGGACACATGCTGCAATGTTGACTAATTAAAAATGTTCATTGAAAAATAAAGGCCACAGATGTACAGCTCTAGTATTAATTGAATTATCTGGTACAGTTTAAAACTGTGTCTCCATTTTCCAGATCATGTCACTCTAAGGCAGGGGACTCCATCTTTTTTTCCTCTGAGAGCTACTTTTACTAAATGAAAATGGTCGAGAGCTACTCGTGTTTTCTAACGTTTATTCTCATAGCTTATTTCAACCCAAACAAACTGAATAAGCTTGTTTTGCCTGAGTTTACAAAATGTTGGTTTCCACAACTCACATTTTGCATTAAAACATCACAAAAAATATTTAGTTCACCAGCAAGTGCATTTTGTATGTCTGTATGCATTTTCTAGTGTATCTCACACTATTGAATTAAAACATGATTGCTGTCAAAACAATGCAATTCCAAATACACAGATATGACTTATTTATTTGTCATTTTGTTCCATGTCACCGTTTCACTTCACAAGTGTATTGTCATGTCCAGTTTGCATGTGTGATATGTTTTTTAGTTAGTCAGATTACTGGCACTGCATGGATTCAACAAGAGAAGCAGGTGTATGGTGGCGTGGAGCCACTTAGGTTCACTGTTATGGAGTCCTTTAAATGTTCATCTGTCAGTCTTGTTCTGAACTTTGATTTCATGACATTCATGTCAGAAAAGGCAGACTCACAGAGGTATGAAGACCCAAATAAAGCAGATATTTTCAGAGCTGCTTGGTGAAGATTCTTGTAGTTATCTGGCTCTGCTAAGCTCCAGAAATGCTGAGAATGCAGTTGAGACTTTTTAACTGCACATTATTTTGAAGGTTTACTAAAATATAATATATAAAATCCAATGTTTCGCTGTCTGCATGTCTGTCCGCTTTTCACGAGAGAACTAAACGGATTTAGATTGGGTTTTTTCTATAATTTGCTAGAACAT
Source organism: Polypterus bichir lapradei (assembly GCA_026402145.1). Classification (NCBI taxonomy): domain Eukaryota; kingdom Metazoa; phylum Chordata; class Cladistia; order Polypteriformes; family Polypteridae; genus Polypterus; species Polypterus bichir. The sequence continues at coordinate 229,712,191 of JANRMT010062791.1, forward strand.
TCCTTTTGATTTTACGACTTCTCATTTCGCTATGTATCATAGCTCGCTTGTGGTACCAATTTATTTGCGCGAATCCGAGATCCACACAACGGGCTGAAGGGAGGGGCCTTCCTCACTCACTCGCCAGCTTCGGCCCGTGTTCCTTAACTCCACTTCGCTAATGAACGAGCGAACAATTGAATTAAACTTTGTTTGATATTTAAAATAAAATGTTACTTAGTTGAGTTTGAGTCCGGATATTCTCCTAAGTGTAAGCCACATTGAAAAGATAGATTGCAATTCAGATTGTGGATCGTGACATGATTTCTTGAAAAGATCGCCCACCCCTAATTTGAGTAATCAAGTTTTCTAATTTATGTAGGATTCATTAACCCTTTGGCAAGCTACTTGGAAAGGGGTAGCTCGCAAAACAAAGTGTTGGAGACCCCTGCTCTAAGGAGAGATTTCACTCAGTTGGCTCTTATACCATGGCCAAGGCAGTAAATGTTTTTTTTTTTTTTATCTAAATCAATGTAGAAACGTTGTTTTTCAGGTTCAGTTCTGGAGGCCTCCTGTGGCTGCAGGTTTTAATCATAAATATGTTCTCCTTTTTGTTAGATGCCTCCTACTTGAGTTATGAAAACATTTACAGTTTCTAGGTGTTTTGGAGTCGATTCAGAAATTACAACCTAGCTATGTTAGTTTTTTTTACTGAATAAAGCAAACATTTATGTGTGTTGGATGTATAAGTGTTCAACTTTTGTCTTGCCTTTTAATATTTTCCTCTTTTTTTTAATGTTCTAGTTACTTAACCCGGTATTTACTAATAAGCATACAAGTGGGTAACACTGAAGTAGATGCTGCCCTTAGCATTCAGTTTCATTTGCTCCACTCATTATTAATTGTAGGATACCATTAAAGGAGCAAACTCCATGGAATAGAGTGAGTTAAAAAAATAATTACTCGGTTTCTGTCAAATACAAGTCTCTTTTTCTAAATAAGATGAGGAAGACATTTCCAGCTCATTAAACAGTGAGATCAGTTAGGGGGAATGTGACTGACTCGATGAAATACTAGATAGAACAAACACCTGCAGTCATAAGTTGTCCCAGAAAATGGTACTTTAGAGCAGCTGATGAAGAAGATAAATTTTTAATTTCAAGCCATTAGTACCAGCTGTTGAGTAATACCTGTCTATACTTCTTTTTTTCAGTATTTGCATGTAAACATATGGTGAATTTCCTGCTGACATTGTATAGAATCGTGAGATAAGGTCAGTACACCCCATGAATTTTTTTTTTCTTTTTAAACATAAGTGGACATATCCTTGATTTAAACAGTATCTTTAGATAATGTATTTGGAAAATCTGACTTTGCAATAATTTAATAAAAGATGAACAGATATGCCATTTCCATCTCTGACATGAACTGGGTGAAACTTTTTTCCCATTCCTCCATGCAGAGTTCTTTTATCTGTGTGATATTTGAAGGGAGTCTTGCCTGCACAGCCCATTTCATATCCGCATCTCCAATGGATTCAGATCTAGGTTTTGACTCTGCCATCTCAGAGCCCTCCATTTCTTTCTTTTCAGCCATTCTTTGGTGGATTTCATATGCATGTTTAGGGTCATTGTCATGTTGCAAGATACACTTTGGGTTGAGCTTCAATCCTCTGACAGATGGTCTCACATTATCCTGAAGCACCCTCTGGTACAATAAAGAATTCCTAGTGGATTCTGTGACGGTGAGCTGCCCAGGCCTGTTAACATTTCTTCTGCCACACTTTACAATTGCTATTAGGTTTTTCAGGTCAAATGTGGTCTTTGGTTTTCAACAGACATTTTTTCTGGAACTAACTCTATCTTTGCCTTTGACACAGAGCACATTGTTCCAGTAGTCCTGGTCTTTGCCTAGATGTTCATGGGAAAATTTGACGCTTGCTCTGATGTCCTTTTCGGACGTGAAAGTTAACCTCCCATGTAGATGTAATTTGTTCAGCCTCTTTCTAATGGCAGACTTGTGCGTTTTGATGTTGACAGTAGCAAGAGCTACTGTATCTGTGGGTCCCATGATGAAATTCTGGGGCTGATAAAACTTCTTTCAGCATCTTGTGTCCTGCTGTCAGGCTGAGCTTGCTGGGGAGACATGGCCTGGACAAGTTGTTTGAAATCTACACCACTTGCAGATCTTCTGTGCAGTAGAAGTTTTGATTTACAGTTGTTTTGAGGCATTATACTATAAATGCTTTTCCAGGCATCTCTAATATTACTGAAAGCCTCAGAGCTCTTTCAGTATAAGTATAGTGATAACACCAGACCAAACTAAATGTCTGAGGTTGAAATAAGACCAGTTCAGATAAGATTCTTTCCACTGAAGTTCTAATCATTTGAGTCCGATTCTAATTTTAGGTGTCTGAGGTAGAGAGAAATGTAGGGGTGGATTTTTTTCTACATGCACAATTTGCAGTTGTTTATTTATATTACACAATGAACTACAAATTGAAATGTAAATATGCCACGATGTTTGCTATATCATGTCATCTTTTATCTACTCTATATATAGAAAATCCTAAGCCTAAAAGTGCAACGATTTTGTGCAGCGATTTTATGTCCCGCTTTAAATCAGGCTTATTTTAAAACCTACGTATATATGTTTGGTATCATTCTTTTAAGAATTTATTGAACTTTAATGTGATGTTGTTAGATTTTCAGATTCTTGTTCCATTTTTAAATTATAAACTAAAAAAATATCAAGAACTTGCGTCCTGCGAGACAAGACCACGCCCAGGGCTGAAAATAAAAGACAAAGAGTAGGACAGCTGCTGTACAGGCTTTTAAATATTCAAAGCGCCGCACAAGATGCAGATCATGCGGCGCAGCAGCTCATTGAGCAAAGAGTAGGTAAAAAAAAACTATTTGTTTCCCATTGTATCACCGTTTAAGAGGGGGTTTTGGAGGAGCGACTGCATCTCCTTGGAGTGCATTCAGCCCCCCTCTTCACAACACGAGCGGCAGCAATGTGAAGTGGCTGGCGCGTAGCACAGGCCAGGGAGATTGGCAAGCGAAGTGAGCAGGGGGCGAACCCCCTAGTTTATAAATATTGTTTAAATGAAGATTAGATCTTGATATGTCCACATGTAAAAAAAAAAAAAAAAGAAAAAGCACTTAATAGGGTGTACTTTTTCATGTGGAAATATCACTTCTTCAAAGAGACTGGGCAACCACTAATAGAACGAGTGTATAGTAAACTTCACACAGCCCCTAAGTCACCTACAACTGAGCAGTGTAACGGGACCTGCAGTGAATATTGATGCCCCTTCCCATGGTCAAGAACCTTTTAGGCTGTGGAGGCCAATGTTGCATGCTATAAAACACTGAATGAAAACAACTGAGTGGTCGCTTTATTCAATTCTCCTAACTAGTACTCGGTACACACACATTGTGTCAACATGATGCTTGATTTTGGTTATGCTGACTCAACAGCTTCTCGGTTCCTGCAGATTTTATGGCAATACATTGATGAAGTGGACCTCCAATTACACCATATCTCAAAGGAACAACTAAAATCTCAGGACAGTGTAGACCGTTGTAGCAAACTGAACCATTCAAATGCTGCCCAGTTATCCTAAAAAGGCCTAATATTTGTTCATAAAACACTTCTTCCCTATTCCAATATCACCAATACATGTACCTTTTACACAAAACAAGTTGCATCCTTAGGTTTATGCTCTTTATGCCTAAGAAATAAAAGGATGCAGAGCAGGTGACATTTTTCAGTCCTTAGTCATCAGCCTTTTGAGATCTCATGCCTGCTGTAGCTTCATTTCCCTGTTAATTGAAGTATTTGAAACCTGGAATGGACTTCCACTGCTGTAGATTGTTTACCTCAAGGTCTGATACTTTATACATTCTGAAAGGCCTTTCTGGACATTACTGTCGTAAAGAGCTGCTACTTAAGTATGTGTGGCCTTTCTATTATCTTGAGTGTGTCTGGCCATTCTCCTTTGAATTTTTCTTATTAAAAGATGTTTTCGTCAGGGTTGGATTTCCTATAAGGCCAACCTAGGCCATGGCCTAGGGTGAAGCAGTCAGGGGGGTGTATATACAGAACAAGTAACAACCAAATATTTACAAATTTTTCAGTATTATTTTGAAAAGGCCATATAAAATGCTGTTTTTTAAATTTACTTTCATATACATTAAATAAATTGAGCAGTACATTTACGTTGCCCATCTCTACAGATTGTGCTGTCTTGCTCAGTCACAGGCAAAAAGCATTTGCTATTTCTCTCTCACACACTCAGCGTAAACCACATGTTTAAAAGGAAAATTCCAGATTTGGTGTTACAATAGTGATTCCAAGTGATTAATTACACTCATATCACTTGACTTCTACATATCTACTGATAGTAGGTACCTAAAATATATTGTTACTACTTTTATATACCGTACTGTTTAGTTTAAATGTGGAAATTGATGTTTTGGAAGTTGCCAAAGTTCTCCAATCACTAGTAAAGTTCTTGATAGAACGTGAAAACAGTTTGATTTATATGAGGAAAAAGCTCTCAACATTTCTGAAAAGAAGGTATATGAGCGTGATGAAAAGCGTTCGATTCTCAGGAAACTTGATGAGACACGTTCATTTAAGCGGACGTGACAACTTTCCAATCAGTACGTTTCTAATGATAGCTGACAACCTTAAAGCAAAAGGTCAGTTGCTTACAAAGAGTTTGGCGAAAGATTTGGTGCTATTACAAAATTCTGGTCGCTGACTTCTCCTGAACTTAAAGAAGAGGGAAGAAACCTGCTTTTGATTTTCAAACATGATTTGGAACCCGCTCTATGCGATGAACTTGAAATCTCACATAACTGATTGCAACATTGGGACTAAAAACCCCTTCAGCACTTTGCAAGTGGCTACGAGAAAAAGACTACAAACAGTTTATCCAAATGTTGACATTTTATTAAGAATGTTTGTCTGCATGCCGGTGACGAATTCCTTGGCTGAAAGGCCTTTTTCTTCTCTGAAAAGAATCAAGGATCATTTAAGATCTACGATGCAGCACAATAAGCTGAATGTCCTTGCACTACTTTGCATCGAAGCAGATTTAACAAGATCGGTCGACTTCAATGAAACAATTGAAGCCTTTTCAAAAGCGCAAAGGAAGAAATTCTAGTAGGTATTTAAGACGACTTTTTTTGTAGGTGATAATGTTATGCAATTACATAAGTAGTGTAGTTTTGAATTAAAAATATAATGTGGTTCAAAGATTATAAAGATTGTATTAAGTGCTTATATGTTTCAAAAATAAACTATTACATATTAAATTGAAAATTATAGATCATCTTTTTGAGGGGGGCGCAGAATTATGTGCTTTGGCCTCAGGCATATAAATGTGTAAATCCGGCCCTGGTTTTCGTGCACATAGCCATTATCCACTTGATGCTTTTTTGTTTATTAGAGCATTGTCTGTAAACTCTTAATGGACTGTAATGCATCAAAATCTGGGAGGCAGTTTTTTCCTTAATCCTGGCAACACTACATTTGCCACCAACAGCCATACTACCACAACCATAGGCACTTAGAATGGCCAAGACTTGTGATCTTATATTTGGTCCAACAAGAGCTAAACCACTTGACCATGTCTGCCTGCCTGCCATATACACAGGGTCAGAGCCACATGATTGGCTGTTTGGAGGAGTAGGCTGTTTATGTTCAACAAAAATATGGGGACGCAGTTGGAAACTTGTTAAGGGTAAATGTGCAGAAACAGCAGGAAGTTTTTCTTCACACAGGAATAAGTTACCAAGTAGTGTGGTAGACAGCAGGATGTTAGGGGGTCTTCAAAACTTTATTTGATGTTATTTTGGAAGAATTAAGTGGATAGGACTGGCGAGCTTCATTGAGCTGAATGACCTGTTCTCGTCCAATTTGTTGTGATCTATATGTTAATAAGCAAGTGGACACGAAGCAGCAGTTGGACAGTTTGAAACATAAAATGTCTCAAGGCTGAGGCTTGGAAGTGGCTGGTTTCCAGTCCCATTCCTGGGGGAACCTTGTGGCTTCAGGTTTTTTTTCCCTCACAATATTTCAGTTTCGGTAAGCCTTTTCTCCTATAACTGATCATATTGTTTAATTAGCTTGGCTTTTTTGTGCTCTTATTGTGCATTTATAAAAGGGCAGTAGTGTGAAATTAACATTAGAAATGTTTGTATTTTCACTATAGTTTTAAGTTGAGCAAAAGAAATATTTTTCATGCATTCTAATTCAAAATAATGAATACAAAAAGCAAGACTGCATAATATATAATGCAGAAAAAAGGAAAGCCATATAAAATAAGTAGAAAGTATATATATGACTGTGTGCACTCCTTGCAAATCCTCACCACGACCCTTTATAAAGTATAAGGTACAGTATGTTTTGTCCATTAAGTCTGACGATGGTTGAGTTATGATTTTTTTTTTTTTATTTTTTTTTTTTTAATATATAAACTAAGTATGGTAAACTGGCTGCACTCTGCCTGGGCAACTCAAGGACATTTACAGAATTCACCTTAAGCCACTCCTGTCTTTTATCCGAGTTGTATATACTTTGTGGGAAGGTCAACCTTTGGCCCTGTCTGAAGTCCAGAGCACTGTGGCTGGAGCTGGCTTTCATTAACGACATCTGCCTACTTCGTTCTTTTTAGCTTTCCCTTAACCCCAAGTAGTCTACCAGTCCCTGCCGCTGTATAATAACCCCATAGCATCACACTGCCACTACTCTGTCCACTTTTGTCCTTTATTGATACTCACTGGTCCATTGTTTCATAATGTCTCATAATGATTACTGTAATTCCCAGTAAGTCAATCATTATCCAACCCGCTATATCCTAACACAGGGTCACTGGGGGGCGGTGGGGTGGGGGTCTACAGGGTGCAAGGCAGGAACAAACCCTGGGCAGGGCACACACACACACACACATCAAGCACACACTAGGGACAATTTAGGATCGCCAATGCATGTCTTTGGGAGGAAACCCATGCAGACACGGGGAGAACAAGCAAACTCCACGCATGGAGGACCCGGGAAGCGAACCCAGGTCTCCTTACTGTGAGGCAGCAGTGCTACCCACTGCGCCACCGTGCCACCCCCTCTTCATTTGCCTTCCTGCAAAATCTATACAGAAGCTACATGTACATTAAGACCTCAGCAGCCAGAGTCAAAAGCCAAGGCGAACTTTATTGTCATCTCAACCATATACAAGTATACAGATGGACGAAATTGCGAAGCTCAGGGTCCACAGTGTAACAACATGAAGTGTAAATAAAAAATTAAAAACAATTAAAATTTAAAATTAAAACACAAACGACAAGACATTGTGCAAAGACAAGACAAAGAAGTAGCAGCAATATTGATGTGTAGTAATATGAACATTGATGCAATGTATGGTATTTGCAATCTAACTACATAAATATAGTCAATAGATATGTAATATAATAAATAAATAGATATAGATAATACAGAAATGATCAGTGTATGATAATAGTTGTTTAAGACATGTGTAAACAATGACAGGTCAGAATGACATTCTTTGATATCCTTTTGCTGTGAAACAAAGTGCAGTGTGCAAAATACTTAAAGGTCAGTATGAGATTTTCAGTTCTTTTCTCCATGCACCCTCATCTTTACAGGAAAGTGGCTTGCATGTATAAAAGTTCTGTTTTTAAAGGTGGTTGAGGCAGTATAATGTTAAGGAGTCTAACAGCTTAATAATAATACGGCAGGGTATACAGTATATTGCATTGCACAAACCAGATAAATAAAGAAGATTAAGACAGTAAATTCAGAGAAAAAAAATCTAACAGACAACATAATTGATGGCCTAGCACACACACAGGTTATATGAGCATCTTGACAGAGAGGTAAACTGAGAGAAGGGTAGTAAAGTCAAGTAGAGCTAAAAGCCTTCCTGAACAGATGAGTTTTGAGTTGTTTTTTTAAAAGAATTCATGGAGTCAGCTGATTTGATTAATTTCAGTAGGTCATTCCAGAGTCTGGGCGCTATACAGCTGAAGGCCGTCACCCATAGAGTGTAGATTAGTGTGGGGTACAACAAGATTGCCAGAATCAGAGGACCTTAGTGGGCGGGCAGGCACATAGTGATGGAGAAGGTCACTGATGTAGTTTGGTGCAAGGTCATTTAAGGCTTTGTAGGTTATTAGTAGGATTTTATATTCAATTCTATAAGACACATGGAGCCAGGAAGCCAGCTTGGAGGTAAAAAGTCTCCTGCAGCCTGGCAGATCTGGCTTTGATGCTGTAGTATCTTCTCTTGATGGCTGAAGTATGAAAAGTCCATGTGAGGGGTGTAAGGGGTCCTGCACAATGCTGCAGGCCTTGAGGACACCATGTTTGTAAAATATGTCCTGTAGTGAAGGTAGAGGCACCCCAATAATGTTCTCTGCTGTCTTCACTATCCTTTGCAGGCAATAGCGGTCAGATATGTTGCACTTGCCATACCAGACTGATGCAGCTGGTCAGAACACTCTCAATGGTGCCTCTGTAGAACATGGTGAGGATGGAAGAGGGAAGACTTGCTTGCTTCAGCTGCCTCAGGAAGTGTAGTCTCTGCTGGGCTTTCTTGATTAGTGATGAGGTGTTATGTGTCCACGTAAGTTCCTCAGTTATGCGCACACCGAGGAACTTGGTACTCCTAACAGTCTGCACATCTAAACCGTAGATACTGAGTGGGATGTGGGCAGGATATGGTTTTCTGAAGTCCACGATTATCTCTTTTGTCTTGTCGACATTGCGAGATAGATTGTTGTCCTCACACCATGCAGATAGCCGTTCCACCTCATCTCTGTATGCTGTTTCATCATCCCTACTTATCAGTCCCAGCACCGTCGTATCATCTGCAAACTGGATGATGTGGTTGGTGTTGTGCGTGGCTGTGCAGTCGTGAGTCAGCAGGGTGAAGAGCAGTGGACTAAGCACGCAGCCCTGCAGCGCTCCAGTGCTCGGTGTGATGATGCTGGAAGTGTTGCAGCCCATCCAAGCTGACTGGAGCCTTTCTGTCAAGAAGTCCAGGATCCAATTGCAGAGGATGGTGTTCAGGCCCAACCTGCTCAGTTTTACAACCAGCTTTTGAGGAATTATTGTGTTGAAGGCGGAGCGAAAGTCTATGATTCATCGCCCAGACAAAGCGTTCTGTTTTCATCTGCCCTCTTCATTACCAACTGCATTGGTTACCGGTTCCATCAAGGATTAAATTCAAGATTATTTCTCAAGCCTTCAAAACCCTACATAACCCTGCCCCCTCTACCTTACTCAGCTCTTAGCTCCTTACACTCCCTATCGTTCTCTCAGGTCCTCGAGCAGTAATCTCCTTACTGTCCCATGCACCAGACTGTCCACCCTGGGAGGCAGGTCCTTCAGTGTTATGGCCCCTCAACTCTGGAACACTCTTCCTCAGTCTCTCTGAGATTGCTCCTCTTTTTCCACCTTTACATCTCAACTCAAAACCTCGACAAACTTTTGTCTTCTGTGTGATCTTGTTTTTTCCCCATCTGTATGTAAAGCAACCTTGGGTTTGTGAAAGGCACTCTATAAATGCAACTTATTATTATTATTATTATTTATTATCACTGGATATCATTTATTTGTGATTGAATCATTTTTATCAGATGAGGCCCAAAAAACTCTGAGGAGAACTTACACTTTAGCTGAAGTTAAGAGTCAGTAAAAGAGGAAGCTTGTGGTTGCAGCTCAAGTAAAAGTATCATGTGCCATGCCAAAGAAGAGATGGCAATGCAGTTTTGTTCTACAGAACCTACTGTGAAACTGTTTGAACTTGAACACTTAATTGGACCTCAACCATACGGTAACTTATTTACACAACCATGTACAGTGTGCATGCTGCTATCTTCTGTTGTATTTTATCCTACAGTAGTGACAAATGTGATGTCACAGCCAGAGGTGGGCCTACATTTTTAGGGCCCTGAAGGTTGAACTGTTATAGGGGCCCATTCTCAACCAGCAGTGAGGTCTGGGTAACCATTGTTATCATCTTCAATGGAGATGTTTCACAATAGGTCACCACAATTTTTTTTTAAAATGTAACCACTACATCTCAGATTTTGATTAAAGGTGGTGTTTTTAGTTGAACACTTATTGTAATTTTACTTAAAAAAAAGACAAAGTAGACTCACAGTTTTTAAGAAGTGTAAACTAAAGGCACTTATGGGGCCCCTCCAGGATTACAGGCCCTAAAGCTTAAGTTCATTTAATACCATAGTCCCTGCAGATCCTCCTCTGGTCCCAGCTTGTGTCTACCATTGAGACAGCCAATCGCACATGAGGAATTTGTCTCGTATTGCACTAGAAAGAAGATTCCAGTTGTATGTCTATTGGGTTCGCACTCCGTGACATTCAGTCAGTCTGATGTACTCTTCTTCTGTCCGCCCACCTCTCTTTTTTTTTTATTTTACTTCCTCCTAATTGCTTTTTCTAGATGCTGGTTTATCAAATTTACACAAACCAAACTCCTTCCACTATGCTGCTTCAGGATGCAGTTGAACTCGTCTTCAAGAGTGAGGAAAGAGTACCTCTCCAGGTCAATGGTATTTATAGACGGGAGTGGTGGTGTCTGGCATGACTTGCTTTGTTTTATTCAGCTGCATTTATCTTTTGCAGGGTGTGTAGTAGAAAAGCAACAGCTTCATGGGGTAAGGGGTCAGTACCAGGCAGAAGCTGCAACTGGAATCTGGGGCCCAGCTAGGTCTGGTGCCTTCTAGGTTATCATTCTCTTGTCTAAAATCAACTTGTGGTATCTCTTCGTATCAGTTTAATATCTGATATACCTCCCTTTGGGGAACCATGACCCAGGCCCCCTCCCCTCTCCTCTCATTGACCCAAGTGCTATTTTCTTCCATTAGGACCGAAGCACGAGGGCATGCTGTCTTTTTCTTGTAAGAAACGGAGAAAAAACATCGAAAAGCATCATGCTTTGTTAAAGCTAGGTGGGCCATTGTTTACTGTCCCACACAGAAAACAACATGGACCATGAAAAGTTTTGTGCATCACTCTGAAGAACCGCTCTGGCACCTTTATTTTTATGAGTGTGCGGTGGACTGTTCAGGGATTTTTTTCTGCTTTGCGCCGGATGCTTGCATAGATAGGTTCCAACTGCCCAGCGAGTCTGCACAAGATGGATGGAAAAATTACTGCGGCTAAGGTGGCTTTAAAGCACAGTGGTACAAATGTATCCGTTCATTCCCACCATTGACTCATTGTGTGTTACCCAACCTGTGTGTGCTTTAATTGTGTTTTAAACTGAATTGTTGAATCCTCAATTTGAAAGTTTCCTCGACAAAATGATGTTAGACGGCTGGCACTCAAGTATATGACACTCCAGTCCAGTAGGTGGCGATGACGTACACACAAAAAAAGGTGGGGGAGGACGACGGAAACGGAAAAAACTCGCCTGAAGATCGTTCAGGTGCGAAGTTTTATCTGGGAAGGTGAGTGTCTAATACTGTTGTTGTTTGAGTTTGTGGTTAAATTAATTAGAACGTGGGTTTTGTTTTGGTTCAGCTAATCCAGTTGATGCAGTATTTTTGGCGTGTGCACAAGTCTGTTAACGTCGCGTCACAGTCTGCTCTTTAACACCCCTCTGTGCCCGAAGAGCATTAGTGACCATTGCCACTGCGCACTCCTCGATAACAAAGGAGTGCATTCTGTCGCTGAACACATCGGCTATTAAGGATGGCGCGACGTCACCTTTGTAATTTAAAGATGCACAGATATGGTCGTGCGGAGTCTGGTCAGTTAGGCAGTGGGCATAGGAGCGTGGGCCGCATCCGTTAATCCGCACAGGCCGCGGCGGATTGCGAGGGCGGATTTTAGACAAAAGCAAAGGCCGAGATGTCCGTACTTCGCGTCACACTGCCGATTTCATAAAAGACTGGCCACTTAAAATTATTATTCTGTGGGATGAAGTAAATGTTCGGTACTTCGATGTACGGGAAACCGCCGTCGGCGCTTCCAGCCTGCAGTCATCGGATTCGATGGGTTAGGCCTGTGCTCGAGTCGAGGCTGGCGCTTAGTGGCGGCCCTGATCTCTGCACTAGCGGTTGCGGACCGGGCTTCCTTTTACCGCTTATTACGCCGTCATTTAATTGCCGTTTGGGTTCGAACGAATCATTGTGAATGCGGTCCGTATCAAAAATCATAGCCAAAAAATAGTTGCTTGTTGGAGTGTGCCTTGTAATTACTGAATTGTAATGTGCATGTTTTTAAATACTTTACGCATTTACTTACAGATGTATATATGCGTGGGAAGCTTGAACCGTTTAAACCCACGAACAACGCGAAACAGCATTTTTTTTATTTTTTCTGCCAGTCGTAGGGAAAACGGTAAAAACACTGACAAAAATAGCGAAGATCAATGTTGTAAATGGTAGCGTTGAAAAATAAAAGTCAACAAGTCATTCCTAAAGAGAACTTGAGCGTAAAATGTCAGCGTGAATGCTCAAGTTCTAATAAAACAGGGTGGAGTTGGTAACACCACAGACTTACGTCTGACAAAGATTTCCTCCCATTGTCCCGAACACTTTGCTGTGAGGTGGATTAGCAACCCTTAAATTTCTTTGGCGAGACTCTGGTTAAAGCTGTTGCTTTAAAAAAGCTCAAGGATTTGAATGCAGCCTGAGAGAAGTTTTCCTGCTCTCTGCACTATTTTTTGTTTTTATTTTATATATATATATATATATATATATTATACCCCGCCCCCCCATGTGCAGGTTAGGCAAATTAGCAACTCTAAATTGGTTGTGTGTGTGAGTGTAGGTGTTAAAGGAGATGTGCTGTTTGAACTTTTCATCCTCACCAGATGTGGTTATTGCCCTTGGCATTTAGCTTCAATAGGAGACTCCTTATTATTCTATAAAGGGTAAACAGGGTTCAAAAATCAGTGAACATGTTACTTGAGAATTGCAATGATTGACAAGGTATTGTCACAGGGAGAACACAATGCCCTTATGAAGGTTAGGTTACAGAAAGTTAGGTTTTGTATTGCCCATGATGTGTAGAGTACAAAGCAATTTTATAACACACTAGTGAAGCCACACCTGGAGTACTTTGTGCAGTTTTGGTCTCCATGTTAAAGCTGCACTACAGAAAGTTCAGTTAGGCTGGAAAGATTAAACGAGGTGACCTTATTAAGTTAAAAATATATATATATATTTTTTTTTGGTGACATGAATGAAATTTTAAAATTATGAACGGAATTAGTACAGTGGATTGAGATGGTTACTTTGAAAGGAAACAAGAGCACAGGGTCAATTCCACACAAAAATTCAGAAGCTTTTTCACACAGAGAACCCCAAAGGCACATGGAACAAGTTACCAAGTAGTGTGTTGGAGAGCAGGACTTTAGGGAAATTCAAAACTTGATGTTTGTTTGGCGGATAGGATTATCAAGCTTTGTTGGGCTGAATGACCTGTTCTCGTCAAATGTTCCTGATGTTCTAATGACTGTTTATGAAGAGTTCCGTTCCCTCTCCACATATCCTAGACAGGCGTGTGAGAGCATTTGACAGCTCTACATTTGTACGATATACCTGATGAAAATTATTATGAATATAGCTGTCCTCTCCATCCAGCATTGTCCTCTGTCTTTGACATGATGCTTTCAGGAGAGGCTACATCTTGATTTGAAGAATTCAGAAACTGTGTAGATGGTTATTTGTGTAAGAAATAAAAAAAAAAAAAAAGTTTTATTAATACAGTTGTACAGAAAATGTTGGATGCAACTGGTCAAACTGCATGTTTCTGGGAGTGTCCAGTGAAATGTGCTGCATCCATTTTGAGATTTTAATAGATATAGAAAGAAAACAATCAAAATGATACTTATAACATGACTGGCAGACTTTTTGCCTTTAAAAAAAAAAAAAAAAAAAAAAAAAAAATTTTATAAAAAAAATGGTTGGAGAAATTTTTTCCTTAAAAAAAAAAAAAAAAAAAAAAAAAAACTAGTTTACAATAACAGGGTTCTACACAACAATTTGCCAATCAGTTGCCACCCTGAAAAAAGGCAAATCATTATTGACAAAATATTTGCAAATTAACATATTGTGAAATGTGTTTGTACATAAACAGTGATACGAATATTGAATTTTTTGTTGCTTATTTCATTCAGCAAAATTTAATTATTTTGTTTTCAATGACACCACACACACAACATAAAATCTCTTGAAATAAAAACTGCCATTTTCACCAGTCAGACCCAGGAGGGTGGGCTCTAGTAAGTACTGTGTTTTAACTGGTGCATCATCAGTGGAATGCGAGTAAATCTTTGGCCATCAAGTGTTACATTTATAGGCAGACACCACGTGTCCAGTGCAGACTCCTGAGAGGATTATGGATTCAGGGCATCTTGATCTGATGCAGTAATTCTGACCAACTTTATTGCACTCATGGCCACCACATATGTGCACAGTCACAGCTTTGCTTGGGAATCCTGTGGCTCCTAGACATATGCAAAGTGCACGCTCAAAGTTACAACTGTGAACATCTCTTCTACCAACAATTCAGTCATTAAAACACAAACTCGCCACAGCCCATCCTGTCAGCTTTAACGTGTGAAAATGGCAGTTTAAACTTCAAGGCATAATTTCACCTTGTGTGTGGTGTCATTGACCTAAAGAAAAATGAGAAAAGTGTTAAAAACATATAAAGAAATGATCATTTAATTATTTATGGTGGCATGTTATTGTCCATCCATCCATCTGTTATCCAACCCGCTATATCCTAACTGCAGGGTCAGGGTGATCTGCTGGAGACAATCCCAGCCAACACAGGGCGCAAGGCAGGAAACAAACCCCGGGCAGGGTGCCAGCCCACCGCAGACATGTTATTGTGCTTTTGGTTATACAGTGCCTATAAAATATTTTTTTGTTTTATTTGTAATTAATTTCGACTACTTTGGAGAGATCTTGAAATATTAAACAGATTACATTAAAGGGACTTTTTAAAAAGTTTTTTTCTTGTGGTCACTGTGAGCAGAGCCGAGTTCAATCTAGTGTGGATCAGTGTGACAGTAACATTGGAAAACCTCCAAGGGAGTGGATACTTTTTATAGGCACTGTATATTGTCTCATTTCACAATACATTCATTTACTTTTTTCTTTTTGTTTTTGTTTAAGTCTTTCCTTTTATAAGTATAAAGTGAGGACACTTGCTGAGTGCACAAAGTGTTCAGTGTGACATTATAAGATCACAAGAAGGCCGTGCCCTATAGTGACTTATGGCATCATAGTAATATTTTTTCAAAATGGCTGCACATGATTTCAACACAAAGGGAAATAAAAAAAAATAAGAAAAATTACAAAGTAAAATAAAACATTTTTTTGTACTTTATTGTAATCAATACTTAAGCTCTGATATAAAAAGTTATACCAACCTTTGCAGGGTACCCACTTAAAAGTCAAATTTATATGCATTTTAATGCACAAGTACTATTTATTTAAGACTAAGGCCGGAGTTATACTTCACGCGACACATGCTGCAGTGGACGCTCCTGCTACGTAAGCGTTGTAGTGTTTATACTTGCGCGCGTACTTTACGTAAATCTGGAGGAATCCACCAGGTGGCAGTGCGAGATATTATCACGGTGAGAACATGTTCGGCTTCTCTGTGTTGTGAATTGCCTAAAACACCTATTGAATTCCGATAACACCTTACCGCAATATCTCTGAAAAGGATGTTTATTGATTGAATCCATAAATCCAGGGATGTGTCCATTCCAGCAAGCATTGGGCACGACTGAGAAAAAATCCCTGGACAAGGTCTCCGCTCATCGCAAGGTGAATACAAGCACTCGCATACACTAGCGTCATTTTAGCGGCACCAAATCCCCAAATCTGCATATGTTTGGAAGGAAACCGGAGCACAGTGTGGATTACAAGCAGGATATACCAGCAACATAACTCCCTGTGAGACAGCAGTGCTATCGCTCCACCACAGTGACACCCCCCATGTGTGTAATTATTAACAGTATTCATTATTTAAACAAAACTATATGTAAAATCTAACATACACACTTTAATGCATTTAATCATGAAAGTGATATCAAGTACAAATCTAAAGATTCTAAATGTGCAGAGTTGAAATATCATACATTTAATTTTTCTGTGTGGTGATAATATTGCTGCTTGCCGCAGCTGTCAGGTCCAAGAAGCATGCAGCGATTAAAAACTGGGATGACGTTTACAACCGTCTGCTTTAATGATAAAGTAAACTACGAGGTTAAAGTGGTCAATTTGAGATTAAAGCCGAAATTTCCACTTTAATCACAAAATACACGTTTTCACCGTGTCCTTTATTTTTTTCTCAGTGGCTCAAATACAGCGATATACATTGTTGCTGTTGTTAAGTTGCAAAAAAAAAAAGAAGACGGCACAAAGATGTTATGTGAGACTTTTAAAATGCGTGGTGTCATTACGATCGGGAATATGCGACGCTTGAATATAAAATCACCACGAATGCATCTGTATGTCAGCATTGTGCTTCACCACATCAAACCATTCACCAAACAGCAAAGCACGCACATCGGTCCCCGAAGGATCTCCATAGAGGCTTTCTGTCACATGTAGATAGTAAACAGAGACTCTGACGTCACATTCCGACTTTTAGCACGCTGCGCCCCCCGACTTTTTGCTGGTACTGCAACTCGCGCACGCATCGCGTTAATTTCTGAGGACCTGCTCAGAGGGCGCATGAAATGAACGCTGGGGACGCGTGGCAGCCATGATGCGGGCGTGTACGCATTCTGAGCGTGAAGTATAAATGAGCCCCTAAACTACGAATGCAATATATACAAAACTTTGGGTACCCAGTTAGTCACCATTTTACAGCATATCTTGTGAGAGAAATCCCAGCTTCCAGACATGTGCTTTATCCACTGTTTCTATTCTTGCTATGTGTGATTTGTTTGTTTGTTTTTATTTATTTATTTATTTATTTATTTATTTATATGAATCACCTCTGCAGTGCAGTTCTGAGATACCGTTTGCTCTTCTTTCATACTTACATGTTTTTCTTTCTTTACAGGTTTTCTCTAATCAAATTGAATACAGAGGCTATTTGAAGAACTTTAAGCTTTTGTTCCTGTAAGTACTTTATGGTTGATTTCTGATATGTTGTGGGTTATTGAAGATTCTACTTCTTTTCAGCATCAATTTCCTCACTGACCTTGGGAAATTGTTTTTTTGGGTTTATCAGTATTTATGTGGTACATTCTTACTTCTTTCCCCCTATAGTTTCTTTGCCGTTTGTAACCCCACAGTATAACACGCTCACCACCACATTTAACTTCACTTACGTTTCACCAAATATATTTTATGGTTGTAGGCACACAGTCCCAATTTTGTTTTGTGAGTTCACTTTAGTCTAACTTATCTAGCTAATTGTTGTGCACACTCCAAACGTGAGTTTTTAAGGAAGGTCTACTTCTGGTAATTCTTCCATGCAGATCGTTATTCAGTGTCTTTACAACATCCTGAGAGCTTACAAGGATCAGAAGGTTTAATCGGCTCTGGAATTGTCTTTCCCGGGCTTCATGAGTCAAGTTTTGAGGTTTAAAATATTGAATCAACAGAGAAAGGTGTCTGAAGTGTTGTGGACACTTCATTAGCTTTGTAAGTGAACAGATTAATAGCAGCTGTGCATGGAAATTTACGTAAATGTCATTTTCATATTTGTATCCAGCAGAGGTTATGCTAAAAAGTGGCAGTGAAACTTTGAACAGGGCTTCCTAACAATCCATACAGCTGTGTGTAGGCCAAGGACTGTAATGTCATATACATGTACATTATGCCGTACAACTTTCATTGCAACAAACCACACCATTTTAAGTCTACACTGACACTAAGTCAAGTTAAGCATGGCTAACTGGGTCTTCTAAACTCTAGGCAGTTAAATGGCACTTCGGTCCTGGTACTAGGTATAAAAATATCGGGAAGTGGTCTCCCCTAGACTTTCTCGTATACTCAGATATGGGGATGGATGTTTGAGGAGTTAACCGCAAAACTGATTATATTTTTATATTGTGTACTCTTAAAAAAAAAACATCAACAACAAATCAAGTTAATAATATATTGAACAATTATCATAAAAGTAAAGTTGAATAAATCGTAAAACTGATTATATTTTTATATTATGTACATTTAAAAAAAACATCAACAAATCAAATTAATAAAATATTGAACAATTATAAAAGTAAAGTTGAATAAATCGTAAAACTGATTATACTTTTATATTATGTACATTTAAAAAAACATCAAATCAAATTAATAATATATTGAACAATTATCATAAAAGTAAAGTTGAATAAATCGTACTCTGCAGCTGCATGAATAAAAGGTATAGTACAATGGTTTGTACCTAATACTTGAATGCAAAATTTGGTTGACCTGAATGAAAGCGTACTCAAGTTATCAGGTTTACATACACACACACATAAGTAATTCCAGAAATGGTATTTTCAGACTCGGGGAGGTCTAAAACGTCAAGATTCATCAAAATCTCGACATCAATATTGCAAAACTTTCACTATACTTTATATACATGAAAGTAAAAAGAAAGAAAGAGGAAAATAAAACATAAGAATCAACTTTTGATTAATGTACCCTGAGTCATCTTGTGGAAGGTACAGCAAGAGTATGGATCTGTACGACACTTGCAAGTATTTGGCTACTAACAAAAGTTTTGCCATTTTCTCATAGCTGAATATTTGATGGAACAATAGATAGTCCACCATAGCAAAAGTGGCCAAGCATGTCTAGAACAGGTTTATAGTGGATTCTAAATCCTGATGCTATATAGGCTGATGTTATGGACAGGACTGTTTGCCTTAACTCCTGTAATAAGTCATGTTTGACTAGATCTCTGTGTAAATTTAGCTCACTTTACTCTGTAGGTAAGTCCAAAATGTTTCTGTAGGATTGCTCGGACCTAGCCATTCGAAGGGTGACCTTTCTTTTCTTGAGATATTCCTTATATGTGTCTGTTGCATGCTTCAGATTGTTGTATTTAAAGTGACCTTCTTCAGTAATTTCATCTGTCTGACAGGAGCTTAAAGGGTGTTGGGCTAAGACACACATTTTCTGCTTTGTCCTTAACATAACTGACATTCCCATCATGTTGGTGCTGCCCCCATTATGCTTGACATGATGTGCCCTTAATGTCACATTTATTGTATGTAGTCCAGTGATAAGTGATATACAATAACTTTGAATGACAATCATTCTACACATGCTTCTTTGGACCAGAAGAGGTTTTGTTTGTTATCTGCCAGACTTCTGCTATGATTTCTTCATACCTTTGGTTGATGAGTGACCTGGTTGGGTTTATGAGGGGCATAGCCTTAGCCTTCTAACTGATTTTGTCATGCCAACTGATCCACCCTTCTTAAGTTTTGTAATAGGCCTATAATAATGTGTGAATTTTTGGTAAACTTTAAAATGAAAAAAATTAGTGTCACTTAAGGCTGTTATTAATATACTTCCAATATTATTGGTAAGTTTTAATTGCACAGTGAGACTGAATATTGTTCTTCAACAGTTAAAAAATTGGTCAACTCATGATGGGAAGGAACAGAAGCAGAAAATGAAAAAGCGTAACTGTTGATTTTCACACATCATTGCCATTGTTTTAATAACCTGGGGACAAGAGTTGAGAAAAGAATGAGGAGAGTAAGATGTCGAAATTTTGGATGCAAAACAGTCATTATGAATGTACTGTAAAATTTTTCCTGAAAAGCTAAAATTCAGTGTAATAAGATCAGTACCGGTATTTGAGAATAGGATATATAATTAACCAGTAACGGCGTACTGCACGTTAACATGCAGTGAATACATTTGACATGAGCATTTATGCCCTTTCACTGTACTTTTAGCATTCGTTTGCTCAGAGGTTGAAGTGCTTGCTGCTTCCTGAGCAGCTCTTCTTTTCTCTTTTCTTGGATAGTAGACGTCACGTAGTATATATTTACTAAATTTCAAGTCAATAGGTGAAACGGTTTGTGAGCTATACACGGCTGCCCTGCTGGCCACTGGTAAGAGTTGATTCTATAATAAAATAAAAAGAGGAATAACATTGGAGGTCAATCATCAACACGAAAGCAGATATTAGAGGTCACGTAGTATATGTGTACCACATTTCAGGTCAATAGGTAAGATGGTTTGTGAGCTACAGGTGATTTAAAATCCTAGACAGAAAAACGGACAGCCACGGTAGCGTATTATATATAAAGATGTTAAAACAGCTTCTCACATTAAAGGCTTCTACTCTGAAGACATGTATTCATTTTAAGTAACAGGTCAGGGCTTTATTTACGTAGTATACAGTGGTGTGAAAAACTATTTGCCCCCTTCCTGATTTCTTATTCTTATTTTGCATGTTTGTCACACAAAATGTTTCTGATCATCAAACACATTTAACCATTAGTCAAATATAACACAAGTAAACACAAAATGCAGTTTTTAAATGATGGTTTTTATTATTTAGGGAGAAAAAAAATCCAAACCTACATGGCCCTGTGTGAAAAAGTAATTGCTCCCTGAACCTAATAACTGGTTGGGCCACCCTTAGCAGCAATAACTGCAATCAAGCGTTTGCGATAACTTGCAATGAGTCTTTTACAGCGCTCTGGAGGAATTTTGGCCCACTCATCTTTGCAGAATTGTTGTAATTCAGCTTTATTTGAG
The DNA here is from genome assembly GCA_026402145.1 of Polypterus bichir lapradei. Taxonomy (NCBI): domain Eukaryota; kingdom Metazoa; phylum Chordata; class Cladistia; order Polypteriformes; family Polypteridae; genus Polypterus; species Polypterus bichir. The sequence goes on from JANRMT010062791.1 coordinate 229,732,920, forward strand.
GGTTTTCTAGCATGAACCGCCTTTTTAAGGTCATGCCATAGCATCTCAATTGGATTCAGGTCAGGACTTTGACTAGGCCACTCCAAAGTCTTCATTTTGTTTTTCTTCAGCCATTCAGAGGTGGATTTGCTGGTGTGTTTTGGGTCATTGTCCTGTTGCAACACCCAAGATCGCTTCAGCTTGAGTTGACGAACAGATGGCCGGACATTCTCCTTCAGGATTTTTTGGTAGACAGTAGAATTCATGGTTCCATCTATCACAGCAAGCCTTCCAGGTCCTGAAGCAGCAAAACAACCCCAGACCATCACACTACCACCACCATATTTTACTGTTGGTATGATGTTCTTTTTCTGAAATGCTGTGTTCCTTTTACGCCAGATGTAACGGGACATTTGCCTTCCAAAAAGTTCAACTTTTGTCTCATCAGTCCACAAGGTATTTTCCCAAAAGTCTTAGCAATCATTGAGATGTTTCTTAGCAAAATTGAGATGAGCCCTAATGTTCTTTTTGCTTAACAGTGGTTTGCGTCTTGGAAATCTGCCATGCAGGCCGTTTTTGGCCAGTCTCTTTCTTATGGTGGAGTCGTGAACACTGACCTTAATTGAGGCAAGTGAGGCCTGCAGTTCTTTAGACGTTGTCCTGGGGTCTTTTGTGACCTCTCGGATGAGTCGTCTCTGTGCTCTTGGGGTAATTTTGGTCGGCCGGCCACTCCTGGGAAGGTTCACCACTGTTCCATGTTTTTGCCATTTGTGGATAATGGCTCTCACTGTGGTTCGCTGGAGTCCCAAAGCTTTAGAAATGGCTTTATAACCTTTACCAGACTGATAGATCTCAATTACTTCTGTTCTCATTTGTTCCTGAATTTCTTTGGATCTTGGCATGATGTCTAGCTTTTGAGGTGCTTTTGGTCTACTTCTCTGTGTCAGGCAGCTCCTATTTAAGTGATTTCTTGATTAAAACAGGTGTGGCAGGAATCAGGCCTGGGGGTGGCTACGGAAATTGAACTCAGGTGTGATACACCACAGTTAGGTTATTTTTTAGCAAGGGGGCAATTACTTTTTCACACAGGGCCATGTAGGTTTGGATTTTTTTTCTCCCTAAATAATAAAAACTATCATTTAAAAACTGCATTTTGTGTTTACTTGTGTTATATTTGACTAATGGTTAAATGTGTTTGATGATCAGAAACATTTTGTGTGACAAACATGCAAAAGAATAAGAAATCAGGAAGGGGGCAAATAGTTTTTCACACCACTGTATTTCTAAGATCTATATCAAAATACTACATTTGTTAATGTTGACTCTTGTCTGATTTCCCCCACATGGAGCTTGTACATTTTTCATCCTTTTAGTCTTAAATCAGAGCCTTTTGAGTGGTGGTGGCAGATAAGGAAACATGCTGGTAAAGCATCAGGTTTATAACTGGCAATTTGTCATGAAGCATGAGTAATTAATGAGAACTCTAATTAATTGGTTGGAATATTTGTTTTATTGCAGTGAAACTGAAAGATGTAACGTAAATGTGTTGTGCTCTTTTTGCAGTCCTCAAGGAATTGTACTCCATTGTTCCAATGGAGGAAACGGCAGAAGCTGGTATTTCCAGGAAAAGCAGTATGAAGGAGAAGGGCCAGGGTACTCGGAAGCCCCAAGAGCTGGCATATAAAGATGATGTGGAGGATACAGAAGAGAGAAGCAGTGATGTGGAAGAGGAAAGTTTCACGTTAGATAAGGGGTTTAATTTCAACTCTGCTGTGCACATTAAGGAAGAAGACTGTGATTGGGAATCTAGCGACTATACACAGCAGACTGTCCGAATTAAGGAAGAGGATGATGAAGATGAAGAGGAGGAAGAGGAGGAGGATTATGAATGGGACACTGTAAGTGTTAAAGGAGACTCTGAGGAAACACCTGAGGACTTTGATGTACCAGAGCATGAAATTATAACCTGTGTTAAAGAAGAAGAAGAAGACGATTTCAAATCAGAGTTTATTTCACAATGTTCTTATGGAGATGAAGAGACAACTGGATTAAATTCCATGTGGAACAGTCGCCACTATCTGCAAGAGGATCCTGACCATGAACAGTCTAACTCGGTGGAGTCTAGTGCAAAAACGTCTGAAAAGCCTTCTGCTTCAGGTCAATCTGGTGAAAGTAAGTATTAAGGGATTAAGACCATAGGAGTTTTTGGGGACGCAAGTGTTGACCTGTGATTTATTCCTTTTTTTATTAGTAGTGGTATAGTTTGCACTAAAATAATGTAAGGCAGTAAAAAGCAACAAAACCCCAGAGTCCTCTTGAAAAGCAAATTGGCATTTATTTCTAAACAGTCATTGTTTTCTGTTGTGGTCTATGCTTTGGAATCTTTATTCTTCAACATTCTGTTGATTTAGGGATCATTTGTGTACCACTGAAAATATTTTATCTTTATGACACTGATGTCACAATAGGGCTGTCTTGTTTGTTTTTATAGTGGGAACTGCTATTTGTGCTTGTTTTGCATGGCTGTGGTCATATGGATAATGTGCATTTACGAGACTGTCGGCTATTACACATGGCTTTATCATACCTGTTAAGAGGGTGGTTATGGCAAGGACTTTATCCTTGTATTGAATTAATTTAGAAATCAAGCAAACCTGTTTTGTAGTTTATTAAGGTAACACGTGTCAAATGCAACTCTTTATTAGCCAACAGTCAACATGGGGTTGACGTGGGCTAGATAGCTTGAATTATATGATTAGTATTGTACATGTGATATCTATCTGTATTTTTGAAAACAGTTCCAATCTGTGTGCAGATGATTTTACAATTGGTTTAAATGCACAAAAGATTGGGATAAAGTGTGAAGGGCTTTTTCAGTGAATGGCTGTAGTGTGATGAGGGAGTTTTTCAGAATTACATTAAAATAGCTGGTGGGGCCATTGTTCGTTTTTTATGTTCAAACTCGGTCGAAAGATGATTGAAAAGTAAGTTATGTCTGTAGATGACACTAAACCTGGTGAATAGCTGGATATACTAGAGCAGGCATTGCTCAGGTTCAGTCTTGGGGGCCGCCTGTAGCTGCAGGTTTTTGTTCCAACCTGTTTCATTAATCTCGTCGTTTCATTTGCTGACGCTTTTTTTTTTTTTTTTGGGCTTCTAAAAAAGCTCCATAATGTAGATTTACACTTGGAGGCCATAAGACATTTTTTTCTGTATCTTAAAATGCTTACCTTATTTTTTTTTAATGTACTTTTTTCTTGAAGTTTGATTTCTTAATTGTATCCAAATACAGACAGTTAATGATGAGCAGAGCAGACACCAGTGCAAATGACTCTGAAAGGAGCAGCTACTTCAGTGTAAACATTTGTGAATTCTTAGGTATCTAACAAATATATAAATTCTTGCTTTATTCACTAAGAATATAGAATAACCCGTTTGTAATTTCTGGATGGTTATAAAAAACATAGAAACTGTGAAATAACAGCTTAGTTAATTCATGTAGGAGTCAAATTAAGAGAAGGAACTGGTTGGGACAAAAACGCAGAAGACCCTTAGTACTGAACTTGAAAGGAATTTTCCTAAAGTCCACAGGATCATTACAGATGATTTAGACAGAGTTCAGGTTTTGGCAGGTATGGGGAAGATGAAGTTTAGAGTTAATAAATGTAAAATGTAAGAAATATTAGATACAGTTACATGAAACTTAAAATGAACTAGGGGCAAACCTAACAAAAATTGGAATGCTAATAGAATGCTGGGATACATAATGTACATATGTTGTGTGTGTAGGAATTGCTGAAGTTCTGGGCTGTTAAAATCTTGAAGGGTTAAATTCTAACCATGCAGCCCATATTTGTATTAGCTCAAAATTGCTTTTAGCCCATGTTTACATATAGTATTTCTATCCATTGCCTTAGCTTATACTTTGACTTGTGACAAATAATCCAGCAGCAATATTAAGACTATTAAGTCTCTTTCTGTGGTTTGTATTAGCAAAGCTGCCTATGAAGCTTGTTTCAAAAGTAGCCTTCCCATTAGTTTTTAACGTCATTTTGATCAATGACTCTTGATAAGAGATAAATGATGATGTGTTATGTTCCCTTATAAAAGCAACCTGCTCAATGCAACAAGCTCACACACATCTTAGGATCTGTAGCAGGACGTAGGGCCTTTGTGTTTGTCTAACAATAAACCCTTCCTTCAGGCTGATCAATGCTTAAAAGTGTTTATTTTCCATACACAGTAGGTGATAATTTTAAATGCTTCTGGATGTGGTTGAAGTCAAAGAGAGGCCGTTTTTAACCTGTGTAACACACTTGTCAGACAGCATTATCTGTGCTAGAAATATGAGCTTCTAGGCTAAATCCAGATCTGATGGGGTGTGAGCAATGGAGCTGAATGTTTTCAGTTTCAGCAAACTGAGATTAACAGATGAGATTAATGACAGAAGTGTTTGAAGTTGTGAGTGGATGCTGTATAGTTATATTAAAGCTAGTAGTAACACAGGGATACAGATGGTGATTATTTTAGGGTAAATTTAATAGAAACTTTGAAGTGTTTTTCTGCATACTAACAGTCGTAAATGCGTGAAATAACTTGCCTAGTAGTAGTATTGTCACACATGCAGGGAAACAAGACTTACTTCTTTAAACCCTGTTATCGTGCAACATGTCGTCATACTGTGGCACCATAATGATGAATGTTTTAAAATATCTTACCTCATTTTACTTCCCAAATCAACTAACCTGGTAGCATGAAGATTATTTTAGAATATATGTGAACTTTCACAGGAATGCTGAAAGTAAAAGCAATGTTTATACCTGCAAAGTACCCCATCAGGGATCAGGTCAGGATGATTGATATATAATAGTGCTTGGAGAAACCTTGCATCTTAATCTTCCATTCTGAACAGGAAAATTTGGCAGCTATATATAAGCTGTTTGCAGCTCTTGCTAAAGCTTTTCTTATATTCTTATAATTGTTTATGCATTTCTGCACAATATGTAGCCAAGATCATTATTCACTTTTTATTCATCAGAAATGATGGCCTTCAATTTACCATGAAAGGAGTTAAAAACCAGCCCCAGCATTATCTGTGTGGAATTTGCCGTATGGGCCAAGTTAACTGCCACATCTAAATGAGCCTGCTCTAGTTGTGTGAGTGAATGCTTTCTGTGATCGACTAATGTCTGATGCAGTGGTGGTGTTTACAGTATTTTACTATCAAGCTAGTCTCCCGATCTCGGGGATCTGGAAAATTAAGTTAACAAGTTTTTATTGAATAAAGTATTCATGTAGTGAAATTACTATGAGCATATAGGGGAGCTTCTGTTAAGTTTTTTTTAATGGATAGCATTTTTTTAATTAGTTAAACTTATGCACAGTGGCAGAGAGGGAGTTGTCTGCAACTGGATGAAGTTGGAATGGGGATTTTTAATATATGATTTGTTTCAGGGAAGACTGTATGGCTTTTCATACAGGTGCTGCCTCATGATCTTTAGGTTTTAGTGTCACAAACCATGTCTTACACTTTCTGAGTTAATTTTAAACTGAAATTATTGTCATGCCTTTAGGAAATAGAGATTTACTAATCTTTTACTAAACGTAATAACGTTTTTATTTGAGCAGCAATCTCAATCTATCTTTGAAAGGAGATTCTACCCAGCATGCATCGTATGTGCCATTTTGATTGAGACACCAGTCTGAGTGATTTACGCTTTGAATGTTTATCTAGAATTCAAAGGTGTATTCATAGTCTTGCAAAAATGCATTTGCAAACGGTGTCAAATGTTTGCAAATAATATTCTGCTGTGCAGTGCATAGCACAATTTTGAAGCTCATTTTCTGTTTGCTTGTGAGCAGGGGATCTGAACGACCACATGAAGTTGGTTACTGTTACAGCTATGTAATAAGCACAAGAATCTCTAAATGTTTTTCCTCAATTTTACACTTTTTCTTAAGGAGAATCTACCACTTGGGATGGCAGAATTTTAGTTTCTGTTACTTAAAGCTGTATTTTGTATCATAATAAACTAAGAATACAGCCAAAGGTGGACAGGGCCACTGCAGTCAGGTTTGGAAAGAACGAGAGGACAGTGTTTGTGTTACTGCAGGTGGGGAAACAGAATAGTAAAATTTATATTAGTGTTTAATTTTAGACACTTCTTGGCCTAGATACACATTCTAACCCCTGCTCCAGTCTTGTTAGGATTCTGTAATATTATGTGACAAGGTGTGCAATTTAGATGCACCTACAGGTCTTACTGTAAGAACCTTATTTTGAAAAAATGGTTTGTAAGACCAGCATGCATCAAACAACCAGAGTGATTCCATTATATCTTAAGTAGAAAATTCTAGTGTTGTGGAAGAAGTAAGAGTTTATCGTTAACTAAGAAACTCTTAAGGCAGAAATTATCCATAAACCTGGCAGGAGGAAGCTTGTCAATTGCATCTTTTCATTCAGGGGAGAACCCTGTTAACAGCAATATACTAAGGGACAGTGCCCTGGGTAGATGTGGTTAGCAAATGGTGACAAAGCAAAGGCAGAGTCATTCTTATAGATAACTGAATTTGCATAACAGTGCTGAGTTGTTGCTTACTCTGATTGGTTCACTGGATTGCACTCACTGATTGGGTCATACATTTACACACCCAAATGCATAGGCCAAAATAAGTGTTTCTACTTTCGTTGTCTTTGTTAAGTTCAGTTGTTACTCTTTTATTATGAAATTTTATCTTTACGTGACAAGTGTCAGTTCTCCTGGGTACATGATACCGGCCAATTTCTTAAGCCAGCTCCTAGAACACTTGATTTCTTAACCCTTTCAGTAGTTCTCATCAAGAGGGTACTGTATGTTTACATATGAGCACTGCATTCCAGTACTCAAAACAATAAAATTATCAGCACCATTATACTTTGTAATTGTCTCACATATTGAAGTAGTTTGTGCATCATGTGGTGTTAGTGAGCTATATGAGAACAGTTTGTAATTCTATTTTGTTGTGAGCACATGTTATCAGAAAAATGACAGTATCAGGTTCTTTGGTGTGATTCCAATCAACTGTATGACTGCCACTGTCTTTCCGGTAAGAAAGTAATTGCCTGCACTAAGTTTGTTTAACCTTATTATTTATTTATTCAATTGGAGTGAGTTTCCCACTGGAAAGGGAAAAAGCATAAGACCACAAAGGTCACAAAGAGAACTCCCACCCAAACATAGACATAAATAGAAAGGTAAAGCTCCTCAAGTTTATCAGAAATGAGCATGCAAAGGTGTAAGCAATCCAGCAAAGAATTACAGGATTAAAAGTCAGTGAAGCATAAACATAACCAAAAATCATCTAACAACAGCCTAAGTGCATACAGCAACTAAAGAATACACTCACTCCCATGATCCTCTGTACATAGTACATAGCAAACAACTGAACCTGCATAATGATACAATGGTACTTCAGCTTAAAGTTGCATTTTCTTACAAGCTAGAAGTTATTCATTGAGAGTTTTAGGCTCAGATCCTGTACAAATGTGTGACACTGATTAAACAATTGGGGCTTATCCCTGATCCTAACAGCTGCTTTAGTGTTGTGAGTAAATGTGCCTTTCCTTACATAACTAATCATTTGTCTTTGACATCTACAGATTTACAAGAGGATGACAGCTGTTTTGAGTCTTCATTAAATGAGACATCATTTCAAGACATAGCTCAATATTATCAGCTTCAAGAAAATATGAAGAAGTCGGGTGTAAGACCTTTGAAATGGGCCACGGTACAGAAATATCTTCTACCTATGGCAAAGATGTCTGGGGTGGATGCCATCAAAAGTCTCCAAAACATTCAAAATGCAAATTCAGGCAATTTGTTACCCTGTCCATTATGTGGAAAATTTTTTAAAAATAGCTCTGATTTAGAAGAACACCAGCGGAATCATACGCAGATGTTTGGTTGTGAAGAATGCGGTAAACAATTTGTGCACAAAGCTCATCTTAAGATGCACGCGAGAATCCATACTGGAGAGAAAACCCATTGTTGCACTGAATGTGACAAGCGATTCAGAGAATCCAGTGATCTTCGGAAGCATATGAGAATTCACACCGGTGAGAAGCCCTATGGCTGTACTGAATGTGTCAAGCGATTCAGAGTATCAAGTGATCTTCGCAAACATATGAGAATTCACACTGGTGAGAAGCCACATTGCTGTACTATGTGCGACAAGCGTTTCAGAGAATCAAATGATCTCCTGCGACACATTAGAACTCACACTGGAGAGAAGCCGTATGGCTGTACCGAGTGTGGCAAGCGATTCATTGATAAAAGTTCTGTACAAAGACACATGAAAATTCATGCAGAAGAGAAATTATATTGCTGTAGTGAATGTGACAAGCGATTCAAAGAACTTCGTGCACTTCGGAAGCACGTGAAAATTCATGCTGAAGAGAAGCCGTATTGCTGTAGCGAATGTGGCAAGCAGTTTGTGGAACAATGTGCACTTCGAAAGCACATGATAATCCATACAGGAGACAAGCCATATGGCTGTACCGAATGTGGTAAGCGATTCAGAGACTCGAGTGATCTTCAGAGGCACACGAAAATTCACACTGGAGAGAAGCCATATGGCTGTGATCAGTGCGACAAGTGGTACATTGATAAAATGTCTCTCCAGAGACACAAGAAAACTCATTCGGGTGAGAAGCCATTTGTCTGTGGGGAATGTGGCAAACCTTTCATTGATAAAAGTTCTCTTCTGAGACATGAGAGAATTCACACCAGAGAGAAGTTGTATTTCTGTTGTGAATGTGATGAGCGATACTCAGAACTCCGTGATCTTCGAAGACACATGAAAGTCCACGCTGTAGAGAAGCCTTATGGTTGTACTGAATGTGGCAAGCAATTCAAAGCATCAAGTGATCTTCACCGACACATGAGAATTCATACCGGAGAGAAGCCGTACTGCTGTAGGGATTGTGGCAGGCGATTCAGAGTCTCGTGTGATCTTCGTAGACACATGAGAACTCATTTGGGCCAACTGGCAAGACCACCTCCAGCTGACAAGACTGCAGCCACCTGGCAAGACAACGGTGAACTAGAAATACAAGAAATTCAGTTGTAAAACCAACTGGTAAAGAATAAAGACCATAAATACAGTAGAAAATATTCTCCTCTACCACTCCAACCTCATGTGGATCAATTACTGACCTATGGATGGCTTAGCAGAGGCAAACGGAGAGAAGGGTGAACATCTAGTCATGGCTATACAAAACAGTGCCCCTTGTGTTAGGTGGTTCAAAGCATCAATAGAAAAATAATCGACAAACAACTTTAAAAGTGACACGAGCCATACACCTGGTTGCAGAATACAAGGTACTGATGGCCATGGCTTTGCACCAAGGTTTATGCAAAAATAAGATGTCATATCTCCCCATTGGCAACTGCAAAGAAAATAACCTACCTATCACTACCAGAGACTCATTAAAACCACAGTCCTCCAATAATATTGTAAAATGTGCTAGTCACGTGGTGCACACCAACCGCTATATGATAGGATGCCCAAATATAACGTTGAACGAAAGTCCCTCAGAAAAAGCCTAAATAATTATTAATTCCAAGAGGCTGCCTATGATGGCAGAGACAAATAATAAAGAGATGCCATCTGAGAACTTCCAGATATTGGATAAAATAACTGATTGGTTCTTGGATCCACGGGACATATGAATAGAAAACTCTAGAAGATCTGGAGATTAATATCACTCCTGAGCTACAGAAAGCAAAAATATTGCAAGGGGCAATGCCGGGACAACACAAAGCCTTTGCTGTTGAGAATAAAAGCATTGTGAAATGTGAGATTTACTTCTGTCACAAAACTTTGCATGGTGAAACTGACACCTGTGAGAAATATGACAAGAGATTCACAATACCCACCTAAGTGGTCTTCAAGTACACAATGTCATTCAAACTGTAGAAAAGCCAGATGAGTGTATTGAATGAGACAAGCATTCCAGTCAAGTGTACTTCAAGCGCACATCTGAATTCACACCGGAGAGACGCCATCTTCCTACCTTTATGTGGGAAACTGTTCAAGACTTTTAACCTGCAAAGAAATGCATCATTGTAGTTGCAACATAGTAGCCAGATTTCTCTTCTTTTTCTAAAGTACAACATTGAGATAGTGAGATAATGGAGATGCAAATGTGCAGGTAGATGCTGCATACAAACTTCCATAGAAAAGGAAAGATATTTGAGAGAACTGGCTATAATGAGTGAAGAAAAAGCATTCAGAAGAAATCTGTATAATTGAATTGTTACACCAAAGTAACTGCGTTGACATATGGATGGAGAGAGAGAGAAAAAAATTACAGAATGCTAAGAAATGCAGCTTGAGGTAAGCCAGATGTGAAAGAATACTAAAATTGTTACGTGTTTTTGTTTTTATTTTTTTTTAGCTCCATAGTACTTAGCTTACCACCAAGACGTTGTCTTTATTACTGTTACTCCTGAGGAGGAGGCGTTATCTACAGGCAATTCTCATACAACACTTGCAGCCAGTTTTACAAGAAGACTGTGACTTTAAGAGTGATGTTCCTCTCCGCCTAGCAGACCCAAATGGACATAACCCTCAAAGTGGAGAACTGCCGTGATTGCTATAATCCTAGTCAAGAACTTCAATGAAATTTTGTCAACGTCCGTAAGTGTTTATTAGCTCTGAACTGTTGCTTTGCAGAAGATTATGCAATTAGATAGCAAGCTTTTCCAACTAATTTAAGAGAATAAAAACAACATAGTTATCTGTATACTTTTTTTTTTTTTTTGCATGCTTTTTTTTGGGGGGGGGGGGGGCGCACCAAAGAGGAACGTTTGGTTATTCAACAGGATTTTTTACAAGCAGGTATAAAAATACTATAAGCTTGTCAACAGGCTGTAGCAGGGCCCATGAAATATAAGATTTTTTTTTTATTGTAAGTTTAAAAAGAAAAAACATTACTGTTACTTTTTATTTCTCATTTGACTGTCCTTCTTGAAACAATGGAAGGAAGGCAGGAAATGTTTTTTTTTTCCTTTTTTTTTTTTTTTTTTTTTTTGCGCTGTACACAGCTTCACAAATCCAGCATCCTGGGTTAAAACCCCATACCTTCCTGTTGTCTTTCTCCTCTTGTCTTTGGGGCCAGCAGTTTGATACAGAGGCTAAGAAACTGAACTTTAAACCTTCAGGGCGGTGGTTCAGTTCCAGCCTCTGCCTAACTATGTGACCCTGCCTGTGCTCTTATCTGTTAAAAAAAAATATATATATATAATTCTGTAAACTATTGTAACGTGTACTGGTATTGTAAGTCGCCTTGAGTAATGACATCAGCTAAATAAGTAGAAATTATAAAAAAAAAAAAAAAATAGCTGCAAGTATATGTCCTCTGTTGATAGGATGTGCATTAATAAAGGAATTTGATTAATAAAGATGATTACCTTATGTGCACCGTGCAGTTTTAAATAAAACATTTGGGTGAAGTAGAGGTCAGGACCTCCTTTCCCAGTAGACACCACTTTGAGCAGAGTGTCAGCCTCCTGTTCTCTTTTACTGTAGTATTAGGGTGTTGTACTGTGTTAGCCATTATGAATGTAGTTATTGGCTAACTAAAAGGATTACAATATGCCGTCTTGCCTGAAGAAGGGGCCTGAGTTGCCTCGAAAGCTTGCATATTGTAATCCTTTTAGTTAGCCAATAAAAGGGGTCATTTTGCTTGGCTTTTTTATTTTACTTTAACACAAGACTGTACTGGGTATTGTATGTGTTTGTGAATCCCATTTATTCATTTCAGAGTTGTGGACTGCACATCATACAACCAACCCTGCACAGAGTTGACGACTCAAGGCACACCCCACATAGTCACTTTAATGGGAGACCGGCTTAGGGGCGCCAGCCAGCGTAACGTGTGACTTTGGGATTTTCGAGGAGAACTACATGGACACGGGTGGGCCAGATATTTTAATTTAAATTGCCCAAGAAAGGACAGATTCTGTTTGCATTCGCCCTTTAAATTCATCCTCATTTATGTCAGTTTTTGACTACTTTGATTTCACTGGCTGGAACTTCATCATCTTGCACTCACCCCTCAAAATAAAATTGAGACATTTCACTTTCAGACTTTTTAAACCTAGGGAATTACCCATGTTGTAGCAAAATTCATTAATGTTTTTTTACCAATATTTACTTATTTCCATAGGTCAAGGGTCCTCAATCACAGTCCTAGAGGGCCGCAGCGGCTGCAGGTTTTTGCTTAATAAGAATCTCTTATTGCTCAAGTAACACTTCTGCTTCACTTTAGTTGTCTCGCTTGTTAAGATTTTGAACCCTTATTGCTTTGGTCTTAAACAGCTGTATTCTCAGTTTTTAATTGCTCCTAATAATAATAATTCTTTGCATTTATATAGCACTTTTCTCACTACTCAAAGTGCTCAGTAATTGCAGGTTAAGGGCCTTGCTCAAGGGCCCAACAGAGCAGAGTCCCTTTTGGCATTTACGGGATTCGAACCGGCAACCTTTCCGATTGCCAGTGCAGATCCCTAGCCTCAGAGCCACCACTCCTAATTATCAATAACATGCAAATGACAAAAGAGCGCAGCATTTCTCCATTTAGCTAGTTTCCATTTACTCCTGTGTGTATTTCTCATGCGCTATTGGGTTTAATTAAATACTTGGAAGGAAATTGAAGAAAAAAAGTGAAGGACTGAGAATAGCTCATCCATTTTGGCCTTAAAATCATTTGGATGATATTATTAGAAAGGGGAAGAAAATCTAGGATATGAGTATGACCTGACATGGCAGAGTTAAAGCGCTAACAAGCCATGAAATTAAATTATTGGCAAGAATTACTTTCTAATTTAAGCAACCAGGTTAGAACAAAAACCTGCGGCCCTCCAGGACTGTGATTGAGGACCCCTGCCATAGGTGTTGGAATAAGCTCCCTAATACTATGAGTGTTGGTGAATGTGTCAGAAACACACAACGTTGTTATAAAATATCTACAAGTAATATTTCTAGTTGTAATGTTTTGAAGCAATGCAAAAAATACAGGATTGTTTTTTTTCCCTCTTCCACTGCTATTCCCATTTTTTCATGGGGTTTCTATTTTTTTTTGTAATTGGACTACTACAATTTTTTATGGCTGGATGCTTTTCCTGATGCCATCCCTCCCCAATTTTCTACTTTCACTGTTTTCAAATAAGCATACGTATCCATTTTTGAAGACTCATGGCACTGTATCATTCTGAAGGCAGACATTACTCTCTCACAACATGTATTTGGTAAAGAAATCGTACAGTGTATCCAAATTACAACACAAGTTGCTCTAAGATTCAAAAACCTATTTCCAAAAAAAAAAAAAAATCTGAAATGTAGAAAATGGAATACAGAGAGGTTGGAATGTCGTACCGTTTGAAATCTGAAACCTCCCTCTCATTTAATAGATGGTAGTCTGTGTGTCAGATTGAACGCAGTTGAATCAGGAAGGGTTAACAAGCTGGATGGATGGCACTGAGGGTGAATGTTATTATGAGAGAGCACTTCAGCCATTGTGAGGGAAGAAAGAAAAGCAGTGCAGCGTGGTATTAATATATGTGATACGGCATTGTAGCAGCAAAATGCGCATTATAAATATAGCAGTGAGGAAAGGGATGATATGTATTTTTTTAATTGTGCATTAGTGTTTGGTTCTGCCTCTGGATCCAAAACATTGCCTTAGAATGTTTTGCTGTAGATGTTCTTTTAGATGGTTGTAGTGAGTGCCCTCTTCTACGCGGTGGTGTGCTGGGGAGGCAGCATAAAGAAGGACGCCTCACGCCTGGACAAACTGGTGAGGAAGGCAGGCTCTATTGTAGGCACGGAGCTGGACAGTTTGACATCTGTGGCGGAGCAATGGGCGCTGAGCAGGCTTCTGTCAATCATGGAGAATCCACCGCATCCACTGAACAGGATCATCTCCAGACAGAGGAGCAGCTTCAGCGACAGACTGCTGTCACTGTCCTGCTCCACTGACAGACTGAGGAGATCGTTCCTCCCCCACACTATGCGACTCTTCAGTTCCACCGGGGGGTACACGTTAAAATTACACAAGATTATAGACTGTTATATCTGCCTCACACTCCCCTCCTTGCATTTTTTAACTTGCACTACGCTTTTATTGCTCTTTAATTAGTATTGGTTTTATCAGTATGCTGCTGCTGGAGTATGTGAATTCCCCCTTGGGGATTAATAAAGTATCCTATCTGTCTGTCTATCTGTTATAAAGTGCCATTGGCATACAGTGCATCCAGAAAGTATTCACAGCGCATCACTTTTTCCACATTTTGTTATGTTACAGCCTTATTCCAAAATGGATTAAATTCATTTTTTTCCTCAGAATTCTACACACAACACCCCATAATGACAACGTGAAAAAAGTTTACTTGAGTTTTTGCAAATTTATTAAAAATACAAAAATTGAGAAATCACATGTACATAAGTATTTACAGCCTTTGCTCAATACTTTGTCGATGCACTTTTGGCAGCAATTACAGCCTCAAGTCTTTTTGAATATGATGCCACAAGCTTGGCACACCTATCCTTGGCCAGTTTCGCCCATTCCTCTTTGCAGCAACTCTGAAGCTCCATCAGGTTGGATGGGAAGCGTCGGTGCACAGCCATTTTAAGATCTCTCCAGAGATGTTCAATCGGATTCAAGTCTGGGCTCTGGCTGGGCCACTCAAGGACATTCACAGAGTTGTCCCGAAGCCACTCCTTTGATATCTTGGCTGTGTGCTTAGGGTCGTTGTCCTGCTGAAAGATGAACCGTCGCCCCTGTCTGAGGTCAAGAGCACTCTGGAGCAGGTTTTCGTCCAGGATGTCTCTGTACATTGCTGCAGTCATCTTTCCCTTTATCCTGACTAGTCTCCCAGTTCCTGCTGCTTCAAAACATCCCCACAGCATGATGATGCTGCCACCATGCTTCACTGTAGGGATGGTATTGGCCTGGAGATGAGTGGTGCCTGGTTTCCTCCAAACGTGATGCCTGGTATTCACACCGACGAGTTCAATCTTTTCTCATCAGACCAGAGAATTTTGTTTCTCATGGTCTGAGAGTCCTTCAGGTGCCTTTTGGCAAACTCCAGGCGGGTTGCCATGTGCCTTTTACTAAGGAGTGGCTTCCGTCTGGCCACTCTACCATACAGGCCTGATTGGAGGATTGCTGAAGAGATGGTTGTCCTTCTGGAAGGTTCTCCTCTCTCCACAGAGGACCTCTGGAGCTCTGACAGAGTGTCCATCGGGTTCTTGGTCACCTCCCTGACTAAGGCCCTTCACCCCCGATCGCTCAGTTTAGATGGCCGGCCAGCTCTAGGAAGAGTCCTGGTGGTTTTGAACTTCTTCCACTTATAGATGATGGAGGCCACTGTGCTCACTGGGACCTTCAAAGCAACAGAAATTTTTCTGTAAACTTCCCCAGATTTGTGCCTCGAGACAATCCTGTCTTGGAGGTCTACAGACAATTCCTTTGACTTCATGCCTGGTTTGTGCTCTGACATGAACTGTCAACTGTGGGACCTTATATAGACAGGTGTGTGCCTTTCCAAAGCATGTCCAATCAACTGAATTTACCACAGGTGGACTCCAATTAAACATCTCAAGGATGATCAGGGGAAACAGGATGCACCTGAGCTCAATTTTGAGCTTCATGACAAAGGCTGTGAATACTTATGTACATGTGCTTTCTCAATTTTTTTATTTTTAATAAATTTGCAAAAATCTCAAGTAAACTTTTTTCACATTGTCATTATGGAGTGTTGTGTGTAGAATTCTGAGAAAAAAAATGAATTTAATCCATTTTGGAATAAGGCTGTAACATAACAAAATGTGGAAAAAGTGATGCGCTGTGAATACTTTCCGGATGCACTGTATGTCTGTCCTGTCTGTCCGTCTGTCTGTCTATCTATTATAAAGTGCCATTGGCATATCTATCTATGTATCTATGCTAAAGATATATGAATGTATGTGAAACCCTGTAGTGATTTATTCTTGATGTTAGCCGAGGAATTGAGAGCATACAGAAATTTATTTCTGCCACTCAAAAAAAAAAAAAAATCACTAAATTACATTGTTTCATAAAAATTATTGTTGTTTCACAAAGACCTTGCCTACCGAGGTTAGTAATAACATCCTGCACATGTGCCCACCTAGTGACAGCTCATGAGAAAGAGGTTCTGCACAAGTGTCACTTGATCCCATCCTACACGAACAAAGTCGTACGTATACATTTAATCCTGCATGTGCTGAGGGGTACATTTGATCAGCCGAGTTTACGGTCGCAGGGCGCCAGTGATTGTTGCAGCAGCGCTGGGAGTAAAGTGGTATGCCTGCCTTAATCTGTCTGAATCACACAGTAAAGCAGAAAATAGTGTGCCACATGCAATCCAGTAATAGAAACTGATAACATACCTGTCTAAGTTTGATCTAATTATTTACAATAGATATTTTGAAACCATGCTCTGGTGGCACAGCAGTTAGTGTTCCATACCCGAGATCTTTGAGGACTCAGATTGGGGATGGATGTTAATTAATTCACAGCACTTAAATGACTAAATGTTCTTTGTTAACTGAGAAGCATTGGTTACACATTTCTAGTATCCAGTAAAACAGGAGATCATCTATGTGTTTAAACACTCCAGCCAGCCCACAAATATGGGGGAGAACTTGCAAACCCTGGCGCTTTGAGGGATCTGTGCTGAATTTCCACCTGATTAAAACTAAATGTTTATTTGTAACATCTGTTCAGTTCCGGGCACCTGATTACACACTCTTTCCAGAAATAACTGTCCTAGAGGACCGAGCATGCGTGTTCACGATAACCGCAGCAGGCGATATCTTTGAGAAATAGTGCAATACTTACTTTTCTGAGTGGAGAGAATGAGCTTCCATAGGGTCCACTAGTGACAGTAGAGGGGATGTTTTGTAAAAGCCACACACACACGTGTGCTACCTACTGTGCTGCTGAACAGCTTCTGCATCTCAAATAATCAGACATGTATTTTTATAACCCAACACGTCCTGAAGGCAGGAGACAGCCATACTTTCAACTGTCACAGAAGCAAGTCGTAAAATTCATAAGATTCCTGACTTCCATACATAACACAAAGACAACTCCTTGGCACTGGCAGATCTGCGGCCTTGAACGTAAAACAGAGATGTGTCTAAACGAACGTGGCAGATAAAAAGCAAGGTTCCTTTTTCTAAAAGTTTCCATAAACTGTTCATTAAATCAATCAGGAAGCCTAACCGAACAACTGCCGCGCAGGTCTGCTGTGTGTCTGTGCCCACCATACAGTATATTGGTCCTCCTGGCTGTGCTGTTCAGTAACAGGACCGCGTTCAGCTGCATCTTACACCTGAGACTTCAAGCCACCTTCTCTCTGACGTGACATGAGGCCTCTTTTTTGTGACGTTTGACATTTCCAACAAACGCGCAGCAGTGGTGAACTTGTTTAGTTCTGCGGCCTCATCCCCGGGGTCCCGAGTTCAAATTGTGGTGTGTATAGACCTTGTATGGTCTTGGCTGGTCGAGGTGTGTTCTTCTCCAGGTATCCACCATCTTTTCCCTTCTCCTGGTTAGGTTGATCGATGACTTTTAAGTTGTTCCCGTGTGAATGACTTTGTGCACATGGAAATGGAAAGAGGCCGCTGTGAGAAGAAGATATCCTTCCAGTTAGAAGCCTGGCTGGTCACTTGAGAGATGGCAGTTCTCCTTCAGCTCTACTGGCTAAGATGGCTGCACTCTTCAGGGCCAAGGTTTGCATCCACCAGCTTCTGAAATTGAGAGGGCCAAGTGCAGCCTGGTGTGAAAAGAACCGTAATCATACAGGCGCTCAAAGTGGTCCCTTGGGTTGGAGTTGGTGGTGTTTGTGGCTGGTAAGGTTGGCTGGAGTCTGTGCTCCGAATCCAGTCGCTCCAAGCGAGAGGGCAGACGCTCCATGATGCCTTTCGTCAGGTCTAACAATGAGTTAATGTTCCATTCTGTTCACTTTGTACTGACGGTGCCTTTTTCAGGATTGGGATTGTAAACTGAAGTGACAACACATACAGAAAATTAAACACAATAAACATCCTATAGCTTCCTCCATATTTTAAATGTCACTGTTCTATCACTTTTGCCGCTAGCCACTACAACACTGGATCCAAAATAAAATAAAAACTAGCATGACCAGCAGCTCAGCTTAAGAAAAGAGATCAGAAGACTGTTGCTGCTGCCCAAATTTGTCCAACCATTTCAGTTTTTGCCAGCGTGTGCTTAGAGAGCACAGAGTCCACTTTCAGAACTCAAACTTGAAGATTCATCAGGACCCTGTTTAGAGATGGCCTGCTGTTTTACTGCACCGATTACTCAGCCACACGGTGCACTTGGCAATTTAATATTTCACTTGTAAGTCACTAAGGAGGGAGTGGGACCGTTAAGTTGCTTTGGAAAATATCTCTTTCCACAAGCATTTATGATACCTGGACTGTGAGGGTGGTGAGCTGCCATCTTCAGGTCAGTCAAAATGACTTCAATGGAATTAAGTTGTGAAGAAGGGCGGCGCAGTGGTAGCGCTGCTGCCTCACAGTAAGGAGACCCGGGTTCGCTTCCCCGGTCCTCCCTGCGTGGAGTTTGCATGTTCTCCCCGTGTCTGCGTGGGTTTCCTCCCACAGTCCAAAGACATGCAGGTTAGGTGCATTGGCGATACTAAATTGTCCCTGGTGTGTGGGTATGTGCCCTTTTCGGTGGGCTGGCGCCCTGTGCTGGCTGGGATTGGCTCCAGCAGACCCCCGTGACCCTGTGTTTGGATTCAGCAGGTTGGAAAATGGATAATGACTGACTGGCTAAATTGTGAAGATTGTACCTCTGTACCTGCATGTTTTAATTTAAACTTTTACATTTCATTAACTGAATATAACTCACATGATGTGCGTTTATGAACGAGGGTTTTAGAAGCAAAACTAAGCAGAATAGAGCTTGGTGGGGTTTGAGGTGTCGGACGACAACTGCTGGGAGAAGACAAGTGAGCAAGAAACGAATCCTTGCCTGATTTCTGTTGTCACAGGCATGGCTCAGAAACACAGTGGACATGCTTTCTTAAATTGAAGTGGAGGAAACTGGTAAGTTTTAAGGTTTTTTAAAATGAGAAAGGGGAATCCTACACTTCCATTATAAAATGCAAGAGTCGGCTAATTTCTTTCTTTTTTTATACAATATTCTTCACGTTAAGATGTCATATATACCAGGATTGTGATGAAATAACATTGATGTGAAAAATACCATTCTTTTCCTTTAATTGTAGGCAGAAATTGGAAATCGAGTTCTATGATTACATTTTATGTAATCAATATGATTGTAATAAATATTTTACTTATTAACCTTAAACGAACACCATAACGTTAATAAATTTATCTGTTACCTCAATTACATGGCAGTTATTCGTAAATCTGCGGGAATGAAAAAGGCTTCACAGTAAACTACTACGTGCACTGCAACATACAGTCCAGCAGAGGGCGAAGTGGGAACGCTAATGCTGGGTATGCGAAATAGGTCCAGCTGCATACCTCCGCAGTTCCGCCAATTGGATTGCAGATTTTTGTCACTTGGTTTACTTGACTTGAGTTAGATGATTACTTGACTTCAGTTAGATGATCCTCCACCAAATCGTAATCGTAACCAGGGGTTATCACTGACTTATAATATAACGTGACCGCCTCTTCAATGGAGTGAAACTCTACAGCTAGTCAATTTACTAGGGAATATGCGCAGAAGAGTGGAACTGAACGATGACAGAAATCCGCTTATGTCTACAGTACTATATAACACTAGCTTTAGTGTCGAGACCCCTTGAGCAATGTGATTGGTCAGTTTGGCTTTGCTGACGTGACGAAAGAGGAAGTAAGACGAACGTGGAGGAGTAAAAGCGTGTGGGCCGCACAGAGACTTGTTTGCGCTATGAAGAGACTGTAAGTAAAAAAAAGCGGACCGAAGGCGAGAAAGGCGCCTCGAAACTAACCAGTACGAGACGAAGACTTTACGGGACCCTTTGGACAATTCAAACATGAGGAGTTTGTGACATGTGAAATTTGAGTTCATTTGAACTGAAGGGGGGGGGGGGGGGGGGGCCACAGAGCGCTGCTGCCTCGCATTAAGGAGACCAGGGTTCACAGCGTTTTCTCCCGATGGCTTTCTGGGTCTCCCCCGGTGCTTCGGTCCCCCCCCCCCTCCACACATTTTCTACAGATATGCAGGTTTGTTGGATTGGTGACACTAACACTGGTTCCAGTGTGTGTTTGGTTTCTGGTTTCTAAAACATGTAGGCCATCACGATCATATATCATTATTTATAAACCACAAGCGGAAATCCCCCAAAGCCAGTAAAAACCCCCATTTGTTGTTTTTCTGAAAGGAGGCACCTCTGCCAAACGTGAATTTCAGCCTCTGAACTATTTTTGTTAATCAAAAGTATGGAAACTTTAAGCTTTTCTCTCATTTTTATTCTACATTAAGCCACACTGTTGTTCATACATTAAATAATTAATTAAAATATTATATATCTCTCTAAAAATGCATGCCAAAATCATGTTAACCCACAATAATGGGGGTGGGAGAGTGTTAAAGAATTATTGTTAGTTTTATCTTATAAAAATCCATTACGATACAATTAAAAAAAAAAAAAAGAGCTGGTACTTTCCTGGGGGTCTTGCACACTCTTCAGAGGATCACAACTCCTGCAGTTGAGATTCACCCACAAACTTAAAAAATGGGACCAGGGAAGGCAACTCTGAGGAACTCACTCAATAGAAGACATGAAGCTACAAATGAACTCGTAACAAATATGGAGAGCCTACCATTGCCTCCTTACGTGTGTACGGCAGCTCGTGCCTATGGCACATGTTCTGTTTGTGCTCGTCTCTGTTGCTTATGCAGTCTCCTTTGCTGTTGATCACCAATTTTCTTCTTCTTCTTCCTCCTCTTTGTCTTTTCCCACTTCAATGTGGGGTCGATGTGCTTGATCAGCCTTCTCCTTACAGCTCAGCCCTGCACCTCCTCACCACTCAAGCCCATTTTCTTCAGATCTTCTTTGACTTTATCCATCCACCTTCACTTTAGCCTTCCTCACTTTCCCTGCCCCTGTACTTCCATTCCCATCACCTTTTTTTTCCCCTGCATATTCATTGTCTCTCATTTGTCTCCTTTTTTTTCTTGAGTTTTTTCTTGTTTTCTTAGAAAGTGAAGGGGGGGGGGGGGGGTAGACTGTCAAAAGGCAAGGCCTGTTAAAGACCATTGTTTGATTTTACGCTATACAAAAATAAATTTTAATTGTAAGTTGTATCTTATGTCCACTTCACCCTATACTTTCCTGTACTTTCTTAGATATTTCTCCTAATTTTGTTGTACCTCTGATTGTCTCATTTCTTATTCTGTCCTTTTTTTTTTGCTCTACTCATCCCTCTCAATGTCTTCATTTCTGTCACATCTCACTTCTTCTCCTGCTGTGCTCCCTTTTACTGCCCATTTCTCAGCTCCATACATCACTGCTGGTCTTACATACCTGACCTTTAACCTTTGCCTTAATTCTCTGATCACTCCCAACACTCCTCATACTTTGTTCCGATTGCTCCATCCACTCTGTACTCTATGGGTTATCTCTGCATCGAGTTTTCCATCTCGGGTGACCACTGGTCCTAGATATTTCCTACAGCTACTCTTTTCAGTAGCTCTCCCTGCAGGTTACCTTCTGAACCCTGATCATCATTAAACCTCCGATATTCGGTCTTCCAAAGCCCCTCTCCGTTCTTCCAGCTTCCTCTCCACTGTCTCTTTTCTGGTGCTACACAACACCATGTCATCTGAGATGACTGGTCTTTTTATTCCTTGACTCCGCACCTCCATAACCAGATCACAGAGGTAAGGACTTCCAACAAGACCCCTGGTGCAGACCTCCTCTAAGTGGGATCTTGTCTGTTACCCCAACACTGCTCATACACACACTGGACAATCCTCACACACTTCTCGGGTTCTCCTTTGTCTCTCATATACCCCAAGACCTCTTGACATGACGTTCACAGGCCTTCTCCAAATCCTTAAACGCCATATGCAAACCTTTCTGTTTTTCTTGATGCTTCTCTGTGAGCTGTCTCAATGCAACAATTACAACAATTGTTCCTCCCTCTGGTATAAAGCCAAACTGATTTTCCCTTATGGTGGTCTCTTCCATAAGCCTGCTCTCATTAACACTTAACTAGTTTTAATTTTATGTGACATCAGCTTTATCCCTCTGTAGTTTCCCCAGTCCTGAATATCACCCTTCTCCTTTTAAATAGATAGATAGATAGATAGATAGATAGATAGATAGATACTTTATTAATCAGTTCAATCACACTGTTCCTCCACTCCTCTCCTGTTCACAGACCTTCTGCAGTAGACCCCACAACACATCTATTCTCTCTTCTCCTGTTACTGAGGGCTTTATTTGTATTGTACATCAGCCCCCCCATAAAAATCCACTAAGTTTTACCCCTGGCGCTCACCCTTCTCCCTTAATTACAGAGTGTAATTTTCACAGCCGCCAGCAGAGGGCGGACTGACGTCGAGTCCAGTCTGCCGTGAATAGGACTGATGATCACAGTAATATGAAGGTACGGAAGCTTATTAGGGCCAGAGTGAAGAAAAAAAATACTAAATGTCGAGATTAAAGTGGAAATGTCGAGAATAAAGTCGACATGTTGACTTTATTCTCGCCGTTTATGTCAAGATTAAAGTTGACATTTCCACTTTATTCACGTAGTTTATTTTGTCAGTAGAATGTCGTAAATTAAACTTCATCTTAAAGTAAATATTTAATTTAGTAGATTTTCTCAAACCCCGTCATAAGTTAATGTAGCACATTAAATGCTTTGTGTTAAGTGTTCCCCGACCCAGTTGTCAATCACTACGCTTCTTAAACTGACTTCCTCCGCACTAAGAGGCGGCGCCGGCAGCGATCGCCTCACATTGACTTCATGATGTTCCTGCTGTATGAACATTAAGAAATCTAAGATAAATGCTTGATATCATTTTCATGAGTAAATGCATTAAAGCAGGTATTAAACATGCATGGTAGTAAGGCGGTAGTGCTGCTCCCTCGCAGTAAGGGGTCCCCAGGTGTAAACTTTATGGCAGGTGTGACGAGGCTCCAAAAAACTGGATGAATGAATGGGTATCGCACAGGTTTAACTTAAATATTGTGAACATGTTGGGTTTGTGATCTGGTGGTCGGAGACACGAACACGGAAATCAATTGACGTTCTTCTGAAGGGATTTCTTTATTGCATACATGCTGTCTCTATCTGACGTACCAAAACCCCAGGTCCTATCCTTCCTTCTTCTTTTTCCACGTAACCAATCACCACACGATAAATGTCGTAGTGAAATTAAAACTAGTTATAAACATAGACCACGGAGTGTTCAGAAGTTTAAAAAAATCGTGGTTATACATTTTTAAATATGCCATCCATTCAGGGTTGCGACCATCCCAGCAAGCATCGTGTGCCAGGCAGGAACAAATCCTGAACGCGACGCCCGCTCATTGCATGCTGAATACGAGCACACACATACCCCAGGGTCAATATAGCAGAACAAAACTCCACGTCCTACACGACTTGGAAAGGAAACTGAAGCACGCCGAGTAAAACCACCAGAAAAACATGCAAATTCAAGGCAGGGGACACCCGGGACCCCTTTACTGCGAAGCGGCAGTGCAACCTCTACGCCACCGTGCCCCCACATGATTAGTACCTGCTTTAATGCATTTCATCATGAAAAGTATTTACCTTAGTATGGTAAATGTTCAGGGAGCAGGAATATCATGAAGTGAATGGATTCTGTGTGCTGATCGCAGCCTTCGCCTCCTCTTAGTGCAGAGGAAGTCAGTTTAAGAGGCACGGAGTGATTAGTATGGCACGGGGAACACCTAACACAAAGCATTTCATGCGCTTCATAACTTATGACGGGGTTTGGGAAAATCTACTAAATTACATATTCATTTTGAGATGAAGTTTAGTTTACAATGTCCTACTTTAATGACAAACTACGAGAATAAATAAACATTTAGTTTTTGGGGGGTTTTTTTTCTTCACTGTGTCCGTATTTTTTTTTCACCGTGGCCCTAATACGCTTCCGTATGAAGGCAATTAAAATTCTGATACTTTTCTGCACAGTTTCAAATACAATCTTTAACTAACATACTCGTATCACATGTTGTAGGCAAAACTCAGTGTTGAAATTATACCTCTTGACTGTTTTTCTTTTTCTTTTTTTTAAATAATGGAGATACCGTGGGCACTAATTAATTAACGGGACCTAACTACCGTATTTCATTTCTGCGCATGGATGTTGGGATGACAATAAACAAGATCCTTGATTTTAGTATATAGATGGATTGATTATTGAGAATATGCTTTAAAACATTCAACCCCACAAAACAAAGTTGGGAGACCCTCTCTTAGATATTAGGTGCACTTAGCCAACTTTTTTTTTTTTTTTTTAAAGAACTGACCTTTAACAATCTCGAAAGTGTTAGGAAGTTTTCCCCACCATCCTTGATACGGTAGGGTGCTGTGAGGGGCCGAAGCTCATCCAGACGCCGCTGTGCACCACAGAGCAGACAAGCGTGGGCAGCGCCAGTCCATCACAGGGCTCACCCTCCTTTGGTTTAGGATCATAATAACCCTGCCATGCACATCTTTGAGGATGGGGGAAGAAAATCAGAGTATGTTGGGGAAAACAGCATCACATCCAGATACACGGGGAGAACGTGCCAACTCCACGCAGACAGCAGAGATGTGAGATCAGGGATAGCTACTCGTCCACCCTTCGGTAAATACGTTTTATCTAATTTGGCCTCGATACATTTTCTTGAGCTTGAGGGCGGCACGGTGGCGCAGTAAGGAGATCGTTTCCCGGGTTTGTATGTTCTCCCTGTGTCTGCGTGGGTTTCCTCCCACAGTCCAAAGACATGAAGGTTAGGTGCATTGAAGATCCTAAATTGTCCATAGTGTGTGCTTGGTGTGTCCCCTGCGGTGGGCTGGCGTCCTGCCTTGCACCCTATGCTGGCTGGGATTGGCTCCAGCAGACCCCGTGACCCTGTGTTAGGATATAGCAGGTTGGATAATGACTGACTGACTGACATTTTCTTGAGGTTCTTCCTTACGGTGAGAAGGAGATTTTTCCTTCATTGAAACTGTCCGATTCTGTGCTCTTTACTTGGAGGTAAAGGACCACAAAGCACTCCTCGCTGCCAACTTGTTCTTCCTCTCCTTGAGGCAATCCAGGCCAATGTGCCGATCTTATTTTTATGTACAGTATAATTATGGAAAAGGGTCATGAAACACTCATCATAGGACTGAAAAGTCTTCATTGTAGAAATAACAATAAATGAGGGAAAAAAAGAAAACCAGAAGAGCACAACAATAAAAATGTCAGGAAAGCCGGGCCGTGAACAGTACCAATGGCCCCTGTGCATGTTGCAGTTCTCTGGATGCTGGATGGACTGCAAGGTTCCTTTTTGTCATCAGATCAGCTGGATTTGCGTTTGTTCTGCAAAATGTTTCTTCACCCCCCCAGTGACATCTTCCATCTTTTTTTTTTTTTTTAAATAAGTGACATATTTCCCAGAACAAATGCTAGCTTAGCTGACCTGAAGGAAGGAACCTCCGAGTAGCAGCAGTGGACTGCAACCCTTCAACGTCTTGCAGGACCAGCACTGCAGCTCTGACTCTGCTCAGTAGATGTCCTCCCGTTCCTGGCCTAACCTAAGCTTGTTGGCCACTGGCAGACACAGGGTCACATTGCTGGATGTTAAAACTCAGAAGAGGTTAACAGTCGTGACTGCACCTGCACAGCTAGACAGTTGTGACCACCAAAGCTCTGGTGTGGGTGACCTGATCCTGCATAGTCCTATGTCCTGCCAATCTGATGAAGCAGTGGAGGAGCTTGAGCCACAGTCTCTGCAGAGAAAGCTGACCAAGTGGGGCCTTGAATGAAGGTGGCCTGTACCAGGACCTCATTAGGGAAAAGTGCTTCTGAAGAGCTTGTGTGTGTCTGGCAGCTTGTAATGTCTCCCTGCACAGCAGGGTCGCTGGCCAAGGAGCTAAAAGGACACAAGGCAGAACTTGAGCTTTCCCATTCCAGATAACAATGTGCTTTGGTTTCAGTCGGTGTGTAAATACAGGGCACTATAAAAACAAATGGCAGTGCAGTGGTGAGTGTTTAATAAGCTGTGGTGCAAACACAGGCGCCAGTGCCACCGAGTGCTGAAGGGGAGCAGCAGCTACGTCTAATGTCACTTGTATGCTAATTCATAAGAAAAACCTTCAATAACCTGAGCATTCAAAAAGCCTGAAGAAGCAAGAAACAGAAAAAGAATTCACCAAACCTCCTGTGACACACACACACAGGCTCTAGAGCACGGGTGTCAAACTCCAGTCCTGGAGGGCCACAGCGGCTGCGGGTTTTCATTCTAATCATCTTCTTCATTAGTGACCTGTTTTTGCTGCTATTTAACTTCTTTTGCCTTAGTTTGAATTAACTTGGCTCAGGCCCACTTAGTTATTTCTTTTTCTTTAATTAGCAGCCAAACAATAATGAGACACAAAACGATCCGCCACATCACACAATATCTGAAGATGAAGAAAGGTGAAGGTCTCAGTATAGTTGATCTCTCAGGTCACTAAAACATTTTGACGGTGATCTTAGAAAAAACAGAAAAGCAACAGTTTTGGAAATGTCTGCTGTGGCAGAGTGGGAGCAGCAACGAGCTGTGGAACTAAACAATTAACAAGAAGAATTGGCTTCTAATTAAGAGATTGGCTGGAGTTTGAAATCCCAGTTTAGCTGGCCATCAGTTGGCTCGTTTCACATCTCATTTCTGTTTGCCTGTCATTTAATGAAGAAAGGAATAAACTCAGAGGACTGAATCCTTAAAAACAGAGCTATTAAAATGAAGGGAAAAAAGTTAATTAGCAGTGAAAACTGGTCGCTGATTAGGAAAAGAGTCATAGTGAAAACCTGCAGCCACTGCGGCCCTCCAGGCCCGGAGTTCGACACCCCTGGTCTAGAGACTGTCTGCATTGACACAAAAAACAAATACACACAACCTGGGAAATAGCAGCTGGTCTAATGAAGGCAGGAGTCCAGTTAAAAGCAGAAGATGGTCGGGTTGAACACCTGCAGGTATGGTGGGCCACATGACTGAACTTGAGGACCATCCAGTTAAGCCTTTTCTTTCTACTTTGCACACAAATGAACAGGACGCTGAAGGAAGGACTCTGCTTCAACATTTTAGTGCCACTTGCGCCAGGATGTGCACTGGGTGTCCGTAACTGCCAGGATTTGGATACAAATTAAAGGAGCAGATGCTGCAGTAAAAGGTAAATGGAAAAAGGCAACGATCAAAAGTTGAGGATTTGAACCTGTAGGGAAAAAATACACTTTTCTGAATGTCTTCTAAATGTCAGCACCATATTAGAAACTTAGAGCAATCTGGATGAGGATCAGAACAGGCCATTCAAACCCAAGAAAGCTCGCCAGTCCTATCCACTTCATTCTTCTAAAAGAACATCAAGTCGAGTTTTGAAAGTCTCTGAAGTCTTACTGTCTACCACACTACTTGGTCACTTATTCCAAGTGCCTATCGTTCTTTGTGTAAAGAAAAACTTCCTAATGTTTGTATGAAATTTACCCTTAACAAGTTTCCAACTGTGTCCCCGTGTTCTTGATGAACTCATTTTTAAGTAACAGTCTCGATCCACTATACTGATTCCCTTCATCATTTTAAACACTTCAATCATGTCACCTCTTAATCTCATTTTGCTTAAAGGCTCAGTTTTTTAATCTTCCCTCATAATTCATCCCCTGTAGCTCTGAAATGAGCCTAGTCACTCTTCTCTGAACCTTTTCTAGTGCTGCTATGTCCTTTATGTAGCCCAGAGACCCAAACTGCACCCAGTACTCCAGATGAGGCCTCACCAGTGTGTTATAAAGCTTAACCTCCTGTGACTTGTACTCCACACATCAAGGCGCTATATAACCTGACATTCTAGAGGAGTTTTCTGAAAGTAGTGTAAGAAAAAAAAAATTCAAGCTTATTAAACAAGAACAACAATCGGAAGTAAGGTGGACCAAGTGATTTGTGAAACTGTTTGCATGGTGTGGTGGCCTATAAAAGCATTAGGCTAGTAAGTTTACCATGCATCTTGGGTAAATTAATTGTAACAATTATTAAGGAAAACATCAAGCAACACATAGAAAGAAAGGGAGGTTTAGAGAATACTCTGCATGCTTGGATTCTGTGAGGAAGTAACAAAAGAATATAAGACAGGTGCATACGATGTTACTAGCTGTGCTACTCTGCTTGGCCTGGGAAATTTTCTAAGACATTGAGCCACAATTCTAGTGCCACCAGTAGTCGGATGTATCACAAGTACTATGTAACAAACTGAGTACTTTTCTGTATACTATATATATATTTTATTTTTTTTTCCAGGGCTGTAATTACTAGATGACTGGAGCTCCTTACTCTTGAACATGCTGTATACAATATGCACGAGTACAAAATTCATGCTGTGGATCAATTATTGGACGGCTTACTGATGGACTTTGGCTTTTATTGCTGGTCACTGCAATGCATTATTTTTTTATTATCTTCTTCTTTCGGCTGCTCTCGTTAGGGGTTGCCACAGCGGATCATCTTCTTCCAATACTTTCTGTCCTCTGCATCTTGTTCTGTTACACCCATCACCTACATGTCCTCTCTCACCACATCCATAAACCTTCGCTTAGGTCTTCCTCTTTTCCTCTTCCCTGGCAGCTCCATCCTTAACATCCTTCTCCCAATATACTCAGCATCTCTCCTCTGCACATGTCCAAACCAACGCAATCTCGCCTCTCTGAATTTGTCTCCCAACCGTCCAACTTGAGCTGACCCTTTAATGTCCTCATTTCTAATCCTGTCCATCCTTGTCACACCCAATGCAAATCTTAGCAGCTTTAACTCTGCCACCTCCAGCTCTGTCTCCTGCTTTCTGATCAGTGCCGTCTCCAACCCATGTAACATAGCTGGTCTCACTACTGTCCTGTAGACCTTCCCTTTCACTCTTGCCGATATCCGTCTGTCACAAATCAGTCCTGGTTACATTATTCACTCAACCATTCATTTTCGTGTTTTTCATCAGTTGTATGATCAAGCTTCTGGTGGCACCTAAGGTCCCCAAAAGAAGGGTCACCCTTCAAAACTACAAGTCCCAGGCAACCTTGCAGGTGTCCAGACTGGAGCCAAACCAGAGGAGCAGCACCCCCCCTCTCATAGTTGGGGATGAACTGTTCAGAATCTCCCAGTCCATCCATTATTTTTTTTATCCCGACTGGGATAGGAATCAATAACCACCCCGGCCAGGCTGTGCCCTCCTCTCATGCTGTCCTTCCATTATGACCTCCCAGCCAGACAAGGGTTCACCTTCCATCCTAGTCAGGACACCATTCCATCCACCATGGCACTTGCATCACGTATCAAACCAAAATTCATTAAATATTTCATCTGTGACATCGTTTATACATCACCTGCTGGGTGGCTCTTCACTTCCTGTAAAGAATCGGACCTGACGCAGACTGCAAGGAAAGGTTGGATCAGGAGCTGAAATGTTTATTGTTAAATAAAGTAAGGGTCAGAACTCGAAAGACACTCCAGTTATGTGCCAAAACCAGAATTAGAACAACAAGGGCACAGATTCAGTAGCTAGAGAACTAAACAAACAGCACCAGTAAAGAATTATCTATTTATTTATTTATTTTTAAGTATCCAAAAATTGGAACATAGTGTTGCATGTGACCCCAACATAAATATCATCAAGCCGCTGATGTTGCTTAAAATAACCAAAAATAATTCTATATAAGAAGAATGAGACTTAAAGGATCCAATGCATCAAACAAACAAAAAAAACACACTAACCAAACTAACTTTTGCTATTAAAGGATTCAGTGACTCCGTTCTGCATAAAGTTTTACACATTCAGACGTGTTGGTATCAAGGACAGGGAAAGATTCCATTAAAACACAGATCTGGTCATCTCCAATAGAATTTTAGTAGCAAACGAGTTATCATGGAAAAAGACACAAATGATAAATAA
Organism: Polypterus bichir lapradei; assembly: GCA_026402145.1. Lineage (NCBI taxonomy): Eukaryota > Metazoa > Chordata > Cladistia > Polypteriformes > Polypteridae > Polypterus > Polypterus bichir. The sequence goes on from JANRMT010062791.1 coordinate 229,763,091, forward strand.
AACAAAGGAAATTTGCACTATTTCAAAACTAATCAGAATCATAAAAGCTGACATATTTCAGTATTCCACGAGCATGTGTGGAGAGTATTCTTGAACAAGAATAAAAGATGAATAAAAATGGGCATTTATTTTATTTTTAAAATCAGAGCAGCGTGAATTTGAGATTCATAGAGAAGGCACTTTGTATTAACTGTCTGGGTTAACCCACACTGTAAGAAAGCTTTGGACCAGAAATGGCAATTCAGCCCAAAATGCAGGAAGAAATAAAACAAACTGAAAGGACTCCATTTGGTCCAATAAGTTCATTTGATGATGATGATGATACCCTTCCCCTTCATTTCCACTGGTGCCCTTGACTACCTGATTTGTTCCATGGGTAAATTAAAAAGAAAAGGCAATACAAAATTTACACAGTAACTGCAGTGTATAGAAGCTGATGGAATACAACACATTCCCCGTGCCTCATGGGTAGTTCTGCTGTTAGTGTAGTTGAAGCGAAGGTCAAATGAACACAGATGCCCTCTTTGTTTGAGTACCCACATTGCACAAAATGTATGGTGCCCCAAGTCGTCCTGCACCATGGCGTGTGCAGAGCTATAGCCGATATCCAAATGTGCAGAAACAATGGACAACGTGAACCGTCAGTCTTCTCTGATGGAGGCATTCGTCATGTCAATGTGGGCTTGTGTGTGTGATGCTGATGGTCGACCAGATCGAGCTTCATCAGCTACACTTGTTCTCTCCACTTTAAACCTGTTTTCACTTTCGCACTGAGCCAACATCCTTCTGTGAATTTTAGCAGGTTTCACTCCCTCTGCCCAAAGACCCCTCTCTGCTGTGCCACTGTTCAACAATTGGGGCAATCCCTCAGTGAAGCGCCCATGTTAATATGAACTTGGCTTCAATTAGACTAATGGCACTGCACTGCACTTGTTTGAATTACCCATAAGCCATCGCCACCGTGTCATATTGAATCAGCGTCTACCCATTGAGGTTACTGACTAACTTTCAAATTGCCCTTTTTGATTTACCCTTGTGTTTAACTTAAAAACATTTTCTAATTCAGTTGGATCACATTTATTGTGCCTTTAAGAATTTTAAGGGCCTTCATTAGGTCACCACACAGCCAGATCAGTTAAAGTTTGTCACAGCAGAACATGTCCTTTACTCCAACGATGCTGTAACTTTGTTGTAGCATGGAGATCAGAACGGCACACAGTTCTTACAGAGGTCTCATTATGCTATTATAGAGTCTCCGCATATCATCCTTCATTTATATCCAATATTTATATATTGTTATATATAATTATTATTATTATATATATTATATCCAATAACTGAAACAACATAACCAAACGTATTATTTGCCACTCCATCTCTGTTTATTTTCAAAACATCAAGTCGGTCAGGTAGTTCTTTTAAGCTACACAAAATTACAACCCAGGTTGGAATACAATTATGAATGTAGTTATTTGTACTAAACTGGAACTCAGGAACATTTTGAAAAGCACACAGAAATAGCAGCATTACAGCACTTCTAAAACTGACAAGAATAAGAGATTCCTCCTTGGCTGTTGCTCCTACGTTCTGTCTTTTGGATTTTCCAATTATCTGTCATTGCTTTGCGTCCGAAGATAACTGTTCTGATTGGACAAAGTGAAAGCACACCATCTAACTAGACAATTGACTCAAGTGTGGTTTTTCCAATATTAAAGGAATACTTCTCCCAGAAAATGAAATATTTTTTACATATTAAACCGTGTAGTTTGTAGTGATGGCTGAAAAAAAAAGTTCTCTTGTGTTTTCATTCAGAATTGAGATAAAGTTTCTGATAGACTGAGCATCTATGGTGAGTGACCAACGCTGGACAATAGCAACCGATATCAAAAAGTCTATGGAAAAAATCTCGCGTTACTGGTGTCACATTATCCAAGTCGTCATCCAGTCTTATGCTCACAATGTCCCCAACACGTCTTTTTACAAAAATATTGTGAAATAAACCACTCTTCAAGATCGCGCTCATGAGTGGAAACACGGATGACTGCTTGGACTGTTTACTGGTCCCCATCCATTCAGAGGTCATGGGTTCGGCCCACTATCAGCTTATTCATCAGGGAACATTGCACTTCATGTGATATCAACAGTATAAAGTGCATTGAGAGAGGAGTATATTAACTAAATATTAACATAGAAAAGCGTGTGGAAATATTATCAGGAACAGAATCGGCCTCAGATTTGTGCATAGCCAAGATGCTTCAACAAGCAGAAGGTCCATTCACCTGCGCAGTCTCACAGACTGTCACTAAATAATCCTGTGGTGTGAATCAATGTAAAGGTCATGACAGGAAAGCTTGTTTGTGTTTAAGCACATTCTGTTTTCATTCACAAGACTGTTTTCCAGAAGTTGTTTCAACAGTATTGTAAGTAGTGAGAAGTCAAACAAAATGACTAAAAAGATGACAATATGCAAGCTTTCGAGGCAACTCAGGCCCCTTCTTCAGGCAAGATGTAATTTATAATGGCAATTGATTACTTTTTGTAATTTGTAATTGTAATTGATTACATTTTGTAATTTGCAATTGATTACATTGTGTAATTTATAATGGTAATTGATTACATTTTGTAATTTGTAATTGATTACACTTTGCCTGAAGAAGGGGCCCGAGTTGCCTCGAAAGCTTGCATATTGTCATCTTCTTAGTTAGCCATTTTTCTTGACCTCTCACTACATTCACAATGGCCAACACAGCACGACACTCTAGTGCTACAGACATATAAGACCCCGAAATGTACCGCTACTACATGAAATTGAAGACCCGGTGGAAGAAACTGGCACACATGGACAGCTACATCTTCTTCTTAACGAAATGCAAAAAGGAGAAATTGGATTTCCAGTGCTGTATCTGTCCTGCTGTCTATATAAACACAGGGAACTCCAGTCTCTGTATTACATCTTGCCTGAAGAAGCGGCCTGAGTTTCCTCGAAAGCCTGCATATTGTAATCATTTTATTTAGCCAATAAAAGGGGTCATTTGGCTTGAGTTCTCACTACATCCATAATGGCAAACACAGTAAAACACCCTAATATTTTAAGTAAAAATTCATCTGTTTGGGACGTTGTGAGTATATTATGTGACATGAATAATGTAAAATTTCTTTTATGGGTATTTTTGATATTGTTTGATGTTGGCCAGTTTTGTTCATCAAAGACACCTATTCTATCTTATTTTTAACCCCATTCTGCATAAAATCACGAGATTAACATTTTTTTCTTGGCCATCATTCCAAATTACATGTGGTAGCATTAAAAAAATGTATAATTTTTGGATGGAGAGGTCCTTTAATATAACTCTGCTCTGAAACAACACCTTTCCACCACCTCAAACACACTTTCTCCTACATTAGCCACACAAGTTTGCTCACATCATGTTTCCTATAGGGCGTATTATCAGTACCATAAAATCAGTCCTTGGCTTCAGAATACCTCGTAATTACAATTTATACAAATGCCACTTTTTAAAATTGTAGTACTGGCACACACAACATCAGTCATCTCTACTCATGACGTTTTCACAAGCTTTTTAGAGTCTTTAGCACAATTGCAGTTCCAGTGTATGTCCCACTTATTCGTGCTTTGCAGCTTTAGGCTGTCTACTTGGGGAGATGAGTTATTACTTGAACGTTCCAGATGATGAGCTGGTTTTGATCTCATTTGTGGAGCCCGTTGCTTAATAGAATCCCTGCCGTCCAAACACCAGTGCTGATAAAGAGTCTTCCTGCAAGAATCGTCGGCCTTTCCTGAAAGGTGTCTTTATTCTGTAATCTTTGGCTTGTGCCACTGAGGAGACATTTTTGTACGTCATTTATCACTTTCTTTAGAGCAGGGCTTCTTAACCTGAGGTTCCGTGGACTCCTAAGGGGTCCGTGCATGGGTTTCACAGGGTCCGTGAGGGTCAGATAAAAATGAACATTTATTCACTATACAGCCCGGTACTGTTGATTTAGAGTAGATGTAGTGGTAGTAGAAAATGTAGTAATAGCAGGTCTGTTTAAATGTGCACAAGAGAATTGTATTTCATAATTATAATAAGTGGCCATGAATTTTTCATAAAAAAGGAGTTTTTTTTTTTTTTAGATTGTGTACTTTAAAGTTTAATAATACTTTGTGTATGTCATATATGTATGAGACAATCAAATCTCAATAAACAAAGTACATTCTATTCCAGTGAAAGGCAACCTTTTCGAGTTGCGGCGCACTAAGTCCAAAAATTTTCTTTCGCGTCGCACCTGAGGGACTGCCCATAAATAAAGTCGTGACGACACAATCTATGGACAATTGCCAATAAAAACAGTTAATTTTACAAGTTTGAAAGACATTTCATTAATAAAGGAATCAAAGGATAAATCTTAAATTTAATTAATGTGAACGTTGAGATTTTTTTAAGCACATGAGATTGATGCGAGGATCAGTTTTCGAAAGACAGGCGCGCATTCCCTTGTCGATCATTTGAAGTCTCTCGCGTTTCTTAGACTTCATTTCCGTAAGTGTTCCGTTATCTAACAACATAATTTTTTTTTTTTTTTAAACATTATCTTTTTAATCAACCAAAAGTTCAAAAACACTAGCAATTTTAAATATTTTACAAAAGTTTTCACAGCGCCCCTAGAAAATTGGTTGCCCGACAATGTTCTATTCATTGCATGCAAATTGTGTTTATGTGAATATTTCTGGGGAAGGGGGTCCATCGCTTTCATCAGATTCTTAAAGGAGTCCGTGACTTAAAAAGAGGTTAAGGATCATTACTTTAAAGTAATATGGTTTCTCAAAGAGTAGCAGTCTCCATTTCTGTTCGGCTGGTTTTCTGTTTTGTGTGAATTTTTCTATGACTTTGAAGATGATCTACTTGTACAAATCTCTTGCCGTATTCTGTACAGTGATATGAACACTTGCGTCTCCAATCGCTGTAAATCGCTTGCCACATTCATTGCAGCAATATGGCCTCTAGCCAGCATGAAGGATCTGGTGTCTCTTCCAAGTAACAATCGCCCTAAATTGCTTGCCACATTGAACGCAGCCATATGGCTTCTCGTTAGTATGAACGATCTGGTGTCTCGACCAAGTACCAAAAGCCCGAAATCGCTTGCCACATTCATTGCAGCAATATGGCTTCTCCCCAGTGTGGATTCTCTCATGGGCTTGAAGAGAATTTCTTAGGGTAAAGCACTTGCCACACTGTTTACAGAAATATTGCTTCTCACCTGTGTGGATTTTCTTGTGTTTCAGAAAAGAACTCAGATGTGCGAATGTCTTGCCACACGAGGCACAACCATATGGCTTCTCTCCAGTGTGAATTCTTTTGTGTATGTCAAAGTGACTTTTCCACCTGAATTGTTTGCCACATTCGTGACAGCAATAGATTTTCTGACCAGGGTGAATTTTATCGTGTTCCTGAAGAGCATCTAAAGTTGAGAACTGCTTACCGCATTTTGCACAGCAATGCGGCTTTTCTCCAGTGTGACTCTTCTCATGCTCTTGGAGAGCACTTGCATAGGTGAACCGTTTGCCACACTCCACGCAGCCATATGGCCGTTCCCCAGTGTGAAGTCTCTTGTGCCTCTTCAGGCTGCTTGCATGACTGAACTTCGTGTCACATTCTGTACAGGAATAGGGCTTCTCTCCAGTGTGCATTTGCTTGTGCCTACGCAGGTAACTTTCCCACTTGAAATTCTTGCCACATTCTGGGCATGAATGGGGCTTCTCTCTAGTATGAGTTCTGTCATGTTCCTGAAGAGCACCTGCATTGCTGAATTGCTGTCCACATATCGTACAGCAATATGACAACTTGTGTGTCCGTTTGTGCCTCTGAAGGCTACTTAGGAGGGTAAACGTCTTGTTGCATTCAGTACAGGAATAGGGTTTTTCCCCAGTATGAACTTTATTGTGTATTCGAAGACAACTTTTCCGTGCAAATTTCCTGCCACATACCGTACAGCAATATGGCTTCTCCCCATTATGAACTTTTTTATGTGCATAAAAACAACTCTTTCGAGCAAACTGTCTGCCACACTCCATACAGCAGTATGGCTTCTCTCCAGTATGAACTCTTTTGTGCTCTTGAAGAGAATTGCTTTGTGTAAATTGCTTACCACAGTCTGTGCAGCAAAAAAGCTTTTCTCCATTATGGCTTCTGACTTGTGCCAGAAGACACATTTTACGCCAGGAATTCTTGCCACATCCTCTAACAGCGCGCATCTTAGCTCCATTCTGATTTAGTTTACCTGCAACTCTGTCCGGACGTGACGCCTCATTAGGTGAAGACACAGGGCAGCTGCCATCCTCTTGGGAGTCTGTTTAACAAACAAAAATGACTGTGGTTAAGGAGTTCAGTTTCAAAGAAGCCATTTAAATGTTAAAGAAAATTATTGAAAGTTACAGGCCTCCCCCTTTGCAAAGCTAATACAGTTCTGAAAAATCCTTTGGAAGATGAATTTTCATAAGGCAAACACACAATTACCATTCATTTAAATGGAAGAAATGTAAGCATTCCCTGGCCCCCAAAAATTACTCTACGTTTCCTCAAACAACACCAAAATACATGAAAGTGGACAGAACTAATTTAATAATAACTGTTTAGCAAAATGGTTTACTTACACTTTATAATTTGAAGATTCGCATTCAAAGGAATGACCTTTTGATTTTTTTACTTAAGAAAATGGACATTTGGTAATGGGGTCAAAAGCTTGCTATTAAGTGCAGATTCTGACATTTCAAAGTGCTGAGAAAGTTGATTTTAATACGTACAGTTAGGTCCATAAATATTTGGACAGAGACACCTTTTTTCTAATTTTGGTTCTGTACATTACCACAATGAATTTTAAATGAAACAACTCAGATGCAGTTGAAGTGCAGACTTTCAGCTTTAATTCAGTGGGGTGAACAAAAAGATTGCATAAAAATGTGAGGCAACTAAGGTATTTTTTAACACAATCTCTTCATTTCAGGGGCTCAAAAGTAATTGGACAAATTAAATAACTGGAAATAAAATGTTCATTTCTAATACTTGGTTGAAAACCCTTTGCTGGCAATGACAGCCTGAAGCCTTGAACTCATGGACATCACCAGATGCTGGGTTTCCTCCTTTTTAATGCTCTGCCAGGCCTTTACTGCAGCGGCTTTCAGTTGCTGTTTTTTTGTGGGCCTTTCTGTCCGAAGTTTAGTCTTCAACAAGTGAAATGCCTGCTCAGTTAGGTTAAGATCAGGTGACTGACTTGGCCATTCAAGAATTTTCCACTTCTTTGCTTTAATAAACTCCTGGGTTGCTTTGGCTGTATGTTTTGTGTCATTGTCCATCTGTATCATGAAACGTCACCCAATCAATTTGACTGCATTTAGCTGGATTTGAGCAGACAGTATGTCTCTGAACACCTCAGAATTCATTCAGCTGCTTCTGTCCTGTGTCACATCATCAATAAACACTAGTGTCCCAGTGCCACTGGCAGCCATGCACGCCCAAGCCATCACACTGCCTGCCTCCACCGTGTTTTACAGATGATGTGGTATGCTTTGGATAATGAGCTGTTCCACACCTTCTCCATACTTTTTTCTTGCCATCATTCTAGTAGAGGTTCACCTTGGTTTCATCTGTCCAAAGAATGTTTTTCCAGAACTGTGCTGGCTTTTTTAGATGTTCTTTAGCAAAGTCCAATCTAGCCTTTCTATTCTTGAGGCTTATAAATGGTTTGCACCTTGCAGTGCACCCCCTGTATTTACTTTCATGCAGTCTTCTCTTTATGGTAGACTTGGATATCGATATGCCTACCCCCTGGAGAGTGTTGTTCACTTGGTTGGCTGTTGTCAAGGGGTTTCTCTTCACCATGAAAATGATTCTGTTCACAGCAAAATCTTCCACATGCAAGCACCACACCTCAAATCAACTCCAGGCCTTTTATCTGCTTAATTGTTAATGACATAACGACGGACTTGCCCACACCTGCCCATGAGATAGCCTTTGAGTCGATTGTCCAGTTACTTTTGAGCCCCTGAAATGAAGGGATTGTGTTCAAAAAATGCTTTAGTTGCCTCACATTTTTATGCAATCGTTTTGTTCACCCCACTGAATTAAAGCTTCACTTCTCTTCCACATAGAAATAGCTCATTTTAGCCGGGATTTTTGCAGTCTGGTCCACTTAGTCATCAGACCAGACCTACTGATTAGCAAAATTTTTACACAAGTAGTTTTAGAGACACATAATTCATTTAAATACACAAGTACGCAGATAGTGGTGTGCAGACATGCAATCACACTCAAAGAAATTTATAAGTGAAGATAGATGACAGCTTGTTTGCCACCTGCTGGATGACGAAAAGAAAGAAATGACCACACAGCCAAACATGCAAAAGGATGCATTAAGCCACCCCTGTACCGATATGTCTGTCTGTACAGTTTGTTTACTTCATTTGATCCAACGTGTTTTGTTTCAAACTAATCTATATATATATAAAATTCTTTTCACGTTTGAAAAGGTAATTACGTATGACCACGCGAAACGGAAATTACGTATGACCACAGAACATATTATAATACAGGAACTAATCACTTCGTTTCTGGATGCCATTTTTATATCGTCTTTACGAATTGTTATTATTTATGTGAGAGTTATTTTACTGATATTGAAAAGAAATAAATACAAACATGCCGATCTATCCCATGTCGCCTTTTCCCAGCCCACCACTCTGGACTCCAGTGCTGAGCCATCCGGCGCCAGGCACGTTCTGACAGAGAAGTTTTATTTATTCGTCCACGTGACTGTCGCGGAAACTGCCACATTGTAACTTGTAAATATGGCACTATTAAATGTTAGAGCTTTAACTAACAAAACGTTTTTTATCAACGATCTTATTAGTGATAAAAAAATAGATTTTATTGCACTAAGTGAAACGTGGCTTAACTCAAACGGCGCGGCGGTTTTAATCGAATCTGCGCCTCTGGATTACAGTTTTACTCGTGCAGACCGCCAGGGGAAAAAGGGGGGCGGATTGGCTAACATTTACTCGAGCCGGTTAAAATGTAAAGATGTCAGTTTTGGTAAGTTCAAGTCCTTTGAACATCTCGCCGTTGTTATCCAAGGAGATGCTCAAGTTCTAGTATTATCCGTGTATAGACCTCCAAAATGCAACGCGTCTTTTATTGAGGAATTCTCTGACTTAATGTCAATTTTAATTACTAACTATGACACACTCCTAATAGTTGGCGACTTTAATTTTCATATAGATAATCAGTGTGATCTAAAAGTAAAAGAATTTATGAACCTCCTGGATTCATTTGATTTGAGGCAGCTCGTAAATCAGCCTACACATAAAGCAGGTCATACGTTAGACTTAGTGATTACTAAAGGACTGAAAGTTGATGTAAAGCAGATCATTGATATTGGTCTATCGGACCATTTTCTTCTACTTTTTAATATAGAAATAATGATAAAAAACACTCATGAGAAGCATATTGTTAAAAAACGCTTCTTTGACTCGGCAGCAGCTTTAAAACTTACAAACATTCTAAGCAATCAGTCCGTTTATAGTGTCAACTATAATAGCGAGGATAATGTAAATAGTAAGGTGGAAAGATTTAATAGTAAAGTGAGAGCTGCTGTTGACATAGTTGCACCTGAAAAGACAGTAAAAAAATCCTCTAGTATTGTTATACCATGGAAGACCCAAAGAGTGTCGGACTTAAAGAGAACATGCCGCAGAGCTGAACGTAAATGGAGGAAGACTAAACTAACTATCCACTATGAAATATTAAAAGTCAAAATAACAGAATACAATAACACTGTCCGTCTTGAGAGACGCTGTTATTTCTCCAAGATTATAAATGACAATGCTAGTAATCCCAGAGTCTTATTTTCTACAAATGATTACCTACTAAACCCAGGTAACTCACAGGAATGCCTCCTAAGTACTTGCAATAAAACCTGTGAGGCTATCGCTGTATTTTTCAATCAAAAAATTAATGATATTAGAAATAACATAGTATATCCCACAAACACTAAGGATCCTCCTAAACCCCAGCATTCTGTTATAAACAAATTAAACTCTTTCACTAGGATAGATTTACCTGATTTACAAAAAATATCTCAATTAAAATCCTCCACCTGCGTCCTTGACCCAGTACCAACAAGGCTTTTCAAAGAAGTATCAGGCGTGCTAATTGATAATGTTCTGGACATAGTAAATTCGTCATTAGATACGGGGGTCTTCCCAGACTGTCTTAAGACTGCTGTAGTTAAACCCCTTCTTAAGAAACATAATCTTGACCCCTCGGCCCTTGAAAATTTTAGACCCATCTCTAACCTGCCTTTCTTAAGCAAAGTTCTGGAGAAAGCAGTCATTATGCAGTTAAATGACCACCTAAATAAACATGCTATTCTTGATAAATTTCAGTCGGGTTTTAGAATAAATCACAGCACAGAAACTGCACTCGTTAAAGTAGTAAATGATTTGCGAGTGAACGCAGACAGAGGCCATATATCTGTTCTCATCCTCTTAGATCTGAGTGCTGCATTTGACACTATTGATCATAATATTCTTAGAAATCGCCTTAGTCAATGGGTGGGCCTCTCTGGCAGTGTCTTAAATTGGTTTGAATCCTACCTGACAGGGAGAAAATTTTTTGTTAGTTGTGGTAATTACAACTCAAAGACACATGATATCCGATTTGGTGTTCCACAAGGCTCTATCCTGGGTCCGCTGTTATTCTCAATCTACATGCTTCCGTTAGGTCAGATTATCTCAGGGCACAACGTGAGCTACCACAGCTATGCTGATGACACACAGCTGTATTTATCAGTAGCACCTGATGACCCCGATTCTATTGATTCACTAACACAATGTCTGACTTGTATCTCAGAATGGATGAATAGTAACTTTCTCAAGTTAAATAAAGAGAAAACTGAAATCTTAGTGATTGGCAATAATGGATACAATGAGGCTATTAGAAATAAACTGGATACATTAGGATTAAAAGTCAAGACGGAGGTAAAAAGCTTAGGGGTAATTGTTGACTGTAATCTGAATTTTAAATCGCATATTAATCAGATCACTAGGACAGCATTTTTTCACTTAAGAAACATAAGTAAAGTTAGACCTCTTATATCACTGAAAGATGCTGAGAAATTAGTTCACGCATTTGTTTTCAGTCGACTAGATTACTGTAACGCACTCCTCTCAGGACTACCCAAGAAAGACATAAATCGTTTGCAACTAGTGCAGAATGCAGCTGCTAGAATCCTAACTAGGAAAAGAAAATCCGAACACATTTCTCCAGTTCTGATGTCACTACACTGGTTACCTGTGTCATTCAGGATTGACTTTAAAATTCTGCTTATGGTTTATAAAGCCTTAAATAATCTCGCCCCTTCTTATATATCGGAGTGTCTGACACCTTATATTCCAAATCGTAACCTCAGATCCTCAAATGAGTGTCTCCTTAGAATTCCAAGAACAAAACTTAAAAGAAGTGGTGAGGCGGCCTTCTGCTGTTATGCACCTAAAATCTGGAATAGCCTGCCAATAGGAATTCGCCAGGCTAATACAGTGGAGCACTTTAAAACACTGCTGAAAACATATTACTTTAACATGGCCTTTCTATAACTTCAATTTAACTTAATTTAACTTAATCCTGATACTCTATATGTTCAATTTCCTCATAACAACTATTCAGGGTAGCTCTACAATCCGTACTGACCCCTAATCTCTTTTCTGTTTCTTTTTCCGGTTTCTTTGTGGTGGTGGCCTGCGCCACCTCCACCTACTCAAAGCTTCATGATGCTCCAACAATGATGGATGGACTAAAAGGCAGAATTCTACGTGACCATCATCATCAAGCCTTTCCGTGAGAACCCTAAATCCAAAGAGGACTGTTTCATTTATGTTAGGTAGAATGCCCAGAGGGGACTGGGTGGTCTCATGGTCTGGAATCCCTACAGATTTTATTTTTTTTTCTCCAGCCGTCTGGAGTTTTTATTTTGTTTTTTCTGTCCCCCCTGGCCATTGGACCTTACTCTTATTCGATGTTAATTAATGCTGATTTATTTTGTTTTCATATTGTGTTTTTTATTTTTCTATTCTTTATTATGTAAAGCACTTTGAGCTACTGTTTGTATGAATATGTGCTATATAAATAAATGTTGTTGTTGTAACTTTTTTTAATTGCCAGTACTTGACAGTAAAAGAGATGAGAAAATCAGCTTTGCGTCTTTCTACTTTTTAACTGCGCCGAGCTGTAAACAATGTGAAGACAAGACCACCTTCAGCGGCGAGGGGTCGTGAGAACAAAGTGGACACTGAAAGACATGGAATGTCAGGCTCCTCCACCTGGTCGAGAGCTTCGCAGTTTCGGGCAGCGTCCTCTCTTCTCGCACTGTTTGTGACACTTGGAGTGCCCCGTCGGCTCCTGGGAGAGTGGAAATCTTTGCGAATGAGTGTAATCGGCGCCATTGAAGCAAGACTCGCTTTGTAAATTGCGCTGCACGACTACTTACTGTCCCTTAAGGTGAGTTCGGGTCACTATAACCCTGCAACATTCAAGGTTGCTTTTGTGATGAATTCTTTTAAGAAGATGGAGGGTTTACATCTAAGATGTACCGACCTCTTCATGTTAAGTTTTGGACTTGGGAATTGTTTGGACCTTCTGCCCATTAAGCACGGAAGGGCAGCGTCCACATTTCTCAGAATAATTTTTCTCTTAAATCACAGGCACGTAGTGCAAGGTTGTTAGGCAGAAATTTGCAGGATTGCATAGAAAATGTAATTTCTATACCACAGCAGTCATGTAGCGCCTTTCACAAGGGATCACCTACCAAGAGATGATCCAAATACAATTAAGCTGCTGTTAGTACTACTTACCTGTTGTGTTATAGCACCTTTAAAATGTACTTTACCCTAAAGCACTCCAGTAGTGCTCAATGTATCTTTACTTCTTAAATGTTAATTTTTTACCGTTTAATAATTTATATATTACATTTTATTTTTTTCCCTTGCACTCAGTGAGCGAAGCCACTGGGTAATCAGCTAGTAATTTATAATATTATGGAAGCTGTTCTCTTCATTCAATTTCCTGTTCATATCACTGTACATTTATTTGTGTACATAGTAAAGATTAGAATATTAGAACAATCTCGACAAGAACAGGCCATTCAGCTGTACACTCGCCGGTCCTATCCACTTAATTCTCCTAAAATAACATCAAGTCGAGTTTTGAAAGTCCCTAAAGTCTTACTGTCTACCACACTACTCGGTAGCTTATTCCAAGTGTCTGTGGTCCTCTGTGTGAAGAAAAACTTCTTTACCTGTTTCATCACAGGTTTTTAATAACTGTAGGGTACTTGGCAGAGAGTGCTTTTCAGCATTGACTGATTGACTTGTCAGGAATCTCACAGTGACCTGGAGACACGTCATGCCATCTGGCTGGGATGATATACTTAAGATGCTACCCAGATGCATGCAAGATCCTTACCATCAGGGTGAACAAATCATTATCAAAAGGCAATTTGCAGCAATAACTGATTATCCTAATATAATTGGCATTATTTACTCCACACACATTGTAATAAATCCAACATCATAGAGTGAGTTGGTTTTATAGACCTAAAGCACTTTCACTGAATTAATATACAACTAATATGTAATGCTCAAATGAGCATGACTAATATTGTTGCACAGCTCAACCAGCATTTAATTTATTTTATCAAATTGTAGTGCTGGAAGCAGACATCAGGTTCATGTGGTGTGCGATGATTGGCTTCTTGGTAAGTAAGCCTAAGCAATACGATTGCAATGAGGTTTAGTACATTACAAACAACTTGTATAATCTTTCCTTCAGGTGATAGTGAGTACATCCTCAGAGACTGGCTCCTTAAATGACTCACCAACCCATAATCACTACAAGAGAGAAGATATAATGAAAGGCACTCCCACACACAATCGGTGATAGATTAAACGGTAGATGGTGGAGTTTGAATTCATCAAGCTGCACACCATTGTACAGGTTCACAGAGTTTTGCCCCATTGTGATGGCTTGTGCAATACTGCACATAATAGTGCAGAAAACATGGATGGCAATGACAAGTCAAAGACGTTTGTATCTTGAATGTAAAGAGACTAGCATTGCAACAGTGACGTTTACTTGGCAAAATTATACATTTTTACAGGTTCAATAAGAATATTTTTAATGTCTTGCAGTTCTGCACATTCAACTTCCTGGCGGCACTCTGGGCACTAAGTGATGGCACACTGCTATTGCTATCTCCACTCAGCTGCTACCACTTTTATTTATTTATTTATTTTATTTTGTTACTCTCAGGGTGAAATCACCAAAAACAATGCTTTTTTTTGCGATTTTCCACTTCAGTCAGTAATAACTCATGTTCACTTAAGTTTCAATTTCTGCATTTGTTTCCTCTGTTTCTTCCATAGTCTATAGTAATGAGGATGTTCAAGAACATGGAGAAATTTATATTTTGATTACATCATGAATTTCCAAGAAAGAAATTTTAATACATGGTTACTAACAAGCGGTAATGGGGAGCAGTTAAAACTACGAGCAGGAGTTCATAGTTTTAAGTAGATAGGGATATGGCGTACATAAGGTATTATAAACCCATATATATCTATTATAAAAAAATCTTGGGAACAGAGACAAGACATGATTTTCTCAGAGAGACACTTTCACGTCCTGCGAGATGAGACTTTGTGCCAAGAGATTTAACCAGGCCCGGGGCCGGAAATAAAAGATAAAGAGTAGATGACAAAGTAGAACGTCGTAAAGAATTCAAAAATGCTGGCGCAATACACATGCAGAGCAGTTCAGAGAGAATGGAAGTACGAAAATTCAAAAGTCTCCAAAAAATTATAGTAAAGATCGCATTAGCGAAAACAAATGGAAATTATTACTCAGTGAAATAACGGAACAGCGAAAAGAGATCGAATATATTGTTCGGATTTAAACTTTAAGTCGGAGACTTGTAGATCGTCTAATTCGTGTTACCATCAGGGAAAAGTAGTGTTTCTTCTCCATGAAGAGGCCTAGCCGCGAGAATTAAAAGATTTGTTGTTTGGTGAAAGTGAAATCACGCAAGAGAAAATTTCAAGCCCCGCGAGACAAGACTTTATGCAAAGAGATTCGGAAAAGTCCTGCCCACATCTAAAACATTTACAACCACGCACATGATTCAATCATTTCTGATTTGTGTGAATGCTATTTTCAGACACAGTTCGTGTAGAGAGAAAGAAATGATATTCACTCACGGGCAGTTATACATTGCCCTGTCACGATGTAATTCCAAAACCGGAATCAAAATTCAGTGCGATATTGATGAAAAGGTAAAAGTGAAAAGAGATCGAATATGTGGACATAGGTGATATGACAGAAGTCTGCAGAGGATGTCGGGGGGTGGGGGGCGGGTGGAGAGAGACAAGGCAGTGAGACAAAAGGACAGCTGCTGTACAGGCTTTTAAATGTTGGAAGTGCAGCAGCAGAAGAAGATGAAGAAGAGAGGTAAAACAAAACTTTATGTGTTTCCCATTGTATCACCGTTTAAGAGGGAGTGTCAGAGGAGCGACCTCGTCTCCTTGGGGTGTGTTCAGCCCCCCTCTCAACAGCATGAGCAGCAGAGACGTGAAGTGGCAAGTGCATATTGCAGACTGGGTGTTTGGCAAGCGAAGCAAGCAGGGGGCTAGTATATATGTTATATGTGTGTATGTATATGTGTGTGTATATATGTTTTTTTATTTTTTTTTTGCTGCATATAAACCATTTTTGACTTTCAAACTTAAGCTAAATTTTAGAATGCAATCTCAGCAAGGTTTTATATATGAGGCCACTGGGCACTAAAGTATTCCTTCTTATTACAGAGAGGGAAATTCTTATTTACAAGTGCTAATCAACATGCACCACATTCAGTCTGTGATCACCTATGTGCTTTTTCAATCAAGCTGCCATTTTTATTTGACCCAGTGCTTATTGTATTTCAGCCAGGGTTCCTTCCCTGGCTAGGGATGTTATTTTTATATTATGCCATTTTTTATCCATTTGTGATTCTTTTGTTGCTTGAATTTATTTGTATTCTTTGTTTGTCATTTTGTCTATGCTCCATGTGTTTTGTGTGTGTGTGTGTGTTCTCCCAAGAACCAGGACCACCTGCCAATCACTGCCCTATGGCTATAAATCTGGTGTGGGGGATTGGTCTCCCGCAGTCCCTGGCAATTTATTTGAATCCGTTTGGGAGTTTTCGTGAGTTTCTGTGTTTCTACTCCGCTTTTTAATATTCCTGATTTTTTACCTTGCTTTGAATTTGTGATTTTTGGGGACTGTGTTTGCTTGGGATTGCCTTTTTGCCTGTGCAAATCCTTTATGCCTTTTTGTGCTCTACGAGGCTTCACTGTTTGACAGAGCATTTTATGTGAAAATTAAACTTTTTTATTTTTATAAAGTTCTGCGTTTGCACTTGTTACTAGCTGGGTTTGACAGTTTTATCAGTAGGGGGGCATTTTTGGAAGTGCTTTTTTAAGACTTATGCACTTTGGGACTTGAGGACCATTAGTAAAATACTACCGATATGTTATTTCTGCCTTTTACTATAAGATAAAAACAGATCTGGCTTTCTAAGGTCAGTACAAAAAAAATGTGAAAGATTGCTCTTTGAGTAAATCACAAGGCTTGTCTTTACAGTATTTTATCACTTACTTTTTCCAGAACGACTTAAAGATGCTGGTTTCTCTACCATCTTTGGTGCTGAATCCAGGGATTCGGACCTCACACCAAGAGAATGCTCATTGTAATGTCTGCTCCAAATCTGAGCTGATGATTCAGTTACCTCCACAGCTGGGCAAATACTCAGAGGGGCAGACTCTGCTTTAATGGCGTCTTCCTCTGAACTGCTTGAAATTTCATAATTCTGCAAGCCAGATGTCTGCTCAAAGTCTTGCTTAATATCTATAATCACTTTTTCACAATCCAACTCCTTGTTAATGCCAGGATTCTCGTGTTGAAAGTGTATAGATTCCCATTCGCAGTCTTCTTTCTTAATGGGAATACTTCTCTCTGTAGTACACATTATAAGGAGAGCCTTGTCTAAAGTGAAATTCTTCTCTTCTGGGACTTCCTCTTCACATTTGTGTTCCATCTCTAGAGACCCTTGGACAGCCTGGCACATCTTTTTATCATTCATGTAAGTCAGTGGCAGTGCAGGTTCATTTTCACCCTAGAAAAAGAAGGGCATTATTTTGTCAGAAGAGCAATAAAATGAATTGAACACATTTGTGCAGGGAAGCACATGAAAAAGCAGCCTCACACAGTGAGGAGGTAAAGCTAGCAAGCGGCCTGCATACACTGATGCTCTGTACAAGAGAGGACAGTGCCAGCTATACTTCCTTAGAAGGCTGGCGTCCTTCAACATCTGCAATAAGATGCTGCAGATGTTCTATCAGATGGTTGTGGCGAGTGCCGTCTTCTACGCGGTGGTGTGCTGGGGAGGAAGCATAAAGAATAGGAACACCTCACGCCTGGACAAACTGGTGAGGAAGGCAGGCTCTATTGTAGGCATGGAGCAGGACAGTTTGACATCCATGGCAGAGCATTCCTCCCCCACACTATGCAACTGTTCAATTCCACCCGGGTTGGTGTGTGTGTGGGTAAACGTTAACACTACACAAGATTATAGACTAACATACCTGCCTCGCACTCTCCACCCTGAATTTTTTAACTTGCACTGCTTTTTTTTTTTATCACTCTTTAAGTAATATTGTTTTTATCAGTATGCTGCTGCTGGAGTATGTGAATTTCCCCTTGGGGATTAATAAAGTATCTATCTATACATACAGTATTTTGGTAGTTTTGTCATCTGTATGCTTACTGGAGATAAGACATGCCATATATTCTTTGTAATGGCATACTTTTTAATTTTAGAGGTCTCCGATTGAATAGACTTATTCTAGTTTAGAAGTCAGGAATTTGTGAATCAATCCCCCACTGAGAGTACTTCTGTAAAATGCACAATACAGCAAATGGTGAGGAAGTGGGGTACTTTTGTTTCTGTGTGCAATGCACCAAAATCAAGAAACCCTTCCATCTGCACCATACAGATTGTATGGAAAGAAGTTCTCCTAAGTCAATGCACATTATTGCAATGGATAGGCTGAAGTTTGTATTCATAAAACATGTTACGCTGCACAGAAATTGACATCACTGCATGTGGTGGAGCATTTATAACACATCAGAAATGGTAATTAATATTTTTTAAAAATATTCTATAATGATACAATAACTTCAACTAGAACATAACATTTGTTAATCTTCATTTTTTGTTCAGCAAGGAATGCAGAGACACAGTTTACAGATACCACATCACAGCAATTGATCATGGGTGGATGGATAGCTCTGTCTTTATTAACCCTCAAAAGGGGATTCACTGGCTCCTGTAGCAATATGGAACATAAAGTCATGGTACTAAAACACTTCTTTTTCCTCCTTCGGCTGCTCCCGCTAGGGGTCGCCACAGCGGATCATCCCTGCCCGCACACCGATTTGGCAAAATGGGTTCAGGGTACAAAAACACTAAAAATGATAAAATAATGCAAACTATTATATAGCTGTAATGTCCAGAACTACACTCAAAATGTTTCCAGTGTCCATATGTCAATAAGTCTGTTATTAATGAGCGCGGACCCGGCCATGTCAAGTAAGCCGTACCCTTTATAGCCAACACGTTGCGACACTCATTGCCCATTGTCATTAGGCGCAGATAGCCGCTTCAGCTTCAATGAACGGAAGCATATTACTTACGGTCACTGCTATGAGACAAAGCGCACCGCTTCCTTGAGATATGCCGTAATTTCACTGACACAAAGTGGGAAATGTGGAAGGATATGCAACACAGAACGACGCGTCTAGGGGACATAAGGCGAGAAAGACAACACGTGTCTATAAAAACAACGAACGTGTGCGCTGCTGCAGCTGCCGTGTTGCGTTCCGTCTTTCGTTTGGACAGGTTGTTACCTCTTTGCTCCGCTTTCTTGTTTGCAGCCGCGCCCACTCCTGTGTCATCATACGTTGCTTGAGTGAGCGAATCAATATCTCGTTCGTCAGTCCAGCAGATTGGAACGTTGCACATCCACAACAGCGTCTCTTTTTCCGACACGTGTCGCTACCCGATCTGCATGCCTTCCCGATGCGCCCGCGCACGCACGCGTAGTGACAGCCTAACCTGCCGTAAAGTGTTCACGCATGCGTTAAACAGATTGGGCAGCACCGAAACATATGCGATGACGTAGTCTTTCAATATGCACGCGTGCGCGGATCGGGCCGGGAACGGGGACTCCGTAATGACCCTTTTTTTTTTCTTACCAAATAAAACACAACACAACACAAAACTCTCGTAGAGGATATAAATTCAACATTTAAAAAAGTATGAACAACATTCACAGTACTCCCCTGGCTAGATACATTTCACAGATTACAAAATAGTGCAAGATAACAAAAAGGGAGCACAGGCCAGAAGACACAGGAGGCATAAATCAAAACAGTAATAAATGAGATATGTTATCATAAATCCTTCTTGCAGATTTGCTGGATTTCAGTTTTTAAATGATAGGAAGTATTGTTTAAAATCATTAATGAATCATGTAAAAGACAGTTTGCTATTTCTCCACTTACTACAGTGTATATGGTATTTACCTGAGAGAATGACAATGTTAATCATATCGGAGACAGATGGATATTAGTTATCCATGTAGAGCATAATGTGAGATAAGTCAAACTGTGGGATATCATTAACCTTGAGTGATAACCAACTGTGTATTTCTAACCAAAAATTAGCCGAAACAGGACATGAAAAGAACAAGTGTTGTAATGTTTCACAAGTCCACCTCAAATTTAAATGTTCTTTTTAGACATTCTGACACCGGGTATTAGATTATTGATTATCTTGAAATGTGTTTCTGTAATTTTTGGGGAAACAGGCCACTTAACAAATTTAGAAAAAGCCTTTTCCATAATTGACTGATCCCCATTAAAAACTTGCAAATGCTTTTTTGAGTTAAAATCATGGAAAAGAACGGATTTAAATTTTGCTCTAATAACCTTATCATTACATTTACTATCACTTAGATTACAATTTCCAGGTTTTAAGTTTGTCAAAGCTGGCTTGACTTCTGAATATAACATGATGTTGTAGATCAGGGGTGTCAAACTCCAGTCCTGGAGGGCCGCAGTGGCTGCAGGTTTTCATTCTAACCATCTTCTTAATTAGTGACCAGTTTTTGCTGCTAATTACTTCTTTTAATTAACTTGACTCAGGCCCTTTAGTTGTTTCTTTTTCCTTAATTAGCAGCCAAACAATAATGAGACAGAAAACAAGCCGCCACATCACACAATATCTGAAGATGAAGAAAGGTGAAGGTCTCAGTAAGGTTGATCTCTCAACTCACCAAAACACTTTGACGATGTTCTTATGAAAAACAGAAAATCAACAGTTTTGGAAATGTCTGCTGTGGCAGAACGAGAGCAACAACAAGCCATGGAATTAAAGAACGAGTTTAATTAACAGCAAGAACTGGCTTCTCATTAAGAAACTGGTTGGAGTTTGAAGCCCCAGTTTAGCTGGTCATCTGTTGGCTCGTTTCACGTCTCATTTCTGTTTGGCTGCATTTTAATGAGGAAACAAATCAATTCAGAGGACTGAATCCTTCTAACAGGGCTAATAAAATGTGAATTAGCGGTGAAAACAGGTCACTGATTAGGAAAAGGGTCAGAATAAAAACCTGTAGCCGCTGCGGCCCTCCAGGCCTGCAGTTTGACACCCGCGTTGTAGATTAACTGCTTTAATGCCAATGGGATTGCCTGGCAAACCTGCCTGTATTCTTTTTGAGCACAACCTAATTTAAATTTCTTCATAAAGGACATATAATCTATCAGATTACCTTCTAAATCCAACAAATCAGTTACAAACAAGATATCCCTCTCAAACCGGTTTCTATTAAATAATGACTTTCTGTTAACTGTTACCACTCTATTGTTCCATAGGGTGGACATGTGGGGAGAAAAGTTGTGTGTAAAAATCATTTTCCAGAAAGAAGGGATCTGTTTGTGGAAACTAGATAATTTTATTAATCTCAAAGTCACATTTGAATAGAAACTCAATTCCTCCTAATTTTGTAAGTATACTGTAGATCTGGGTATATGAAACCACATGGAATCAGATTGTGACAAACAAGCTCAGAGCCAGTTAATCTTAAAAGGTCCTACCATTGATTCAAACCTAAGGCTTTAACACCACCCTTATCATAATCTTTTACTAACTGTGATCTTTTAATATAGTGGGTTTTATTTTTCCATTGGAATTAAAAAATTACTGAGTTGGCTTTCTTTATGTTTTGGGGAGAGACATACAGAGAATGACATGGGTAAATTAATTTGGATAGACCTTCTGCTTTGGAAAGGATGCCTCTACCAAATTTAGTAATATCTCTGGTCATCCAACAACTAAGAGATCTCCTCATGTCGACAATACGATTACAGATGTTGGTGTCTTCCCTTCTGATCATGTTTTTAGATATCACTATTCCTAAATATTTCACTTCTGGTTCTACTCTTATTGAAGCAATATGAGAACATGTGTGGATAGGTAATAATTCACATTTTTTAATATTCAGACATAGTCCTGAAGCCTGGGAGAATAAAGAAATAATATTGAGAGCTTTAACTACCATAGATTTGTCTTTTTAAAACAGAGCTGTATCATCCGCAAATTGACTGATTCTATATTTTTTGTCAAAAATGGTTATGCCTTGTAGATCGGGGTCATTTTGGATGATTAGCTCCAGTAACTGAGTGGTCAGTATGAACAGTTTAGGGGAAATTGGGCGTCTCTGTCGAATACCTCGCTTCACCTCAAACCTAAGGGTCATTCCAGGATTAAGGGAAACCGAGCTAAAGATGCTAGAGTGAAACATTTTGATTATATTGCAAAAAGTTTTTCCCAAAACCCAGGTGATATAAGGTTTCAAGCAAAAAGGAATGTTCAACAGTATCAAAAGCTTTATAAAAGGCTAGAAATAACACCAGGCTTTCTCTTCTAATTAGCTCTCGATAATCAAGCATATCAAGAATCAGTCTAATGTGATTATGTATATTTCTTCCTTTTATAAAAGCCGACTGACATTCATCCACTATGTGTGTTAAACACTCATTTAAACGGTTTGCATAAACATGAGCCAATAATTTGTAATCATTGCACAGAAGGGTTATGGGTCTCCAATTATCCAACAGAAGTTTGTCTTTGTTGGGTTTTGGGATTAGAGTGATGAGACCTCGTTTCATTGTGGGAGAGAGATTAGTTGTTGAGATACATTCTAAATAGCCATTGTAAAGCATTACTCTAATATCATTCCAGAAAAAGGAGTACAATTCCTAAGTAGCAACAATTCCAGGTGATTTGCTTCTAGGTATTTGTCTGATTGCTTTGTCCAGCTCATCAATTCTGAGGTCACTCTCTGTAAGATCCTTTACATCTTAATCCAGTGTTTTAATAAAACCTTTAATTTTCCCAAGAAATGCAGTACCATTATCCGCTGAATAATTTGACTCATAAAGGTTGCTGTAAAACTGTAATATTTCCTCATTTACTTGGTCTTGATTATCAATTGTAACCCCCTTGATAATCAGTTTTTGAATTTTCCTTTTAGCTTGTCTCTGTTTTTTCAAATTAAAGAAGTAAGAAGAGTTTTTTTTTTTTTCCCCCTCTTCAATCCATCAGGCTCTTGAGCGAATAAAACCACCGTTAGCTTTCTCTAAAAACAGTTTGTCTAATTGAGTTCAGTTGTATTTGTTCCTCCAATGATAAATCTTGCTTGCAGCATAATTTATTAATGCCCTCAATAATGTTTTGTTGATCATATTTCTCCTGTTTAGTAGAGGATTTGCTTATTTGAATTGCCACCTGTTTAACTTTTAATTTGAACCATTCCCATTTGCTTAAACTTGACATTTCCAGTTGGCCAATTTCCTCAATTAATTGTTTCACTTCAGTACAACAGTTTTCATTGTTCAGAAGGTTGTAATTAAATTTCCAAATAAGATTACGAGGTCCCTCTTTATTTAATGAAATGGACAAAGAAACCACACAGTAATCAGTTAGAGGAGATGCTGAGATTACACACTTTGAAATATCATTGCTCAAATTGTTTGAAATTAACCAGTAATCTATCCTTGAACATTGACCATTGTTTGAGGAATTAAACCAAGTGTATTGAGTTGCAGTGGGATTTTTCAGTCTCCCAATAGTCACACCGGCTGACTTTGGTGACCAAGTTAAGAATATTATCATCAAAAATGTGACACGATACCCTAGATGGAAAAGGGTCTAAGGAAGGATCAGGAGCCACATTAAAGTCTCCTCCCATTATACCTTGTCAACTGAATAACGTAACTTCCATTGCTCCAACCTTTCACATAGGAAAGTAAGAAGTTTTTTGTACTGAGCTATATTATTGTATCCATACACACATAACAGGATATAGTTTGAGTCATGAATTTCTGACACCACCATTAGCCAATGTCCATCAGAGTCACTTTTATAGTCTATGCCATTACCCAGAAAGGTAGTGACACACACTGCATGCGCTTAATAGAAAAAAAAAACAAAAAAAAATCCACTTTTTACAGCACGGCCCGATCTGAACTGTGTGTGCTGATTCACATGTTACCATTACGGTATATTCATTTTAGCTCCACATTAGTTGACCATAATGAAAATATTCATCCTGCAAAATAAACGAATAAAAGTCAAAGGTTCGATCGCCGTAAGGGGAAGCATAGGTGTGCACACCTGATGAGCAAAACGCATGTTGTGTACTCTTTCTATTATTTGGCAGGTACTGTATATAAAATATATATATATATATATATATAAAATGTATATATATATATACTGTATATATATGTGGTATATATATATAATAAATGCAATACACTTTTTCATCATTTAAAATCTGCATTTTGTGTTTACTTGTGTTATATTTGACTAATGGTTAAATGTGTTTGATGATCAGAAACATTTTGTGTGACAAACATGCAAAAGAATAAGAAATCAGGAAGGGGGCAAATAGTTTTTCACACCACTGTGTAT
>JANRMT010062791.1:229787667-229855046 GCA_026402145.1 Polypterus bichir lapradei
ATATATATATATATATAGTGTTTTTATTTTTCCACGCACATAATAAATTAAATTAAAGGTCCCGTTCCATTTTGATCTATTGTTGCAATTTCCCTCTATGGACAAATTGTGTTTGTTTAAACATACAGTATCTTTAGATATCAATTATCCAACCTGCTACAACCTAACTACAGGGTCACGGGGGTCTGCTGGAGCCAATCCCAGCCAACACAGAGCACAAGGCTGGAAAGAAACACTGGGCAGGGCACCAGCCCACTGCAGGGCACACACACACACACACACACACACACCAAGCACACACTAGGGACAATTTAGGATTGCTAGTTCACCTAACCTGCATGTCTTTGGACTGTGGGAGGAAACCAGAGCACACGGAGGAAATTCATGCAGACACCCTGAAGTGAACCCAAGTCTCCTTACTACAAGGCAGAAGCACTATTACTGCGCCACCATGCCACCCAGATATCAAACATTATTAATAAAATTGCCATTTGTCTTAAGGCATCAGGTTTACAAAACCTAGTGCAACCAACCAGTTTTATTTAAATAAATGGTCCTTTTTCAACAAAAGAAAAGAATTAACACTGTGTTACATGGCATTGTGCTGACTCTCTAATCACCCTAACACCCCCCCCCCCCCCCCCAGAAGGGTTGACTGTGAATGTCCACTTGTTCAGATTCTTTAATCCGTTCTCAGTTGTGCAATCAGATCAGATGCTGAAGGAATCAGGGGTATAAAGCCACTGGTTCAAATCCTCATTTATTCCAACGGCTATTAATCTTACAAAGAAGTTAAACTTTACATCCACAGACTTAAATGAGTGAGCTGTTATCACTTAAATCATTTTTTTACAGTAAGTCTTTGCTGCTGTAGTTCATATTTGTAATACGTTTGTTCTTAGTGATGTGTTTTTAATGTTATTTCAAGGTGTCTCTGTAAACCTCCCTGAGAAACAAAATTTACCTATTAAGACAATAAAACTGAACTGAATTTAACAGCCGTGAATTAAAATATTCTCCAGTAACTGAGTAGAAGTTAAACAGCATGAAGTAGTTCAGTTTATGATGAACATCGTGTGGACAGAGGGCAGTGATATTCTTTCTTACAAGTTTAATCAACATAACACACCGTTGTTTGTGTGCAGACTCATCTCATGTCAATGGTTTTATTCACCCATATTGATAGAGCCTGTTCATTTTTATACCTTTTAAAAAAAGGAAATGCGATACACTTTTTCATACATTTTTTTACTGAGTAAATAAATGGTATGTTTAAAAACAATAAAAGTGAAAGATCTGTGAACAATGTTTCTCAAAAAAGACACACACAAATATATATTATGAGCAGAAAAATCAGTAATAAAGATGTATAAATGGTAAATGCATTTAACAAGAACACAAATACAATGAAAATGGCCAACAAGGAGAGGTGTTAAAAACTATTAGGGAAAGGGAACACAAACATATTTACAGATTTTTACCTTAATATTTAAAAAAAAAATGTTAGCCATTGTTTAGAACACAGTAAAAGTGAATCATTAAATTTGTCAAAAAAGGAAAAATGCTACTTTAGCTTTATGAACAAGATTCTACTCAAAGAGTTATTATCCAGCAATGTTCCATAAAAATGTGTTCTATTTAAACTGATATTTTTCCTGATCTGTCCCTTAACATTTGTTCACTAATAATATTTTTATATCACCTTTGCTTACAAGTGTAGCTCAAATTGCTCTACAAAAATGTACAAAGAAAATTGAAGGTATTATAAAAGTAAATAAGAAGCAAATGGATGGGTCCTTGTCCTTTGTAATAAATACACTGCCTGGTCAAATAGCCAGGGACAAAGACAAACTTGCAGCTTTCAAGGATGCTGGAGATAATAAACCTCTCGAGGTCCCAAGCCAAAGCCCACACAGCCCCCTCTGCACATCCAAGCATACATAATTGTTGCCGTCTCACTCCAATCACAATTCCATTTCAGGACGTCTTGTGAACTTTGTTTCTTTCTGGCATCACAGGCAGTTGGAGTTGATGTAACAGACAGTGGAGATGCGGGGGGATGGGGGGTTGGGAGTACCATTGCAATAAACTGGAAAAAGACAACAAGAGAAACACAGCAGAAGTTAGTGCCCAATGCAGATCTGACAAACTGTACACAGTACCATTTCTAATCTATTGCAACCAATGCAAGTAATTAAGTAAAAGCCAAATTAGAAAAGTGGGCTTTAAAATGCTTGACATTTGTAGCCTGGCACTTCTCTATTGGCAAAGCATTCCAGATTTTGTTGCACGAGTACAGAAAGCTGACAGCTTTTATTTTTGATCTTTGAATAAAAAGAAAAGCAATGTTTGAGAAAAAAAATGTTGGGAGCAGACACACCAAAATACAGGCAGGGTCTAAAATACTCAAAGCCTTCTAATTATTTAATAGAACCTTGAAATCAATTCTATGTGAGACAGGCAGCCAGTGTAATGAGACAGAGACAGTTTTCAGAAGAAAAAAAAAATCAAAAAAGGCCAATACCTCATGATCACTTGGCAAAGGCTCAGCAGATCAGAGCAGGGATTGAGATGGAGAATTCTAGAAGTGCTGTGCAGGAGGGGCAGCCACTACTTCAACAGGGCACACATCTCTCCTTCCTTCTTCTTTAATTGCTGCTCCATAACACGGCTGGACTCTTCCACTTCACTGTAACTGTTAAAAACATAAACGATGTTCACTTACGGAGTTCAAACATTAATAAAGTGTACCCTTACTTCTTGTTCTGCCTCCTTTCTTGGTTCACCTGTAGATCAATTATTACCAAAATAAACCATTACAATAGATAAAGGTCTGCTTAGAGTAAAGTCCAACTAATAATATTTTTTATAATTAGTGATTTTTTTTGTTGGATTTTGAAAGAAGCCCAACTTAATTGTCATTATATGTAGCATCATTTTTTTCCTTTTACATTACGCATACAGTAGACATTGTGTTATAATCTCTGTATATCTGAACATCTAATGTGATGTGCTCAGGTGTCGGTACTTACATGAAAACATCTTTGTTTTTCTCCCCTGCCTTAGTTTTAAGTTAGAATTAAGTCTTGGTTCTTTCAAAATCCAATAACAAAGCAAAGTAACTTAAAATAAATGGTATTTTATAAAAAGGAACAACATCCCTATTTAGTAACTGCTGGGGCTGATGCGCCTCAGTCTCTGTGTTTGTTTGGATTCACACTCTGAGGCTTTCCTGTCTAAAATTAAAAAGCCAGTGTTAGTTACTGGACAGAGTGAGCAGACATATAGTACATTATTCAAGGCAGCAAAATATTACAAATCAAATAATAAATATGGGTAGGCTTTGCAGGAATTGTGCACAAATTACTTTTGAAACTGAAAGCCTCAGTAGTCTTACCTGTACAAATAGCAAATCTAATATGAACTGCACATCATCCCAGATTAGGAGTCTTAAAAGCAGAAGAAAAGAACATCCAGTTGTGTCTCAGAATTCGAGTACACTGGCATCTGTTCAGCCACATGGAAGGCTGGTTATCACTGGGCATCCTGTAGGGTCAAGAAAAAAATACATAAAGGGGCATTGTTTTTCTAACTGCAGCAATAAGAAATGTTATTTCTAAGGAGCAAGCCTTCTCTTTTATATTCAGTTAAACGTATGTGTGTGTACTCCTTCTAAACCAACAGCTTAAACGATAAGCTAATGACACATGACAACAGCAGATACCCAGCCTGCCACTGTGCCACATCAGATGCACACCACACTTCTCTGATGGCTTTGTATATAAATTTTAAAATTGCCTGTTTTGTGCCATTGAATTTTTCCTACCAAACAAGGTTAAAGAAATTAATTTCAAAATTATGAATAAATAGGACCCAACTAATAAATTAATTCATAAGCATGAAATTAATATATCCCCAAAATGTAGTTTTTGTACAAATGAAGACAAATTCCCTCTCACATTTCTTTTGCTTCTGCTCCTATTCCAAAATGTTTTATAAAGATTTATTTCTGTTACTGTCTTGAATGACAAACCAATATCTCACTGTTCAAATATTGTACTTCTTCTGTATACAATTTTGAAGACTAATTGTTAGAAAATGCAGTAAATGTGATTTCCTTGCTTCATAAATTTCCAATACATAAGTGTAAAGTTCAGAATGTTATACCCCCTATTACATGTTTCTGTATGGACATTAATATGCTAGAAATAGCTTTAAAAAAGAGAAAAAAACACTAAAGCAATTAAAACATGTAAGATTCTGAAGTGCTTCATCAACAATTTGTAATGCCATTATCTGCATCTCGCTTTCTTGCAATAACTTAGCTGTTGCTACTCTTGTATGTAATTTAGCCTTCATCATTATATATTTGTTAACTTTATTATAGATATACCCTTGTATTGATGTAATCTGATATCAACATAATAAAAAATACTGATGGCTTTGGAGGACACACTTTACACCGGTCGATTGTCAGTCATGCACTCCAAATTATATTCCTAATTTGACACCTTGATTACATTGTTTTGCTTAATTATTAGCATGCCATTCACTCTTTAAGACAAGAAAATGTGAACAAATGTTAAAAGAAACATACCATCAAATGTTAATAGGGTGTTACGAAATAAATGACATACATCCATTAATCCATTAACCCAAATACGGAAAATGATGTGACTTTTACATATAAACCATGAGATTACGAATGTCATATTACAACTAAAAATGAAAATCCTTATCTTTTTCATCAATACGATGTACTTACAAAAAGCTGTACATATCCATTATAAAGTTCACAGACACACGTTGCAGTTACTTTCGCTCCCTCTTCATTTGACTGGAGTTAAATTTTTCAGGCGACAAATATTCTTCCAAGACGTTACAAAATTCAAAAGACTCCACTTTTCCACTAAGAAGTCCACTTACAGACGGAGATAAACGGCAACACAAAATGACTTGCAAGTGCAATTCAAACCTGACGAGTGACATGTGTCGTAAAACTTTAGACATGCTCAGTACAAATCAGGCAGCGTCGTGAAATAAATTTTTATTAAGCAGACGGCGCATGCGCGAGACAAATCGGATGGGGACTCATGTCGCAAAGTAAAAAAAACGCAGATCAGGCACGTAAAGTTATGCGTGTGTGGCTCGGGTTGTCTTTGTGTGCATGCGCCCACAGATCGGGCAGGCACCACAGATCGGGTAGTGACACGCCCCAATAATATCCTCTGCAAGTGGATGCTACTCCATTCCACTGCTGTTGTTACGTCTTGTTGAGTTTATTAAATGTCACGTTCAGCTGGAGCACATGCATGACAGGCTCCTTCATTGGTGGGCTGAATTGGACTTAGAGAGTCTGACAATGAACATCAAACTGAGCACTGGAGCGCCGCAGGGCTGCATGCTTAATCCACTGCTCTTCACTCTGCTGACTCATGACTGCACAGTCACGCACAACACCAAACACATCATCAAGTTTGTGGATGATACGACGGTGCTGGTACTGATAAGCAGGGATGATGTAACAGCATACAGAGATGAGGTGGAACGGCTGTCTGCATAGTGTGAAGACAACAATCTATCTCTCAATGTTGACAGGAGAATAGAGATAATCGTGGACTTCAGAAAATGACATCCTGCCCACATCCCACTCAGCATCAACGGTTTAGATGTGGAGACTGTTAGGAGTACCAAGTTCCTCGGTGTGCACATAACTTATGTGGACACATAACACCTCATCACTAATCAAGAAAGCCCAGCAGAGACTACACTTCCTGAGGCAGCTGAAGCGAGCAAGTCTTCCCCCTTCCATTCTCACCATGTTCTACAGAGGCACCATTGAGAGTGTTCTGACAAGCTGCATCACTGTCTGCTATGGCAAGTGCAACGTATCTGACCGCAAGCACCTGCAAAGGATAGTGAAGACAGCAGAGAACATTATTGGTGTGTCTCTCCCTTCACTACAGGACATATTTTACAAACACAGTGCCCACATGCAGGACTTCTTACAATGCTCACATGGACTTTTCAAACTTCTGCCATCCAAGAGAAGATACTGCAGCATCAGAGCCAGATCTGCCAGGCTGCAGGATAGTTTTTACTCCCAAGCTGTCAGACTCCTTAACACCATGCTGCCCCCTGGGATCTTCCACACTGCCTCAACCACCTCTAAAAACAGAACCTTTATACATGCCAGCCACTTTCCTGCAAAGATAGTGGGCATGTAGAAAAAAAAACTGAAAATCTCATACTGACCTTTAAGTATTTTGACACTCTTGATATCCTTCTGCTGTGAAACATTCTGACCTGTCAGGTCTTAAACAACTATTATCATACACTGATAATTTCTGTATTATCTGTATCTATCCATCTATCCATCCATTATCCAACCCACTTTATTCTAACTACAGGGTCACGGGGGTCTGCTGGAGCCAATCCCAGCCAACACTGGGCAAAAGGCAGGAAACAAACCCCGGGCAGGGCGCCAGCCCAACGCAGTATCTATATCTATTTCTTATTTATTTATTATATTACATACCTACTGACTGTATTTATGTATCTAGATTGCAAATACCATACATTGCATCAATGTTCATATTGCTTACTACACATCAATATTGCTGCTACTT
Source organism: Polypterus bichir lapradei (assembly GCA_026402145.1). Lineage (NCBI taxonomy): Eukaryota > Metazoa > Chordata > Cladistia > Polypteriformes > Polypteridae > Polypterus > Polypterus bichir. The sequence goes on from JANRMT010062791.1 coordinate 229,794,297, forward strand.
CTTTGTCTTGTCTTGTTTGTGTTTCAATTTTAAATTTAAATCTTAATTCTATTTTTAATTCATTATTTGCACGTCATGTTGTTACACTGTGGACCCTGAGCTTTGCAATTTTGTCTATCTGTATACTTGTATATGGTTGAGATGACAATAAAGTTCACTTTGACTTTGATTTATTTGCAATATTTTTGCACAGGTAGTTTTTGAGGTATACAATTTATTTAAATATATATGTATGCACACAGAGACTCATACCCTCAAGGCAAATTTATAAGTGAAGATCACTGATAGCTTGTTTGTCTTGCCAGAGCACATGCTGGATGACAATAATAAAGAAATGAACGTGTGTGCACACACACACACATCTCAAGATCTGTTAAGGTCGATGTGCACAGAGGTATTAAGCCACCCCTGTATCAATCTTTCTACCTGTGCAGCTTGTTTACTTAATTTGACCAAATGGGTTTAGTTTCAGATTTAATATATTAAGTTATTCACTTCATTCAGTTTCCTGTTCATTTTACTCTGCATTTATTTGTGTTCGTAATGTATATATATTAGCGTATTTGATTTTATATTATTGTACATTACAATTAGTTGTGTTGTGAAGTCTTCCACTGAATGATGTCCTGCAGTATTACTAAAATTTACATGGAAGTACTGTATGGACCATTCCATACCAATTTCTTTGTCGGATTTAAATTTGTTCTTTATTGCTTTGTCTGTCTGCTGGAGTTCATCTTGAAGTTATCCAGGGTATTCCCCGAAGCATTCTTATGAAACCGAGACTTAGATGGGTAAGGCTGTTTTGAATAAATCTCGTTTTCCAATCGAGGTTCAGTCGGTTCCACAAACGCCAAGTGTTTCTCTTAACTCATGGTGGGCTTGGATAATCAATGATTGTGTGTGCACTTGTGAGAATTAAGCAGCCCTGAGAACCAATTGTCGTTAATATTTAACAGGGCTCAAAAACCACATACATGTAGTGTGGTATCTGAAGATTGAGTACCTATGAATTTGCGCATGAATCTGTTGGGTTGTATCATGGAACAGCTTGGAAAAGTTAGATTTATTTAAATTCTCTTGAAGTTGAAGAACATATAATGGAAACTGTGATAGTCATTTCAGCAGTTGATCAAAAAATAATAGTTAATCTGTAATAACACAAAATGGAAATGCACCAGCTATTAAGAAAGGTAAAGAGGTCTCGAGGCAATCTATAACAGTTACCAATGTCACATACGTTATGGTTCTAAATTTGTCTGTTGCAAAATTAAATATTAATGGCATTATTCGCATTGAAAAATGCAGAAGTATTAATTTGTGAACGTCAAACTTGAAATGGTCAAAACAAGTATTTAGTAGCAATATGAAGTCCATTTGGCAGTAATTGAAAATTATATACAAGAATATAGTTCTGAATCACTAGAGCATACCATACATTTATATGCAAACATGTATAGCATATTTAACAACCAAAAAGGAAGGCTACAGCTTCTGCCATGTTGTGATTCCCCAATGTCACTCATACTGGTTCATTCGCCCTCAACAGAATGTCAGATTGGACAATACAACTGGTCATACACATCAATGTACAAGGACAGACCTGAGCACTGCTGCTATGAATGATTTGTATTTTACATACCCGGACTCTAGGAAGCTTGGCGGTTCTGTTATTCATGCACAAGTGCAGTCTACTGTGCCTATGACATTTGGGAAGCCTAAGTAGCATCACCTAGAGTCGCAGATACAGCTTTAGAAGAATACATTTTACAGATAACTCGCTTACCTTATATATTTTACAGATTCACCTAAAACAGTAGTCAAATTGATGCAAACAGTTTGCTTGATGTTCTGACATTTCTTGCAGCGAGTTGACTTCACAATAGATGTATTCAACTAACTGTATCTAAAGTTATTCTACTCATACAGCGGTCAGGAAATACCAAAAGGTCTGTGCTGTTCTTTAACTATTTGTTGCAAGATATCTGACCTCTAACGCTTATTGGATTTTCAAAGAATATTCATGCCATGCAAGATCCCATGTCATCATCACCAGACCAGACATGACACATTTTATTATGAGTGTTTCTCTTTTACTGGCATATCCTCAATCACAGAACATTAAAAAGACTACAATATGTACTGTAGGCTTTTGAGACAACTCAGGCCCCTTTTTCATGGAAGATGTAATCCAGTGACTGGTGTTCCCTGTGTTTATACACACACTAGGACAGATGCAGCATTGGAAAACCTTTAAGTGAAACATCTTAGATGTAAAAAATTAATAGACCTCTTCAGGGTAAGATTCATCAAGTAAGAGAGGAGAACAATGTATGGTAAAGATCTTTGGATAAGATAATTATCCAACAAAGTCTTTTGAAGTTTCTGATGAGTTTTTCCATACAATGTGGGTCTGTAGTCAGGTTGTCTCTGTCACTCCGAAAGATGCAAACAATCCTCATATCTTGTTATAAAACTCTTGTCTCTATTTAAACCATATTGTAATGTGTTCAATTTTAGCATGAGTTTAACTTCCCATTCTTTTCTCTCTTGCTGTGTTTTGAAGTTGCCCATAAGCACTGTGCTTTAAGAGTCCTTCTCACAGTGTCCATGGCTGCTGAAATGACCTCCAACAAGTACATCCCGATTGCCACACTTGATGTAGAACCTGTGGAAATTCATTCTCTGGCGGAGTGTTTCTCCAGCTTCTCTCACATAGAGGGCAGTGTCAGGACATTTCATACAGAGAATTAGGTAGACCGCATTAGATGATCTGCAGGAATATGATCCCTTTATGCAATGTTCTAGCCAGCAGTGTGGTATAACATGGTCTGTATCATAAATGTGAGCACACGTTTTACATCTTTTCTGTAGGCAGGGAGATGTGCCATTATCTGTTGGCTCACACAGGGACCTTCGAACAATTAGTTGCAGCGGATTTGGTGGTTCTCTGTATGTCAGGAGGGGTGGTTCTGAAAATGCATCTTTCAGTGTTTCATCATTATTTAACGTTGGCTGAAGTTCCTTTTATCATTTTTCGAAGAGCTAATGGCTAACAAAGTACAACATCATAGTACTATTACTGGGAGAAAAAAAAAAAAACAAAACAATGTTTTGGTATTCAGTATAGTGTATTAATCTCTGAGGGGAAATTGTCTTTTTGCATGACCTTTGGGGGTCAGAGTGCAGGGTCATAATATGGACTATTATAAAATAATAAAGGAATCAAATGCATTTAATTATTGGGATAAGCATAAAAACCTATTAATTTATGTTACTCTTTATTATTTTACATTATACATACAAACACTATCATGCTTTGTATGAAAAAATGACAGTAGGGTTTCTTTCTATTTAATTATTTGTGCTGGTGCTTTAAAAGATCTAACCCAGCCACAGGGGATGCACAAACCAGTGTTTTTTTTTCGTGCCAGTCCCAAGCCTGGATAAATGGTGAGGGTTACGTCACATAGGGCATCCGGTGTAAAATTTTGCCAAATCAATATGCAGACAACAATACAAATTTCCATACCGGATTGGTCGAGCCCTGGGTTAACAACGAACACCACCAATACTGTTAGCCAATAGGATGCTGGCGGAAATTGGGCTACTGTTGGCCGAAGAAGGAGAAGAAGGGGGGGTGGACGAGTCCGGAGGCTGAAGGAGAGGAGGAAACTAAAGAGAGTGGAACTGAGGGTAGGAACTTTGAATTTTGGCAGTAAGACTGGTAAGGGGAGAGAGTTAGCAGATATGATGGAGAGAAGGATGGTTGATATATTGTGTGTGTAAGAGACTAAATGGAAGGGGAGTAAGGCCAGGTGGATCGGAGGTGGATTCAAATTGTTCTATCATGGTGTGGATGGGAGGAGAAATGGAGTAGGAGTTATTCTGAAGGAACAGTATGTCAAGAGTGTTTTGGAGGTGAAAAGAGTGTCAGACAGAGTAATGATTACGAAGCTGGAAATTGGAGGTGTGATGATGAATGTTGTTAGTGCATATGCACCGCAAATTGGGTGTACAATGGGTGAGAAAGAAGATTTCTGGAATGAGTTGGATGAAGTAATGAACAGTGTACCCAAGAGACAGAAAGTGGTGATGGAGCGGATTTCAATGTGCATGTTGGTGAAGGGAACAGAGGAGATGAGGAGGTGATGGGTAGGTATGGTGTCAAGGAGAGGAACGAAGAAGCTCAGAGGATAGTGGATTTTGCCAAAAGGATGGACAAGGCTGTGGTGAATATGTATTTTAAGAAGAGGGAGGAACAAAGAGTTGATCTGAAGGAGATTGAAGACTGCAAAGTGGTGGCAGGGGAAAGTGTAGTTAAGCAGCACAGGATGGTGGTCTGTAGGATGACATTGGAGATCAAGAAGAGGAAGAGAGTGAGGGCAGAGCCAAGGATCAAATGGTGGAAGTTGAAAAAGGAAGACTGCAAGATTGAGTTCAGGGAGGAGGTGAGACAGGCACTGGGTGGCAGAGAAGAGTTACCAGACAGCTGGGAAACTACAGCAGATGTAGTAAGGGTGACAGCAAGAAGGGTGCTTGGTGTGACATCTGGAAAGAGGAAGGAGGAAAAGGAAACCTGGTGGTGGAATGAAGAAATACAGGAGAGTATACAGAGGAAGAGGATGGCAAAGAAGAAGTGGGATAGTCAGAGAGATGCAGAAAGTAGACAAGAGTACAAGGAGATAAGGCACAAGGTGAAGAGAGAGGTGGCGAAGGCTAAAGAAAAGGCGTATGATGAGTTGTACGAGAGGTTGGACTCTAAGGAGAGAGAAAAGGACCTGTGGGCTAGACAGAGGGACCGAGCTGGGAAAGATGTGCAGCAGGTTAGGGTGATAAAGGATAAAGATGGAAACATACTAACAAGTGAGAAGAATGTGTTGAACGGATGGAAAGAGTATTTTGAGAGGGTGATGAATGAAGAGAATGAGAGGAAGAAGAGGTTTTATGATGTGGAGATAGTGAATCAGGAAGTGCAATGGATTAGCAAGGAGGAAGTAAGGACAACTATGAAGAAGATGATGAATGGAAAAGCCGTTGGTCCAGATGACATACCTGTGGAAGGATGGAGGTGTTTAGGAGAGATGGCATTGGAGTTTTTAACCAGATTGCTTAATGGAATCTTGGAAAGTGAGAGGATGCCTGAGGAGTGGAGAAGAAGTGTACTGGTGCCGATATTTAAGAATAAGAGGGATGTGCAGGACTGCAGTAACTACAGGGGAATAAAATTGATGAGCCACAGCATGAAGTTACGGGAAAGATCAGTGGAAGCTAGGTTAAGAAGTGAGGTGATGATTAGTGAGCAGCAGTATGGTTTCATGCCGAGAAAGAGCACCACAGATGCAATGTTTGCTCTGAGGATGTCGATGGAGAAGTTTAGAGAAGGCCAGAAGGAGTTGTATTGCGTCTTTGTGGACCTGGAGAAAGCATATGGCAGGGTGCCTCGAGAGGAGCTGTGGTATTGTATGAGGAAGTCGGGAGTGGCAGAGAAGTAACAGTTGTACAGGATATGCACGAGGGAAGTATGACAGTGGTGAGGTCTGCGGTAGGAGTGACGGATGCATTCAGGTTGTAGGTGGGATTACATCAGGGATCGGCTCTGAGCCCTTTCTTATTTGCAATGGTGATGGACAGGTTGACAGATGAGATTAGACTGGAGTCCCCGTGGACTATGATGTTTGCTGATGACATTGTGATCTGTAGCGATAGCAGGGAGCAGGTTGAGGTGACCCTGGAGAGGTGGAGATATGCTCTAGAGAGGAGAGGAATGAAGGTCAGTAGGAACAAGACAGAATACATGTGTGTAAATGAGAGGGAGGTCAGTGGAATGGTGAGGATGCAGGAAGTAAAGTTGGCGAAGGTGGATGAGTTTAAATACTTGGCATCAACAGTACAGAATAATGGGGATTGTGGAAAAGAGGTGAAAAAGAGAGTGCAGGCAGGTTGAAATGGGTGGAGAAGAGCGTCAGGAGTGATTTGTGACAGACGGGTATCAGCAAGAGTGAAAGGGAAGGTCTACAGGACGGTACTGAGACCAGTTATGTTATATGGGTTGGAGACGGTGGCACTGACCAGAAAACAGGAGACAGAGCTGGAGGTGGCAGAGTTAAAGATGTTAAGATTTACATTGGGTGTGACGAGGATGGATAGGATTAGAAATGAGTACATTAGAGGGTCAGCTTAGGTTGGATGGTTGGGAGACAAAGTCAGAGAAGTGAGATTGCGTTGGTTTGGACATGTGCAGAGGAGAGATGCTGGGTATATTGGGAGAAGGATGCTAAGGATAGAGCTGCCAGGGAAGAGGAAAAGAGGAAGGCCTAAGAGAAGGTTTATGGATGTGATGAGAGAGGACATGCAGGTGATGAGTGTAACAGAACAATATGCAGAGGACAGAAAGATATGGAAGAAGATGATCCGCTGTGGCAACCCCTAACGGGAGAAGCCGAAAGAAGAAGAAGAAGAAGAAGTAGTGCTGGTGCTTTAAAAGATCTAATATGTAATGACAGGATCACACAGGGGTCTATAAGTGTGCCATTTTTTCTTGTACATTACACATCTCGCCATTACTTTAATGCTCGAGGTTTACTTACTTAGAATGGGTACTTTTTATATTGGACAATTTTAACATTATGGAACACACCTTTTTTCATTTTTTTTAATTTTAATTTAGTATATCTCGGTGTTTAATATTTTTCTTCAATGTCCTGGTGTTCATTTCCCCTTTTCCTGGCGTTTTGAATGTTTAAGCTGTTATTTACAAATGAGCATACTAGTTGGTCTGACATTGAACTACCTGTAGCCATTTGGCATTCAGTGCCAGTTGTACTGATATATACTGTACTTCAACTGTTGTTAATTAGAATCCAATGGGTGAATGCAATTGCACAGATAAATGCGAATTAAAAGGAAAATGATAAAGAGAGTTAAGCATTTAAAAGTATAGTAGAATGCAAATGTTTTCTAAGGATGAAAATACAACATTAATTTTTTAGCTGATTAAAAGATGAAAAATGTTTAAGAAATAAAAAAAAAAGGCTTGCACCTAAGTCCGTGTCCTCCCTACCCCTTCCCAACAATGTGCTTTGCTAAGAAAACAAAATTAAAATATGTTATCAACATGCAGTATGAAAAGGAAGATATGAATGAAATTTGCACAAATTAATCATGTACGTAACAAAAGCCTGCGGTGGGCTGGCACCCTGCCCGGGATTTCTTCCTGCCTTGCACCCTGTGTTGGCTGGGATTGGCCCTTGTGACCCTGTAGTTAGAATATAGCGGGTTGGATAATGGATGGATGGATGAATGGACTTTTCCCACTGCATCCCACTGACTGTCTAATACAACATTTGCTGCATGGTTTTTACACTCTGGTTCTGGTCCAGCATGATCTCTTTATAGCAACTAACAGAATTATTTATTTATTTACACAATTTCCTCCTGCTATCATTTTGCTACACAAATGAGTGTAGGTCACCAGCAGGTTTATTGGACTCAAACGAAATTTGTACTCCTATCATTCTTCATTCCCTTGTTTCTATTAAGTGATTGTGTCACTATGTCCATTGCTTCAGTTATACAGTATAGGGTATGAGGTTCTCAAGAGCTGAACTAATGTTTACAATGCATCATCTGTGGGAAAGAAAAATGCATTTTATTACTACATGCATTACAAAGTGCATACCAACAAATGGTGCATCTGGGGTATAGTGGGTCCGCGGCTCAGAAAATGGCTGTATGAAATAAATGAATAATGATCACACCCGCATCTTTGTGTGGGAGCATGGTAGTGTGGGGCCGTCCCACACTGTCACAGCAGAATAGTAGTGTCCAGAGTGATGTTGGTTGGCACAGGCTGCAGTTAGATTCCTCTTAATGAATTACCCAGGCAGTGAAAGCAATTTGTCGTTTATTGTACTCACAATTCACTATGAAAAAAGCCATCTTGAATCGAGGCTGTTAACAGAAACCAAGGCGACAAAAATTCAACAAGATAGTACAATTCATGGGTTGGCTGTGCCAGGTAGAGGAGGGCAGCTGTATGCAGAAGAGACACATGTATGTGGAAGCCTAGCTATTAAAGATAAATCTGAAATTGTCATGTGATCCAGAGTAAATAGGAGTTAGCTTTCTCTGGGCATGAGGATGGACATTCTTCAGATGTGCCTGTTTTCAAGTATTCTCTCCACTCCACAGATTTTATTGGTGGTAAGAGGAGGGGGTTGAGAGTCGATAGCAAGGGGTGTTGCATATTTAGGCAGAAGGATAACTTCCAGTTAAAACTGGATTACATTTATTTTGAACACCTACACCCTCAAACATAACTTTGCAATTCTATAGCTTGCAGATTCTGTATCTGGGGTGGATATGGGATGTAACAGAATGTCTGTGTGCGATCACCTGTATGGACATGAATGGACTGTAAAAGATGGCATTGTAATATTCCATTCAACAAATATCTCTTTTTATTCTCTTATTCTTTCTGGAGTGCGATTCTAAACTTTTGCATGCCCTGGAATATTAGAAAATTAAAAACAAATTAAAAAGGATAAGCCTGACGTTTGTTGTCTTATGCACATATTACTGGCCATCAGCACACTGCAACCCAGGGGATGACAGTAGAGTTACATGGTATACTGACACTGAAAAAGTACCCCAAAAAAAATGAAAATGGTACACTGCAAGCATTTTGGGAAGGTCAGTAGCAGAAGTAAGCAGTAGTTTTTTTTAAAAACCTTGTGTTCAGCTCTTATTTCTTCCGCTCATCAACACACCTTAGAATATGTCAGACACACAACAACCGCACCCCTTTCAATGCACTAGACCGCTGTTTCTTAAACTATGGCTCACGAATGTTTGTGATGGGTTGCCAATTGATTGTGAAAAATTACAGAAGTTCATCCAGGTGTGAATTTTGTGCCAAGTGATATGCCTGCTGTTATTTACTGTGCTTCTTTATAGTGACCTGACATTTGCGCAATAGACATGAGCGACGACAAAATAGCGGCCATTAAAACGCAGCGTCAAAATCGCGCCGACAAAATTGCGAAAGTTTCATTAAATATGAATTACTTAGTTTAAAGCATATATAATAATGTCTATTTTAGAAGTCAATATTATGAGACACGGCACGCAGATAGTCCTTAAGATCACGCCCTGCATATGTAGGAAGAATTGCAGCAAGACATCTTGATAGTTGAGCGTATTTAGACTTGCTGGCTGCCTGACTGCTGGTAGTTCTCGCATGTTCCACATGGTGATAGGAAACAACGGGTTGGATCGTCGATTGCGTCTCAATCGACCAACGTAATTGTCCTCCCAGTAATCATAAACATTCTGGAGATTGTCGGGTCTACTCTCGCTCAGTTCATCGAAAGCGGACCCAACATCTTCCGGAGGAACGAAACGCAGTGCAATTAGCATCTTTGAATACAGTTATAACCTAGCACATAATGTGTACATAAGGCGCACGTATGCGTCACACTCTCTTGGCCTCTCTCGCGATTTTGTCGGCGCACATTTGTCGAAAACCAGTTAGCGAGTTTGTCGGCGCGAGTTTCTCCGTCACGGTTTTGTCAGCGCTCATATGTCTATCGCGCTTTTGTCAGTGAACCCTTCTTTACTGCAGCAGTATGTAAAACAATGCCATTGATGCATCACAGAGAGCTCTCATTTCTGTGGCATGAAAACATACGTTTTGGTCTAATCGCAGCTCATTCTGAGCAACAATAAGGCTTTTCTCCAGTGTGAATTCTTGGATGTTTCTAAAGATCGCTGCTGCACAAGAGTCTTTTGCCATGTTCAAAATGGCAATATAATTTCTCTCTAGTATGAATTCTTGGGTGGATTTGTAGGCTGGTGCTGATGGTGAATTGTTTGCCAGAGTCAGAACAGCAATATGGCTTCTCTCCAGTGCGAATTCTAGTATGCTTCCAAAAATTGCGACTAGTGTGGAATTTATTGTCACATTCTGAAGAAGAATATGGCTTCTCTCCAGTGCAACCTATTAAATGGTCACTCTGAGAAGACTGACAGCAAAGATAAGTATAAGAAAGAGGGAGAGAAGAGGAACTGAGAGACGTGCTCATGAGGTGAAGACAGTAGTGAGAAGAAAATGAAAATGTGCAGAACAAGGATGTGAAGATTTTCAGGATGTTATGAAGAGCAAGTGAATTGGGTGAGAGTATATATAATATATATAGTGCCATGCAGGTGCAAAATGCAGTTTCAGTGGCAATAAACAATTCCTCTATGGCTCGATGCATGTTCACTGTTATGACATACAACACATTAAATCCAAATCTGTAGCAGAGGTGCAAAGATACATGTCTTGGCGAGGAAGAATGCCTTCTCCTCATACTGTAAGAAAGGGGTCTGATAAATGACCATCACCTCATATGATGAAGGATGTGTTTGTTAAATACGCATGTTAGTTGACTTGGCAATACTAAATTGGCCCATGATGTGAGCTTGTTTGTGTTTGTGTTCACCCTGCGATGAGCTGGCATACTGTTCAAAGGTTTATTTCTACCTTGCGCACTATGCTTGGTTGGAGAGGCACTTGTTACCCTGCGACACTGCACAGGATAAGCAGGTTTGAATAGATGGAGTATTGTTTTAACACGGTTTGTTTCCCTCTTTTCTCTTTTAGTAATATTCATGTGAGAAATATGCCAGAAAGGAATAAAAATTTTACTTTTTTATTATATGACCATAATATGACTTTGTTGTCATTATGATAATAATATTCTTTTTGAGTCTCAGTACAGTACTGATGTACTTATTTGGGTCCTCAGATTAAAAAGTTTTAAGAGCCCCTGCACTAGTGAATTCAAAGGGAAGCCATATATACATACACACACACATACAATATAACACAATATATAGGCAGCCATGAAGTTTAATATTCAGTTGGTCCTTTGGGGTCTCTGTCTTCAACAGACTTTGCATGCATATAACCTGCTTATGAAATCTCATTCTATCATGTAGCAAAGGCAGCTCTGACTTGCTCAACCCTGAGATTTTTGGATTGCAGCCAAACCTTCTACCCTTCATCTCTTTTGGGGCTAACTTTCAGGATGCACGACAAGCAATGCCACCTCTCCAAAGTACCAAGCCAGTGAGCTTTGCTTTAGGCTCAATGTGGGGCAACCTTCCTAAACCATCCCCTTCTCTTCAACACGCTTTAGACCCTGCAATGTACAAAGTACCTTACCTTCCAATTTTTTCTGTTCAACTTGCTGCGGACTCTGTGGGAACAGCAACTTTTGATGTGCTGGAAAATTCAAAAGGAATCTATGACTTGTAGCCAAAGTAGGGAGGCACAACAGGTGTAACGTGTTTGTGCAGTGTATCAGCTAGATTACTGAGTGCAACCCAATTAGTTGGTGATGGTAGGATGTGGTTAGGGGAATTGTGTGTTATTGGCTTTAGTACCGTTTCTGTACTGGTACTTCAGTCAAGAAAGCTGGTATTGATACCAAAGTCAAAATTTGAGTGCAGATACAACACTAGATGACAGTATCTCGATAAGCCCAGCAAAAGCAATACTTTCTGCTTGGCCATTTTCCATTGACGCTTTGAACCTCCGCAAGCACAGATCAATAACTTCCACTGGTAAATTTAGACACATCTCTTCCAAGTTGCCAGTGGTGATCCACTAGAGGCTGCATTAACTCCACACGATATTTTCCTTAAAATTCGTAGTCTTTCCTACTGTTTCTTTCAGCTTGACTATACATTTTTAAAAACGTTCCCCTCACTCCTATGAAATGCTAGGTTGAGTTTTTTAAAGGAATGTGAATTTTTAAATGGCTCTGAAGGCTGATTTTGTGTAAGAATCGTTTTCCACATTCTGTACAGCAATGAGGCTTCCCTCCAGTATGAATTTTCACATGAATCTGAAGGCTTCTTGCATCTGAATATTGTTTGCCGCATTCTGAGCAAAGATGAGGTTTTTCTCCAGTGTGAATCCTTGAATGTTTCTGAAGATCGCTTGTGCGTGAAAATCTTTTTCCACATTCAAAACAGCAATATGGTTTCTCTCCAGTATGAATTCTCGTGTGGCTCCGTAGGCTGTTGCTGGTGGTCAATTGTTTTCCACAGTCGGAACAGCAGTATGGCTTCTCCCCAGTGTGAATTCTCATATGCTTCCGAAGATTGTGACTAGTGGAAAATGTATTGCCACACTCTGAACAAGAGTATGGTTTCTCTCCAGTATGAATTTGTGTGTGTCTACGAAGAATGCTACTGTGTGAAAATCTTTTACCACATTCAGAACAACAGTAAGGTTTTTCACCAGTGTGAATTCTTGAGTGTGCGTTCAGACTGCTTATTTGTGAGAATCGTTTCCCACATTCAAAACAGCAATGGGGTTTTTCTCCAGTATGAACTCTTGTGTGTATCTGGAGATGGCCTATTTGTGAGAATTGTTTGCCACATTCAGAACAGCAGTGAGGCTTCCCCCGAGTGTGGATTTTAGTGTGGCTTTCAAGTAGCCATATCTGTGAGAACCTTTTGCCACACTCAGTACAACAATGAGGTTTCTCCACAGTGTGAATTCTTTTATGTAAATGTAGACTCCGGATGCTTGCAAATTGTTTACCACATTCTGAACAGCAGCATGGAGTTTTCCTCATATGAATCTTCTGATGATTCTTATAATTAGATTTGCGCTTAAAACTGTTCCCACACTCTTGGCAGATATACAAATCTATTGAACTGATCCTTTGCACCGGCTTACTGCTAATAGCATCTATTCCTGATAAGCTCACAATATGAAGAGAACTATATGGCAGAGAGGTCAGTTTTAAGATCTCTGGTCCAGGTTTTAATTCTTTGCTATTTTCATCATACTGTTTCTGTTGTGGTCTGCAATGGAGGGATGTCTGAGCAAATGAAGGTGGGGAGAAGTTGTCGCTTTCTTCTGCTGTAAGACATAATCAATGTAGTTTAAGTATTCTCTAAATAAGACATGATTACTGTATGAAAAGACCACAATTACAATAATACATACATTTGAGAAATATTACGTAATGTAAGAATTTTTACCATACACTTTAAAAATTACAGTTAACATAGCTATTACAGCAGAAACAAAAAAGACTATCATAAGAGATTTGGAACTTCTAAGCATTGTCATGGATTTCTTTTAAATAAGCACTCTGAAGTCACTCTACAAAAGATACCGTATGTAAATTATAAATTCAAGAGTTTTACAGGAGCAAGGGTCTTCTTCTTTAAAACAATTCTTTGAGCCACTCTGACTAAACAAAAACTTTCATATGCTGATATAAACATAGATGAGAAACAAGAGCTAAAGAGCAGTTAATCATCCTATAAACTATGAAAAGTAAGAAAACAAATGATCAAATCTTTGCCATGTTTTAAGTGAGGTTGCCTTATATTCTATAATAGCAATACATGAGTATACATATATAAAAAAACAAAAACATATTACAAAAAAAAATCCTTCACAGTATTGAACTACAAGAAAACTTGAAGGAACATGTACAATACACGGGTGTCCTTTTACTTTTGTAGTGCATTTCTTTTTGCCTTTTTTAAAATGTTTTGCACAAAATGGGTTAACTTAACTGAAAAATTAAATACTGTGTCTTTTTTAGCATCACTTTTTCCATGTTTTGTTATGTTACAGCCTTATTCCAAAATGGAATAAATTCATTTTTTTCCTCAGAATTCTACACACAATACCCCATAATGACAACGCAAAAAAAGTTTACTTGAGGATTTTGCAAATTTATTAAAAATAAAAAAACTGAGAAAGCACATGTACATAAGTATTCACAGCCTTTACCATGAAGCTCCAAATTGAGCTCAGGTGCATCCTGTTTCCCCTGATCATCCTTGAGATGTTTCTGCAGCTTAACTGGAGTCCACCTGTGGTAAATTCAGTTGATTGGACGTGATTTGGAAAGGCACACACCTGTCTATATAAGGTCCCACAGATGAAAGTTCATGTCAGAGCACAAACCAAGCATGAAGTCAAAGGAATTGTCTGTAGACCTCTGAGACAGGATTGTCTCGAGGTACAAATCTGGGGAAGGTTACAGAAAAATTTCTGGTGCTTTGAAGGTCCCAATGAGCACAGTGGCCTCCATTATCCGTAAGTGGAAGAAGTTCGAAACCACCAGGACTCTTCCTAGAGCTGGCCGGCCATCTAAACTGAGCGATTGGGGAAGAAGGGCCTTAGTCAGGGAGGTGACCAAGAACCCGATGGTCACTCTGTCAGAGCTCCAGAGGTCCTCTTTGGAGAGAGGAGAACCTTCCAGAAGGACAACTATCTCTGCAGCAATCCACCAATCAGGCCTGTATGGTAGAGTGGCTAGACGGAAGCCACTCCTTAGTAAAAGGCACATGGCAGCCTGCCTGGAGTTTGCCAAAAGGCACCTGAAGGACTCTCTGACCATGAAAAACAAAATTCTCTGGTCTGATGTGACAAAGATTGAACTCTTTGGTGCGAATGCCAGGTGTCACGTTTAGAGGAAACCAGGCACCGCTCATCACCAGGCCAATACCATCCCTACAGTGAAGCATGGTGGTGGCAGCATATGCTGTGGGGATGTTTTTCAGCGGCAGGAACTGGGAGACTAGTCAGTATAAAGGGAACGATGACTGCAGCAATGTACAGAGACATCCTGGATGAAAACCTGCTACAGAGCGCTCTTGACCTCAGACTGGGGCGACGGTTCATCTTTCAGCAGGACAACGACCCTAAGCACACAGCCAAGATATCAAAGGAGTGGCTTCAGGACAACTCTGTGAATGTCCTTGAGTGGCCGAGCCAGAGCCCAGACTTGAATCTGATTGAACATCTCTGGAGAGATCTTAAAATGGCTGTGCACCGACGCTTCCCATCCAACCTGATGGAGCTTGAGAGGTGCTGCAAAGAGGAATGGGCGAAACTGGCCAAGGATAGGTGTGCCAAGCTTGTGGCATCATATTCAAAAAGACTTGAGGCTGTAATTGCTGCCAAAGGTGCATCGACAAAGTATTGAGCAAAGGCTGTAAATACTTATGTACATGTGATTTCTCAATTTTTTTATTTTTAATAAATTTGCAAAAACTCAAGTAAACTTTTTTCATGTCATTATGGGGTGTTGTGTGTAGAATTCTGAGGAAAAAAATGAATTTAATCCATTTTGGAATAAGGCTGTAACATAACAAAATGTGGAAAAAGTGATGTGCTGTGAATACTTTCCGGATGCACTGTATATATTATATACAGTACACATATACACACACACACACATACAATATAGCACAATATATAGGCAGCCATGAAGTTTAATATTCAGTTGGTCCTTTGGGGTCTCTGTCTTCAACAGACTTTGCATGCATATAACCTGCTTATGAAATCTCATTCTTTCATGTAGCACCAGCAGCTCTGACTTGCTCAACCCCAAGATTTTTGGATTGCAGCCAAACCTTCTACCCTTCATCTCTTTTGGGGCTAACTTTCAGGATGCACTACAAGCAATGCCACCTCTCCAAAGTGTGATTCACAGAATTTTAATCATGTAAGTGTGAAATATAAAAATAAGATGATTCAAGGTTGTTGCAGCTTGCTTTGTCTAAAGACTGTCTTGTTAAAATTAACCGAGTCATTCAGACTTTGGTTCTTTTCTCCAAACTAAGCCACCTGGAGACAGCCACAGAGATGAAATCCTTTTCTCGGATGAGAAACCTGCTACTGTTCATGTTTTACCAGACTCTTAGTGTTGATGTGCTGCCTTCACTAATGCTTCAAGTGGTCAATTCAGCATTAATAGCCAAGTTCTACATTTTTCTCTCTTGTTGGCGTGTTCATGACTGCCACTTACAGTGAGGTCTGTGTTAGGTGTTTTGTATCTAGAATTAGCCCAACATAGAGCGGACATTGTTGCCCTCACTATGATTGGCAGATGAAGTGTGAAATGAAGCATTTTCATATTTCTCATGAACAATAGCCAAACAAAATGAATAACCAGCTATTAATAACATATCAACGTTACCTACTTTTTAAATCCCAATCTCACATTAACTTTGCTCCTAAATTATAAAGTTGGTTCCTCCATCGCTCCTTATTACTTTACTAGGCTGACCCGCCTTTTAAGGCGACCGACTTTTAAGTTGACCACTTCTTAAGGCAATTCAATATGTAGATCAATTTGATATTTTATACAAACTCATTAATTTGGTTATATTGCATTTGAGCGGTATTACTTTAATACTCGTAGTTTCTGTTATTTTTGTGATGAAATTTAAACTTTTTTTCTATATTGAGGTCGCCCTTTTGAACCCCCCCTGATATTTACTACGCGGTGAGGCATTTGTACTCCATCAACATTAATTATTTCCAGAGACATAATTTTGTCTATTTTTCCAGCGCATCGCGCACAAAAGCAAGGGAACGATGGGAGCACCAGAACTCTGCTCACATCATGTCGCTTCGTACCGCAAGCTGCAAGTAGTAAGTCTGTGATAAGAGGAATACTGCTACGCTTTCCACTCACGGGACGGAAGGACAATCCCGACCGCTTTTATATAGTAAGAAAGAAGAAGAAGATATCGCACAGTCTGGAGTAGAAAATCATCTTTTACCTGGAAAAAAGAAACTACAAATCCCATTGTGCATTGCAAAATGGACAGGGCGTGTGTGAAACTCCGCGCCTGCGTAGCACTCACAGGACAGAAGGACAATCCCGACCGCTTTTATATAGAAGGATGTGCAAACTAAACTGCGGAGTGGTGGCTCTGAGGCATATGGATCTGTGCTGGTATCCCGAAGGTTGCCGGTTCAAATCCCCATCACTGTCAAAAGAGATCCTACTCTACTGGGCCCTTGAGCAAGACCCTTAACCTTCAATTGCTCCAGGGGCGCTGTACAATGGCTGAACCTGCGCTCTGACCCTAAGGGGTATACGAAAACTAACAAATTCCTAATACAAGAAATTGTATAAGGTGAAATAAAGAACAAAAAAAAAAAATCTTCAGATATTTGAGATATCTGAAAGCTAGACTAATTGTTCCAACAATGTACCATGCCACTCGCTGAGCAGTGTGGCTCCTACTGCCTGGAACTGCCTTCCTCAAACTCCCTTTACACTGAAATCAAGATGTTACAGCTACACATTCTCTCTAGGCATCTAACTGCCATCAGTCTATGAAATTGAACCCATTGTATGTTTCAGTAGTCCCATCCTTTTTACTCATAATGGCGCCCTACCATACTGTGCACTTTCTTGGACTGAGCTGTGACTAGTGCTGGGCGGTACACTGGTTCACATCGAAACCCGTTTTTTATTTTTGTTATGATATGGATTTTTTCTTATACTGCAACACCGGTTTAAATTGCCTAAACAACGTTCGGAACATGGCACAGCAGGAAACTTTTAAGGGGGGTACCTTTTTCACTGCTACACCGCTAAACAAATACAACGGACTACATGCGTTAGTGGAGGTATTGCACAGTGAAAATGGACAGAGAACATTCTGAAACTGAAACTTTAGCAGATGATAAAGTTGAACATGATGACACAGAAGAACTTTTGCTGGAAAAAAGAGTCACGTCTGTTGTCTGGAGATACTTTGGATTTAAAAGGTCGGATGTGGACCATTATGTTCAAATGTGTGAATACTGTTTCTATACTACTGGATAATACTGCAAGCCAAGTTGTACTTGTTTTATTTTTTTCAATACTGTGTAATGTACCTGGGTACTGTGTAATAGTGTGACGACATGTTGACTCTATTCTCGACATTTCTACTTTAATCTCGACACTTATGATGAGAATAAAGTCGTCATGTTGACTTTATTCTCAACATTTCTACTTTATTCTCGTCGTTTATGTCGAGATTAAAGTCGACTTGTTGACTTTATTCTTGTAATTTGTCATTAAAGTAGAACATCGTAAACTAAACTTCATCTTAAAATATTTAATTTACTAGATTTTCTCAAACCCCGTTGTAAGTTATGCAGCACATTAAATGCTTTGTGTTAAATGTTCCTCGAGCCATATTAATCACTACGCTTCTTAAACTGACTTCCTCTTGCACTAAGAGGAGACGCAGGCATCACTCGCCACACACAATACATTAATTTCATGATATTCCTGCTCCCTGAACATTTAGAATGCTAAGATAAGTACTTGATATAATTTTCATGATGAAATGATTTAAACATGTATTAATCATGTGGGGACACGGTGGCATGGAGGTTGCACTGCTGCCTTGCAGCAAGGAGGTCCCGGGTGTTCCCTGCTTTAAATTTGCATGTTTTTCTGGTGAGTTTACTCGGCGTGCTTCAGTTTCCTTTCCAAGTCATGTAGGATGTGGGGTTTTGTTATGCTATATTGATCCTGCTAGTGTGTGTATTGCTCATATTCACCCTGCGATGTGCTGGCGCCTCGTTCAGGATTTGCTCCTGCCTCGCACACAATGCTTGCTGGGATGGGCACAATCCTGAATGGGCGGCATATTTAAACATGTATAACGAAGATTTATTTAAACTTCTGAACACTCCGTGGTCTATGTTTATAACTAGTTTTAATTTCACAACGACATTTATCGTGTGTTGATTGGTTATGTGGAGAAAGAAAAAGGATAGGAACTGGGGGTTTCGTACATCAGATAGAGACAGCATGCATGCAATAAAGAAAGCCCGCTCAGAAAAACATCCATTGATTTCTGTGTTCGTGTCTCTGACCACCAGATCACAAACCCAACATTTTCACAATATTTAAGTTAAACCTGTGCGATACCCATTCATACATCCAGTTTTTTGAAGCCTCGTCACACCTGCCATAAAATTCTCTACACTGAACGTACACTTGGGGACCCCTTGCTGAGAGGGAGCAGCACTACCGCCACACCACCGTGCATGTTTAATACCTGCTTTAATGCATTTCATCCTGAAAATGATATCAAGTATTTATCTTAGCATTCTAAATTTTCAGAGAGCAGGAATATTATCAAGTGATGAATGTATTCTGTGCGCCAATCCCTGCCTGCGCCTCCTCTTAGTGCAGAGGAAGTCAGTTTAAGAAGCGCGTAGCGATTAAAACCTGGGTTGGGGAAAACAACACAAAGCATTTAATGTGCTACATTAACTTATGACGGGGTTTGAGAAAATCTAGTAAATTAACCATTGATTTTAGGGTGAAGTTTAGTTTACGACATTCTACTTTAATGAGAATAAAGTGCAAATGTCAACTTTAATCTTGACATAAGCATCAAGATTAAAGTGGAAATGTCGAGAATAAAGTCAACATGTCGACTTTATTCTCGATATATAGTTTTTTTTTTCTCCATTGTGGCCTTAATACGCTTCCGTAGGGCCATACCACAAATAGCATTTTTAAATGCAAGTTGCAGTTTTATTATTTATGTATATAGCTAAGGTTGAAGCAAGGTCCATATTAATGCAATTTGCCTTAATGATGGCTCAGTTGGTAACGATGTCTCACCAAGTTGCACTTGTTTTATTTTATTTGTATTTGGTGAATACTGTGTAATGCACCTGGGCTTGAAGTAATAGTATTATTACTTGGAAGATGCACGATTATTTATTTTATTGTTATTATTTATTAGTTTAAATATTATGCAGTTTAATGATGGTAAAGTTGTTTAAAAAGTCACTTTAACATGTCAGTGGACAGAGATTGTTAACATTAACAGACAGTGTAGTTGGTTTACAAAAATATTTACTATTTATTCCTTTTCTAAGACATGTTCTGTCAGTGCAATACAACTTTTGACAAGCACCTCTGAATATTTTACTAAGTCTAAATGCCTCTTTGGATGGTTGACAATTTGAGGTCAAAATTTTTGCTTGTTTGCAAAATTTGTTCAATAAAAAGGTTCTATATTTTGACTGCAGCTGCCATGCAATGTGATTCCTTCTCTTCATTAGTGCTACCCACTTGAAAACTATCACTTTATGGGGCCATGCAAACCTGTATTAATACTTGTGTACACATTAAGTTTTTTTTGTACAATGTACCATTCTCATGACAATGGAATAGGTTATTCGTAGCCAGTCTTCTGCAGTAATTGCAGTGGAAAATGTGGTTAACATCCACTCAAGCATGGGGAAAAAAATACTGTTGAATATTGTGAAACCGGTATATCCATCCATCCATCATCCAACCTGCTATATCCTAACTACAGGGTCATGGGGGTCTGCTTGAGCCAATCCCAGCCAACACAGGACATAAGGCGGGAAACAAACCCCGGGCAGGGTGCCACCCCATCGCAGGGTGCGCGCGCGCACACACACACACACACACACACATACATACATACCCACACACCAAGCACACATTAGGGACAATTTAGAATCGCCAATGCACCTAACCAGCATGTCTTTAGACTATGGGAGGAAACCCACGCAGACACGGGGAGAACATGCAAACTCCACTGCGCCACCGTGCTGCCCTGAAACCGGTATAATTTTGAAAAATACCATGACATAGAATTTTGGTCATACCGCCCAGCACTAGCTGTGACATCTCTAACCAATCATTACTTTTTGATCCAGCAGTTGTCTCATTAAGCACCTCTGTTTGGAATTTCACAATACACCCAAGTTTGTGTTCTTAAGCTCCACTTCATTGCATTTGCTGTATTATAGTGTATGTTGTAGTTCTTTCTGGAGTTTATCTATACTGGATTTTTGTTCTGCTTATATTTGCTTATTGTGATTGTATTATACATTTTATTATGGACTGTTGATGTCTTTGAATCTTTGTCTTACAAAGCACCTTGTAAAAATGAACATTGTTAATGGTATGATTAATATTTACTTCTAAATCACTTACATGTTCCAAGGTGCTTTTCAGTTGACTGTTCCACAGTTTCTCTCTTGTAACATGTCCTCTCAGGATCTTCATCCTCAAAGTCTGGTGATTTAGGACTCCGTTTGTCACAACGCTCTGATTTAGTGTATTGTCTGGTCTCGGTAGCCCCTACACAACTCCTCTCTTTCAATAGTTCTGGACACACCAGCAAACTGAAACCATTCCCTGAAGACTCATCTTCCTTGAAAACATTTGCAGGTTTTTTTTCATGGCTAACAGAGACCTGTTCGGAATCTTCTGCTTTAATGCCAACCATTGTCTCTTCAGACTCCTCTTTGAAAACCAAAATTCTCTTCTTATAGTCTTTCAGTGGTGCAAGGTGGGCTAAGCCCCACTCATATTCCTCTTTCTTGATGTGGGCCAGTCTTTGCTCCATGACATTATCTTTGGATGAGGACATGATCCCTCTGGCCTGTTCCTTATGCACATTCACAACCTTGGTCTAAAGGACATTACGTATGTCAAAGCCTGAGCATATTAATTGGAAGAGAGGCCCTATGGGTAGAAAAAAATAAGTCCTGTAAATTTCAGTGTTAAATGGACAGATAACCATAATGCCCTCTAACTGTTCTAATATAAATACAAAGTTTTATTGAGTGATTCCAACCAACAGAAATTCCAAACCTTTGGCCAAGTGTTTTATTCAAGGTGATCTAGTATTACTCTGCATTTACATTAAACCAATTTATTCACACCGAAGTGTGTCAGTCTACTGCTTACGCACATTGCCTAAGGACTAGTCATGCATTTCTGTTAACACCTCTTGAGAATTCCCATCTTTGTTTCATTGTGTGATACTGTCACAGAAGCTGCACTTCACGAAAGCCATTTCCAGCCACAAGAAAGAGTAGGAAGCTAAAGAGCGATCAAAACTACATACACTAGTATTGTGTCCCTCTTCTCCATTATCATCCTGTTGTGGCTTAATATACTGTAGTTATGCTTTTCAATGTATGTATGACTGTCACTTCAGCCAGTGCTGAATTGGTGCAATAATTCATGCAAAAGGAGCCCGACCAAGTACTGAGTGCGTACATGGACATACTATTCAGTAGGCCAACATTTCTGAATTAAAAATCTTTTTTTATTGGTCTTATATAATATTCTAATTTTCTGAGATATTGACTTTTGAGTTTTCATTACCTGTAGGCCATAATCAGCAAAATGAAAAGAAATAAACGCCCTAAAAATACCACTCAGTGTGGAATGAATCTATATGAGTTTCACTTTTGAATTGAATTACTGAAATAAATTAACTTTTCAATGATATTCTAATTTATTGAGATGCACCTGATTCACTGTACTTGTTAATATTTAGATTTCAGTTTGTTGAATTTATGAGAATTGAATTTATAAAAAAATATTTCTCCCATCCCTGCGATGAAGGAAGGGAAAATAGCAGAAATGCCAGGGCAGGGTCTTCAAAACCAGATCAAAATGGCATAAGGATTCAAAGATCCCCATGTTGCTTGTCACTGGGCCACTCAGCTCCTGCCCACCTAAGCAGAAGAATGGCGCTTCTTGATGTTGAGACAGGATGATTCCATTAATTAAAAACCCAAAAGGCTGTTAAGGTAGGGCTTCCAGAAATATAAAAAAAAAAAACTCTGGGTCAACTTAGTTACAGCACAGCCCAAGGAGAAAATCTCCCACTGGACAGAGGTGTGCGCACTAAAGGGCTGCAATAAAAAATATTTAGGCACTTTGTCAGTAATAGTTGCATGTTTATTGTTCATAGTGTGTGACAAGCATTGTGTTGCAAGCAACCTTTCAGTATATATTATCTATATCAGTGTAAAGGCATTTTAAAACTGTGCTTGCAACCGTGTAAAGGTAAGCTGAACATAAAAGAAATTAGAAGCCCGAGTTCAGCAACACACATGGAGAGTTCGATCTCTCCAAAGGGACACTCTGTTTGGTACAGCTGGATGTCGTCCCATCAATTTGCTGAACCCAGCTATTTTGTTCTGCAAGGAATATAAACAGGATCATTTAGTAAACGGCATCGTTTACCAAAGTGGCTTATTATGTGTTAATGTTGCATAACCGCACAAAACCTGGATACTCGCATTTACAATGCAACGATGAAAGCGCGCACATTGAATACAACCTCGCAGCATTTACGGCTTTCTTCTTTGTAGTACTTTAAAGTACAACCGCATTGATTCGAGGTAAGGATGGCATGCCCTACCGGTGAATAAACTGGACCATAAACCACAAGGTCCCTATTTCATCTCCCACCTGCGAGTCGGTGTGCTTACCCTGTAATCATCCAGACAAACAGTAGTGCAGTCCGCTTCTTCGACTTAGTTAGTGGCTTCACTTTTCCGTCTTCACAGATGTCCCAGAGTGCTCTTCAGCTGTTCAAACTCACCGCGTGTCGTGTTGACGTGCACACACTTTTTTATGATTCGAAAAGCTTCGGGAACGTCATAGACGAGTGCGTCATCTACAGGCGACTCACTCTAAAGTACGGTGGCCCTAAAGCGCGAAAGTAGGCGTAGAAATCAACGAAACAAAGGCAAGTAGAAGCGCTCTGAATGTGGCACACGAAGGTGTGATGAGCTTGTGTATAAAAGCATAAACTTTGCTTTTCTTAAAATACGCTTGCTTTAATGAAAGGCAGAGCTATTTACTGATATAGTGCCTAAAACGACGGTGCTTCAATTAAAGGGAATTAGCAGGCAGAATTGCATCTACAGGGTGAAGCTGAAAGCTGTTAAAAGTAGACGAGAAATCAATAACAGACTGGCACAGAATTGTAAACGTTTCAAGTTCTCGTACCACAGATTCGGGAATGTAGCTGTAGCGTCCTCCATGACCTGTATGCTCTGCAAACTGGTGCAGACCCTGAGAGGCAGCTCTCTCATAATCAGCTTCTCAAAGGATTTAATGAACCTTTTCATCCTTTCCCGTACTTTAATATTTGTAGAGTAGGGTCATCAGTTGTAAGTTGACAGAGACATGAAGTATGTAAATGCCGTTTGTCTTGGAATATTCGACGAGGCTGAATAACCGCGTTATCAGTACTGAAATAAGCGTTGGGGGGATTAGTTTGCTGCGAAACTCTTTTCAAATCACTTCGATCAAATAAAGGCTGACTCTTGGCTCCAGCCCGAAGTTCAGTCTTTTTCTTCAGAATATCTGAAGAAAAATGATTTGTCAAACCTTATAAATCTTAATTTCTGAGCCATCTGACAATTGGTTGTAATCCTGTCATTCCATTATTGCTTTTAACAGGAATACATAGAGCTTGTCAGTTTGCGGATCACTCTTGAGCTTTTTGTAGTACCCGATATCAACACGGGAAAGGGGCTATATAAATGTATTATTATTATTATGTTTCACCTCTTTGTGTTTTTCTATTTTGATTATACAGTATATTCCTGGCTGAAAAATCTTCTACGTCTTATTTAATAATAATAATAATTCTTTGCATTTATATAGCGCTTTTCTCACTACTCAAAGCCCTCAGCAGTTGCAGGTTAAGGGCCTTCTCAAGGGCCCAACAGAGAAGAGTCCTTATTGGCATTTACGGGACTCGAACCGGCAACCTTCCGATTGCCAGTGCAGATCCCTAGCCTCAGATTGCCATTACTAACTTACAATGATAATATTATTGCACGTATGAGTACTGAAAATGTATGTTGTGTTTGTGTGTGTGTGTGTTTTTATAGCATGTTACAAAAATGTAGTTACAAACAGAACCCAAATGTCTTGTGCTGCTGAAACAGTTTTCATAGTCACCAGTGATATCAAAATAGCATCAGCTAATGTGTTGATGTTAGTCGTTAAAGATCTAATTGTGGTTCATATTTCTTAAATATATAGTTTTGAAGTAGTACTCAATGCATAGATAAAATCTACAGTGTATTGATTTTCAGCTCTGCTAGTGTTTCAATAAATTGCACGGGCGGTTTCTGTCATCAGTAGTGGCTACTGGACATGTAGAATATGAACTTCTAAATGTTGTAATAAACTCTCTCAAAATAAAACTGAAAGACTAAATTAGTAATTAAGGTCAAACTGTGTGTTCCTCTATTTTAAGACAGGCAATTTAAAAAAAATCACTGATGGGTTTTTTTAAAAGGAAGTTCAGAAATGTGTAAAACTTGCCCTATATATCTTAACAATAATTGAACTTTTCTGATACACAAATTCTTTAAAGAATCCATATATCAAATTTCAATGAAAAGGGTCCGCTGGGAGCACAGTTGTTTAATGTGGACAGACAGACAAGACAATGTTATGTTGTGGCCAATGTTTTCCACTAGAAAATTCATATTAGCTGTCATGGCTTTGCAGCCTCCTCTGTAACGATTCAGTGTCAGGTGATCCCTGTGGATACAATCTGGAGTCATCCTAACAATGCACTCACATTTCATCCTCTCTCATTTTTATCAGCTTTTACTAAGGTGATGCAGTTTAATTGCAACTATCTATACTAAACCTTCAGAAAGTTTTCCTTGTAGTAGTTTTGACAGCATTATCATCATTAGTTTGATTCTTGATATAATGTGTATATATACTTTTCAAAAAATTAAAGGAACCCTTTTTAATCAGAGTATAGCATCAAGTCAATGAAACCTCTGGGCTATTGATCTGGTCAGTTAAGTAGCAGAGTGGCTTGTTCATCAGTTTCAGCTGCTTTGGTGCACTAGAGGGGCAACAATGAGACGACCCCCAAAGCAGGAATGAATGGTTTAACAGGTGGAGGCCACTGACATTTTTCCTATCTCATCTGTTTTTTCACTCGTTTTGCATTTGGCTACGGTCAGTGTCACTACTGGTAGCATGAGGCGATACTTGGACCCTACAGAGGTGGCACAGGTAGTCCAGCTTCTCCAGGATGGCACATCAATACCATGTGTTATTGCCAGAAGGTTTGCTGTGTTTCCCAGCACAGTCTCAAGGGCATGGAGGAGATTCCAGGAGACAGGCAGTTACTCTAAGAGAACTGGACAGGGCCCCTTATAGAAGGTCCTTAACCCATCAGCAGGATCCACCGGTATCTGCTCCTTTGGGCAAGGAGGAACAGGACGAGCACTGCCAGAGCCTATAAAATGACCTCCAGCAGGCTGGCCACTGGTGTGAATGTCTCTGACCAAACAATCTGAAACAGACTTCATGAGGGTGGCCCGAGGGCCCGACGTCATCTAGTGGGCCCTATGCTCATTGGCCAGCACCGTGGAGCTTGATTGGCATTTGCCATAGAATACCAGAATTGGCAGGTCCACTACTGGTGCGCTGTGCTTTTCACAGATGAGAGCAGGTTCACCCTGAGCACATGTGACAGATGTGAAAGGGTCTGGAGAACCTGTGGAGAACGTTATGCTGCCTGTAACATCGTTCAGCATGACCGGTTTGGAGGTGGGTCAGTGATGGTATATCTGGGGAGGCATATCCATGGAGGGACACACAGACCTCTACAGGCTTGACAACGGCAACTTGACTGCCATTAGGTATCAGGATGAAATCCTTGGACCCATTGTCAGATCCAATGTTGGTGCAGTGGGTCCTGAGTTCCTGCTGGTGCCCGACAATGCCTGGCCTCATGTGGCGAGAGGATGAAGGAATTGATACCATTGACTGGCCCCCACGCTCACTCGCCTGACCTCAATCCAATAGAACACCTCAGGGTGTGACATTATGTTTCGGTCCATCCGACGCTGCCAGGCTGCACCTCAGACTGTCCGGGAGCTCAGTGATGCCTTGGTCCAGATCTGGGAGGAGATCCCCCAGGACACCATCTGTCGTCTCATTAGGACATTGTCAGACATGCATACATCATGTGGGGGCCATACAAACCACTGAGTACGATTTGGAGTTGCTGCAGTGAAATTTCGGCAAAATGGACACGCCTGCCAAATAATTTTTTCCCTTTGATTTTCAGGAGGTGTTTGAATTCAGCCCTCTGTAGGTTGATAATTTTCATTTCCAATGATGTGGCATCCTTTCATTCCTAACACATTACCCAGTCAATGTCAGTAGAGATATCCAGCAGGATTAAAGTGTTCCTTTGATTCTTTTGAGCAGTTTATTTATGTATTTACATATTTTTTGTGTTAAAGTAGCACAGCCAAATCAATGCTTATGTTAGGTGGTACTATAAGGTGAAACTGGTTAAAGAAACAGATAATGTGATTGATTTCTCTTTATTTGATTCACTTTAATTAATCTGTAGTGATTGTGCTTCCTTTGTAATATTACTTCAAGCTCATTTAACATTTAATGAATGTTTTCTCAGTTTCACAATATTGGTGATTTTAATCCATAACAAGACATTCAAGTAAAGTTTGTTCATTTTGTTCATTTCAGCGCTTGAAACCTTGTTGAGCTTTCTGTCAAGATTTGCAAGCTACACAGTAGCAGGGGAAGAATATTAGTATTACTTGCCTTTTGGGGGTGAGAGCTTTGGGGGGGGGCGTGGGGTGTTCTTAGAAAGCTGCCACCGATAAATAAGTAATTGTAAATAAGATCTTTACACCAAAACAACTGTACCTACAAAATAAATTTTAACTACAATAAAAGCCCACAAGAAGACATATACAGGTATACACATTTTACAATAATCCCATTCACAAAATTCCCACACTTAAGATATACCATGTTTAATTGAATCACATTTTCTAACTTCTTATAATAAGCAGGAGGCCAGAATACTGGTTTTCTTTGCTTTACAAGACAAACTGCAGGAATGAATTTGCAGTCAAGGCCAGGTTTGTGTCGCCAAACAACTTGGAATGAGTTTCAGACATTTAAGGACTTCATGGGCTGAGTCACTGGAGTGGTCACTGCAAGTGACAAGACTATTTTAAAATGTTGACACCAATTGCATTACATCACACAGGTAGTCCACAGAGAGGGAGATTTTGTTAGCCATTTGCCATAAAGAAAACCAGAATGGAAACTGTGACACTGCATGAATGTAAAACACAACTTCCTAGTAGTGTGCCCCCTTTGACAATTTACAGTAATTTGATAGATTAAGGCAATTCACTTCAATATAAGATGCCATAATGCCTTTACCTTATTCCACCTTGGAGTCGTTATGGATTACTGGATGGGTGATTACTGGCGGCCCATCCAATAATTTCAATACCATGGGGAAACCCTGCATTACATTTTATGTGCACACACTTTAAAAAAAGCATTTTACTTAATCCATATGCTATATGAAAATTATTTTTGAACTATAGGGCATTGCAAATATTCAAACTACAAAACATGAGTGAATCAAAGGTCTGATTCAGGATTCATTTTTTTATGTTAAGCAATTACACGCCATAATGGTGTGGTTAAGAAGAGAAGTTATGGTAGTTATAGCTAGGGCAACTGATTTTTTGATTATTGTAAATAGCATTTTGAGTAAAGTTTTAAAAAGAGCAGTTAATATAACCTCTTGGGTGGTTGGTGGTCCCAGCGTTTTAACATCAGTGTGATTTGCTTGTTAAATTCATCATTGACTTCCAGGCTTTGAACCCTTTACTCTGAACGTACACCACCTGGGCACAACTGGAGAGCAACACATAAAGTCACCTAATTTATGCTCCTGTCGTCAATATCAGACCAGACACTTTTGTTCTGATGTGATCCCAGTCAGAGCTTTGATTTGAAGAAATTAGTACTGCATTAAAAGTTCAGCTAAGCACTAGCTTGTTTATCTGTCAAATGTTAAGAGTTTTTCCTTCTTCCATTGCCTTCTTCACATGTGTGTGTTTGTAGGCAGGCAATTGAATACGAAGAAAAGCTTCCATTTTTCAGGCGATGTGTCCCTGGTTCCTTGTGACAAAGGAAAAGAAACACTGTGTAAATCAGAGGGATTTGTAGACCTGGGAGATGCAGCCCAACATTGCAAAAGGTGGAAAGTACTCAAAGATTAAAAATTGCACTTTAAGAAAATCACAAGTAGTTTATATACTGTATACTGTACATGTACAAACAGTCAGTCAGTCATTACCCAACCTGCTATATCCGAACACAGGGTCACAGGGGTCTGCTGGAGCCAATCCCAGCCAGCATAGGGCGCAAGGCAGGAACAAATCCCCAGGCAGGGCGCCAGCCCACCACAGGGCACACACACACCCACACACCAAGCACACACTAGGGACAATTCAGAACCACCAATGCACCTAACCTGCATGTCTTTGGACTGTGGGAAGAAACCGGAGTACCCGGAGGAAACCCACGCAGACACGGGGAGAACATGCAAACTCCACGCAGGGAGGACCCGGGAAGCAAACCCAGACCTCCTTACGGTGAGGCAGCAGCGCTACCCACTGCGCCACCGTGCCGCCTACCATGTACAAACAGCCTTGTTGAAATAGTCATAAAGCCATTAGTCGTATTTATGACCCTTAGGTTGACTTGATTTTTTTATTCCACACATACTTCTTTGTAATAATACAGGACAAGTGCTGCACTGGTTTTTATGATTTGTATTATTAGATATCTGTGTCAAGTTCCTTCTGTAAAGTGTGCTGAGAAGCCCATAAATATGCCAGGATTGGGATATTCAGAATTAGCATCTTGAAACAAAGAAGAAGAATCTCTGATGTCACCGTGATATGACGGCAGGAGCAGCTTCCTCAGTTTCTTCAATTTGAAAGACTGCAAAATTAACATGTTGTATAAAACTTTATAATCAGATGAATTTTCAAAGTGTACCCAGCTATGAATATCAACCAACAGGACATTTACCAGGACTGACACATTTGAATTCCTTTTGCAGTAAAACTTACTGTGCAGATAATGCATTTTACACATAGTTAATTCAGACATTAATGTTTCCTGTCTTGCACCCTCCTGTGACTCTGAATTGGATTAAGCCTGGTTAAGAATAGTATGTTATGAATTCATATTTCTTTGACTTTCAAAGGAAAACTATGCATTCCTTTAAATTATTTTTGTCTAGTATTTACAAAATAGTTGAGTTCTCTCTGAAAGGGAAAAGGACATTGCTTGTTCTATCATTTAAAAACATAAATTAAGAAATGCACATACATACACACAAACACTATATATATATATATATATACCTGTGTGTGTATATGTGTGTGTGTATATATATATATATATATATATATAATATATATATATATATATATATATATATATATATATATAGACAGATAGGGGGCGCTATCGCTCCCTTGAACCCCTGTCCAAGACTCCAGACACCAGATAAAAGTCCAATAGTTGACTTTATTACTACACAACAGTGCACAAAGCACCCTCTCCTCCACAATACTCATTAAACAAATCACAATACTCTACAATTACAATCCTCCACTCCCAGACGCGTTGTCCTCCTACCACCTAGCTCAGCTCGCCGTCTGGGAGCTGTCACAGTCTTTTTATAGTCCCTGACCCAGAAGTGTTCCAATCCCCAGTTCATGTGATCCTTATCGTTTCCAGGTCAGATTAAAAAGTCCTTTTCTTCATCCTGGAAGTACGTCACTTCTGCTGTCGCTCTGCCTATGACGCACTTCCGGGTTATAGGGCAAATATGACTCTCTATTCCTCCCTGCAGCATCCTCTGTTGGCCCCTGGGGTATCCAGCAGGTTTGTAAGGGAAAACTCCATAGTACATGATTCCCTGCTGGCATCCGGGGCACCTCCATGCTGCAGGGAGAGCTCCATCTGGCGGCCTGGGGGTATTGGCCGTGATGACAAGCCGGCCATAGACCACAATATATATATAAAGAATGCTTTTTTTTAATTTGAAACTGTGTACAGCCATGCTGTCCTATAAAACCAAAGTGTTTCCAATGGATTCTTTTTTTTCCAATCCATAACATATCATTTTGATTCCCTTTGAAAGCATCACAGAGGCGTCTCATCTGCTGTTCACAACCTCAGATTTAGCACTGACTGATTGTGGCTGCCTCTCAAAACCAAGTCTTTGCATATTTCAACATGTTTGGTTTAACTTGCACCTTTAATGACATATATGTTCTGAGACTTTCAGGTAAGGAAGACAGAAGTTTCCAGGTAAGTTAGTTATGCTCACTAATCATGGCACCAGAGTATGGAGATAAGTTGCAAGTAAATTTTTCACCATATTCTGTACGCATGAAAATAAGGACTCTCTAAACCTCTACATGCATGTCATGTTTTAATGTTTATCCCAATTATTATACTTTCTAGATGACACAAACTGTGTCATGCAGTGATATTATAGAAATATTCAACAGTATTTTGTATTAGTTTACAATGCTCCAGTCTTCACTTACCAATGCACTGTAAAAGCCTGTACCAGGTGTTGGTGAAAGAAGTCTCTAAGAATTAAGGGAGTTCAAATAAGTCGTAGTTGTATTGTCACATGTACTGAATACAGCACAGCAAAATAAGAACTTGAATGTCTGACCAACATGCAACACATCACCTTAATGAATAAGAATGTACCAAAATACAGAACCTCAGTTTATTACCTGATGTACTGCTTACTCCCATTACCGTACCACATGCTCAATTATACTCCCATTACCATATATTTGTGGATAAAACCATGCAAATTCTCAAGCTTTATGTGGCTTTTTACGCATGTACTTAATATAAACAGCTGGAGACCCCCACTATAATAAAATGTATACTAACAACAATAAATGCTCCAAATTAAAATCTCGCAAGTATACAATGTGTCCTCAGCTTTGTGCCTTATTTCCCTCACATTAGCTGCACAATTTAATCCCTTAGACAAAAGCGTAATTATAATAGGCGAGATCACTCTAATCAGCAATTCACAGCATTAATTCTTAAATAAGGTGTTTTACTTAAATGATCACAAATGGGAAAATCTAAGAGAGGGGAAACAAGCCAAATGTAAGAATGTACTCGCCACACATTAATAACAGCAAAACATTTAAAACCGAGAATTCCAAGAAACCTTGCCCATTAGGCAGTCTGGAGTGTGAGTTCTTTACATAATAAAGAATAGAAGAATAAAAGACACAGTAAGAAAATAAAATAAGTCAACATTAATTAACATAGAATAAGAGTAAGGTCTGATGGCCAGGATGGACAGAAAAAACAAAAAAAAAAAAAATCTGTAGGGATTCCAGAATATTAGACTGCCCAGTCCCCTCTGGGCATTCTACCTAACATAAATGAAACAGTCCTCCTTGTATTTAGGGTTCTCACGGAAGGATTTGTTGATGATGGTTACGTAGACTTCTGGCTTTTAGTCCATCAATGTTGGAGCATCATGATGCTGTCGGCGATTAAATGCAACTGACAGCAGGTGAAAGTTATCTTTTCTTCTTTTTCTTTATTAAGAGTCGTGGAAAGCAGAGAGGTACAGACGCGGCCACAGCTTGCTAATCTGCACCCCGATTAACAGATGGGGGGAGTTTTTATACCCCTTTATCTCATGATTTATAAGACAAGAAACATCCTAGTAATCACATTTTTAAAAGTTAAGCAATATCTAAGCTAAGCAACTTTTATTTATGTCCCCAAAATCAGATCACAAACCAGACACCATGCACTCATGACCTCATTAGTCTGAAAGTTCAATTTGAGGAACTTAACAGAAAAACAGCTTAGGACATCATTATGTGGCAACATATTTTTGTTAGTTCATAAATCAGACTGTCTAAAGAAAAATAAAAAAAATCACACAGGGTACGTGGTACTGAGGAGAACATTCTTCTTTTACAATGCTTTGAGTAGGTGGTGGTGGCGCAGGCCGCCACCACAAAAAATACGGAAAAAGAAACAGAAGAGAGAGTAGGGGTCAGTACAGATCCACCATGAATAGTTATTATGATGAATTGAACATACAGAGTATCAGGATTAAGTTAAAGTGAAGTTATGAAAAGGCCATGTTAAAGTAATGTGTTTTCAGCAGTTTTTTAACTCTTTGAGGGCTGAATATTTTTTAGTTTCTGAAAAGCAATGGTTTCACCCAGAAATCAACATAAAACATCATGTTGCTGCATGCTGTGGCTGCCAGTTTGCCAAGAATATGCGGCAGGCTTGCTGCCAGGCTGCCTTCGCATGGCTGGGGCAAAGTCACAGTGTATTGCAATCTGGTTTCTATCTCTTATCATTGTTAAGTGGCAGTCCTCCCTGGCGAACATTGTCAGTACAACGATTAACTGGGGACCAATCAGCTGAAACTGGAACCTCACATTCGTATCAAATCGGAGTCCAACAAGTCATACTCCAGTTCAGAGATAACAGGCAAAACTTCGTCCATGGAGTGTTTTGCTTTACACATTCGCTTTGATCTCTCAGCAGATGTCAGTGCCATTTTTGCTGGTGTATGCACCTTACTACTCACATGAGTGCAGTAAATCTCGGTCACACCAATGAATCTAACTTTCCTTCTAGCAACGAGAGACCAACTAAAATATAACAGTTGGTTTTGTCACAGTTTACAGTCGATTACCATCGTTAACTCCTCCTTTTGACAAAAGTCAACATCAGCCCTGAAAGAGTTAAAGTTCTCCACCATATCAGCCTGGCGAATTCCTATTGGCAGGCTATTCCAGATTTTAGGTGCATAACAGCAGAAGGCCGCCTCACCACTTCTTTTAAGTTTAGCTTTTGGAATTGTAAGGAGACACTCATTTGAGGATCTGAGGTTACGATTTGGAATATAACGTGCCAGACATTCCGATATATAAGATGGAGTGAGATTATTTAAGGCTTTATAAACCATAAGCAGAATTTTAAAGTCAATCCTGAATGACACAGGTAACCAGTGTAGTGACATCAAAACTGGAGAGATGTGCTCGGATTTTCTTTTCCTAGTTAGGATTCTAGCAGCTGCATTCTGCACTCGTTGCAAATGATTTATGTCTTTTTTGGGTAGTCTTCAGAGGAGTGCGTTACAGTAATCTAAGCGACTGAAAATAAAAGCGTGAATTAATTTCTCAGCATCTTTCAATGATATAAGAGGTCTAACTTTTGCTATGAAAACAACTGGTCCAAATGACAGGAGATAGCATGGAAAGGACTGACTTCCGGTTTGAGTGCACGCTGGCGGGACTGGTCGCCGCTGCTCGCCGGTAACTAGAATATTGATTTTGCTAGTCTAGTGATTTTGATGGTATTTTTTTTTTTTTTTGCCATACTGCTGACATCTCTGCGTGGCTATATATGCTATATACTATATGCTGTGTTTGCATTTAGCTTCAGCCTAACCTCCGTTTCGTTTTGAACTTACCGGTTTATTCACTGGACGTCTGAGCTGCCTGCGGCCTCCTCGCCTACAATGTGGATTGGTAGGATATTTGCTTGGTTAATGGTTGTTTGGAGTCTTCTGTCGCTCGTTATCCAACCTGCGACTGGCCTCCTCCAGTACCCAGCTGCTGAGCTGCTTCGACTGCGTTTTCTCCAGTCTGTGCCTCTGCTATCGGTGCTATATTTCGACCCGAACGTCATACTTCTCCCTCGTCGGAGATACATCCATCGTGGGTCCCGCCGGAGATTCCAAACGGACGCCTTGAAAGGAATTAACTCCTTTTGGTCTGATTTTCGGCACCCTCCACATAACACAGATAGGAACGCTGACCATAGCGTGTTGGCCAGCTTAGCTCGGTCGACTAACACCACTGTCAAACGCGACAGCAACATTGTCAGCTTTGGTCTATTGAACATCCGCTCACTTACGAGCAAGGGACATCTCATTCAGGATCTCCTCATTGACTGTAAGTTTGACTTTCTCTGTTTAACTGAAACTTGGCAGCAACCTCAAGACTTTTCACAACTTAATGAATGCACCCCCCCGGGGTTTGTTTACACTTGTCAACCCCGTGCATCTGGCCGTGGAGGAGGTGTTGTGATAATTTACTGCGAGAAGTGGAAAGTGCTGCCGTTGCCTGCTCCTGCTGTTAGCTCTTTTGAATCGACTGTGTGTCAACTGTCTGGGCCAGTTCCAACCATCATTGCAACTGTCTACTGTCCTCCTAAGTCTAACAACAATTTTTTGAACGATCTTGCTACCTTCCTTACCAATCTATCTGTAATTACTCCAAATATAATTCTGCTGGGGGATTTTAATATACATCTGGACAATATCAATATCCCTCTCACTAGAGATTTTTTATCTTGCCTGGAGAGTTTTGGATACCAGCAGCACACTGATGTTCCTACTCATTGTAAAGGACATATCTTGGACATGATTTGCTGCTCTGGTGTTGTTCCTTTTGATCTTACAGCAGATGAACTCACTATAACCGACCACTTTCTCATCTCATTCAACGTTAAACTTACCTTTTCTGTTCCTAAGCTTCCACGTTTCATAGCCTTTCATAACATTAAGAATATTAACTTGAATTTGCTGTCTTCTAGAATTGATTCGCAAATGGACTTTTATAATTTATCCACTCCCATAGAACTGGTCTCATATTATGACACTTGTCTTAATGGTATTCTTAATTCTCTGGCCCCGCTAAAAACCAGATCTGTTTCCTTTTCTTTTTCTGCCCCCTGGTTTACGCCTGAACTTCGGCTTCTGAAAGCTAAAGGCAGGCAACTTGAAAGGTTGTTTAAAAAAACCAGACTCTTTGTCCACAAAGAGATGTATAAAAATCATCTACTCTATTACAAGGATTGTATAGCTCAGACCAAATCTAATTATTACACTCAGTTAATTACTTGTAATGCAGGTAACACCAAGTCTTTGTTTTCTTTACTTAATAATGTTACACAACCTCTAGACTCTTTACCATCTCACCTTTACTCAACTGCCTTCTGTAATTCTCTTATGTCTTTTTTCAATGAGAAAATCCAAAAGATACATCAGCACCTTGGTCCAGATCCTTTCTGTATTTCTTCTGAACTACACTCACCTATTCACTCTTTCTCTTCTTTCCAGCTTCCCACTTCCTCTGTAATCTCAGATCTCATCTGTAAATCCAAGTCATCTACTTGTCAGCTAGACCCCCTGCCTACAATTTTGGTTAAAGCCTGCCTCCCCTCTCTAGTCCCTCTTATTTCTGCCATCATTCACTCTTCTCTTACTACTGGTATTATTCCCTCATCTTTCAAAACTGCTGCTATAACCCCAATACTAAAAAACCTGGTTGTGATCCTACTAATTTCAATAATTTTCGCCCCATTTCTAACTTGCCCTTTATCTCCAAAATTCTTGAAAAAATAGTAGCTATCCAACTTCACACCCACTTGTCTCACAATAATCTATATGAGAAGTTCCAGTCTGGTTTTCACCCCCTTCATAGTACAGAAACGGCACTTGTTAAAATTACTAATGACCTCCTTATGGCTGCTGATTCTGGTCTAATCACTATTCTCATCCTTCTTGATCTGAGTGCGGCCTTCAATACTATTTGTCATACCACTCTTCTTAATAGATTATCTTTGATTGGCATTACTCACACTCCACTTGATTGGTTTAGATCTTACCTCTCAGGCCGCACTAGTTCATACAGCTTAAAACCTTCACATCCCAACCCACCGCTGTTACTTCTGGTGTGCCCCAAGGCTCTGTCCTGGGGCCTCTTCTCTTTATTATTTACCTTCTTCCCCTTGGCAATATTTTTCGCAAATATAACATTAATTTTCACTGTTATGCTGATGACACCCAGCTCTACCTTGCTGGTAAACCCACCTCCTCTTTTCCACCACCCTCACTTATTGACTGCATTTCTGAAATTAAATCCTGATTCTCTTCAAATTTTCTTACATTAAACAGTGACAAAACTGAGGTTCTCCTCATTGGTTCAAAATCATCATTATTCAAAACCAATAATCTTTTTTTTATTATTGATAACTCTGTTGTTTCCCCATCATCTCAGGTCAAGAGTCTGGGTGTCATCCTCGACAGTACTCTATCTTTCCAATGTCACATTAATAACATCACCCGGTCTGCTTACTTCCACTTACGTAATATTAATCGCATTCGCCCCTCCCTCACTCCTCATACTACTGCCATTC
Organism: Polypterus bichir lapradei; assembly: GCA_026402145.1. Lineage (NCBI taxonomy): Eukaryota > Metazoa > Chordata > Cladistia > Polypteriformes > Polypteridae > Polypterus > Polypterus bichir. The sequence continues at coordinate 229,831,058 of JANRMT010062791.1, forward strand.
TTGTTCATAGTCTTGTCACTTCTCGGCTGGACTACTGCAATTCACTCCTCTTTGGTCTCCCTAATAAATCTCTTCATAAGCTTCAGTTAGTCCAGAATTCTGCAGCACGTATCATCACTGGAATCCCATCTTTTCACCATATTACTCCGGTCTTGCAGCAGCTTCATTGGCTCCCGATCAAGTTTCGTATTGATTTTAAGATTCTGCTACTAACTTTTAAGGCCATCCATAACCTCGCACCTCCATATCTGTCTGACCTTCTGCATGTTGCCGTTCCATCCTGTAACCTTAGATCCTCTTCCTCCACCCATCTGACCGTTCCTCCCACCCGTCTAACCACCATGGGGAGCAGAGCTTTCAGCTGTTCTGCTCCCAAGCACTGGAACTCATTATCTGCGGATCTCCGAAATATCAAATCATATTCATCTTTCAAATGTAAACTTAAAACACATTTGTTTAAAATGGCTTTTTCTTCTTCCTCCTGATTATAGTGGTTTTGTTTGGTTTTAATTTTTAGATTTCCTGATGTTTTAAGTTGTTTATAATTGTGTCTTTTATTTATTTATTTATTTATTGTTTGTTCGGTGTCCTTGAGTTCTCTGAAAGGCGCCTTGTATAAATAAAATGTATTATTATTATTATTATTATGTTTCTTAAGTGAAAAAATGCTGTCCTAGTGGTCTGATGAATATGCGATTTAAAATTCAGGTTACAGTCAACAATTACCCCTAAGTTTTTTACTTCCGTCTTAACTTTTAATCCTAATGCATCAAGTTTATTTCTGATAACCTCATTGAATCCATTATTGCCAATCACTAAAATTTCAGTTTTCTCTTTATTTAGCTTCAGAAAATTACTATTCATCCATTCAGAAATACCAGTAAGAGAGTCGGTGTCATCAGGTGCTATTGATAAGTACAGCTGTGTGTCATCAGCATAGCTGTGGTAGCTCACATTGTAACCTGAGATAATCTGACCTAACGGAAGCATATAGATTGAGAAGAGCAGCAGACCCAGGATAGAGCCTTGTGAAACACCATATCAGATATCATGTGTCTTTGAGATGTGATTACCACAACTCACAAAGAATTTTCTCCCGGTCAGGTAGGAATCAAACCAATTTAAGACACAGCCAGAGAGGCCCACCCATTGACTAAGGCGATTTCTAAGAATATTGTGATCAATAGTGTCAAATGCAGCACTCAGATCTAAGAGGATGAGAACAGATAAATGGCCTCTGTCTGAATTCACTCGCAAATCATTTACTACTTTAACAAGTGCAGTTTCTGTGCTGTGATTTGTTCTAAAACCTGACTGAAATTTATCAAGAATAGCATGTTTATTTAGGTGGTCATTTACCTGCATAATGACTGCCTTCTGCAGAATTTTACTTAAGAAGGGCGGGTTAGAGATGGGTCTGAAATTTTCAAAAGCAGAGGGATCAAGATTATTTTTCTTGAGTAGGGGTTTAACTACATTAGAAGTATGGTAGTAGTTTTCACAGCTATTCACCTCTTTTCATGTCTGTTTAATCACTAAAATATATATACTGTACATCTTGAATTAGTGTCTAGTAATCTGAGACAGGCAGTAATCTGGTAAACACAGGTAACCTATTTGTTATCTACTAATTCTATAGCCATTCATATAAGAAATGTTTTGACAAGAACAAGACATTGAGCTCCAAATCTCATATTTCCTGTCCAACTAACCTTTACAAAAAATAATTAAACTTGAATATTTCCAAGATGCTACTCTGAAGTACAGTTCTTGGTAGCAAGCTCCACCTCTTGAACATTCTTTGTGGAAATACTTTTCAGCATTTTTCCAAACTCAACGTCATGCTTTTAAAAAAGGAGTTTAATAGGAACAGCTGGCAATCACTTTACTGTCTCATTTTATAATTTTAAGCACTTCTATAACATATTGAACAACCCGTGACATTCCTCTTTGCTCATACACTGCAGCCCTGGAACCAGTTCTGTAAAGGTTCTGCAGACATTCACTTAGCACTGTTATGCCCAGTGGTGTTTCTACAATGAGGGAACAGCCTTACAGATGTTGTACAAAGCAAGTCATAAGCATTCCATAATAAATTATCTTATTATTAAAATATTTTACCAACTTTCAAACTTTCTCATGCATTTTTCCAATTATCCATCATCTGCTCAGTGTAATTCCATATCTAGAAAAAGGTATGTGAAATTTTCTTCTTGCCTGCTGCTGCAAGCCTGTTTTTGACTGAGGATTTGGACCAGTTAGTCCTGCAGTGTTCTCTGCACCCTTAGAGGTGGGCTGTTTATGTGCAACCTGAATTTTATAGTTTAATGGTGGGGCATGAACATTAGAATCTCTTATTCTCTGTATTGAAATAAGAACCAACTTTTTATTGCACATTTGCAATTTCAGTTCAATGTTTTTGTGGTCAAGGCTAAACATCACAAGGCAAGTGAATAGTGTGAATTTATTCTCATAAAATTAGTCATAGTTATTTGAAGAAGGAAAAAAGGTAGGTCAAAATGAGGAAATGTATCACACACAAGACATTTATATTGATTACAATGAGGCTGATGTATCCACCCACCACTAAGGAGGACCATCTGGCAGTGCTAAATTGTGAAAAGCTATCAGCTACATTTATTCCTTCCACATCATGCAAAAGAATCCACCAGTATGAGAATCCTTTTTCAAAGAAGCACAGATTCCAGGTGCATTAAGAATAGATATGTAGGTAGAAAATAATTTTTTAAATTGTTTGTCAGCATCACACTGTCCAACAAACACCTGACTGCATGGAAGTAAGTGCTGTTACTGGTGGCCCGCGAGTCTTGTGTTCCAGTCATGTGGTGTGTGAAGTCGGCTTTTTCTAGTCTTGTTATTGTAGCTCATCACTTATCACTTCAAAGTCATTTGATACTAAACTTCAGGTGTTGCAGCTTCAATTTAGCAATTTAGATGTTGATTTTTCAGAGCAGTGAATGAAGCAAGGCTCTCACTTAATATTTAACTCTCAATGGCTGTATTTTGTCAGATGATGCCAGAAGGGATCACAATAATATGATGCCAATTGAGGAACCAGCAACCAAATTATTATTTATTTTATAACTTCTTTGGTGATGCCAAAGGTGCAATCTTGCTTGTCATTAGCAAAACAGAAAGATATCATTAGTTAGGACAGTTAATGTTAACATTAGAGAAGTCTCAAAACAGAAAGGAAAATTCTGGTGGCCAAAACCTTTCATGCCAAAAATGCAATTGGTTATGGGGAGGTGGGGGGGAACACAATATACTAGGTGGGGTTTCAAAACATGGAAGTGGGAGTTTGCACAAGATTTCAGGAAGTGAGAGATACATCAAGTACATTGATTTGTGTTTTCTATTATTAAATGAAGTTCCGTATTATATTCTTTTTTTTTTTTATCATGATTCCAGAGAGTTGCCATGAGTTGCATGTTAGTGAGACATTCAAGAAGGAATTTCACTGTACTCTGTACACATGACAATATTCAAACTTCTACTGCCATGTCTTATGTATAACCCTTCCTGACTTGTACCCCACAAAGTGTAGACATTCGGTTTTCCTTTTTAATCCCCAAATGTGCACTGCCTGTTTGAGGACAGTGATGAGTCCGAAGTCTTCCTAAAAATGATACTTTCTATTGTAGACCCCATGTTACTGTATGTGGTTATGAGTCACAATATTTGCTGAAGACAGATAACAGAATAATTAGAAAATATTTCCTCTTTCTTGCCCTACATGTACCTTCAGCACCTTTCCTCTCTATTTGCGTGTGTGAACCTCTCTTCACCGCCGCTCCCTCTCTCAAGCGCCTACTTCTTAGACTCTTGTCGCTACTTTCGAGGCACCTTTCTTACCTCCTCTCTGGTTTTATACTTGCTGTCTTTCAAGGTGACTCCCTCTGAGCCTGCCTTGTATGCCTTTACTCCTTCTTGTGTGTCTCTCACCTCACTCGCAATTCCTGTGTGTCCAGTCCTCAGAGAGACTTGACATATTCCGCATTCTTTTATACAACTGCATTCTTTTCAGTTTAATACCTCTGCTTGGGTTTGACAAGACTGAAAAGACAAGGTCATCATCTTGTAACATTTTAGTTTTATTCTTGTAGGTTTGATACAGTTGTTCTGTGTGCAACCTGCATTGTCTACAGTAATGCTTCCATCTGGGGCACAAAAGTAATAAAAAGTAATAAAAACACCTCAAAATGGGGTTCAATATTTTCTTTTGAGAAGTCCTACAGATCCGATCACAACCTGATCAGTTTTGCTTCCCTTGTTACATATCTATCATATCTTCAATTACCTTGCTTTTTATTTTTCCCCCATTTTATTTTAAACTCTCTCCCTCTTTAAAGGCTTTGTCTTGGGACAGATAATTTCAGTTTTTGGAATATATGTACATTTTCTTTGCCCACTCTAACATGTTCTTGTCTGTGGTCACTGTAAGTCATTCATTATCAATTTCTGTTCTTGTCATTCTTTCTGATGTGAGATTCCAAAGTCTCTCAGGTTCTGGAATGCCACAACTTTGGTATGACTTATAGTGAAGGAGTTTGGTTACATCTTACTTTTGTAGAACTTCAATGCCACCTATAAATAAAACATCATGTGTGGCTTTCCAATCAAGCTAATTTATTTTTTATGTCTATTGTTTCCCCTTGTGGATGCTGGACTATTCTCTTCTGCAATTAATTATAGGCTCTCAGATACATCTTCTAAGCAACATAACTCTAGCATCAAGCTCCAAATAGGTTTATGGGGTCATTGTTGTCACATATCACTACAATTTGAGGTTTCAGTTTTATTTCGAAAGCTGGTTTCTTCTGTTCTTGTTCGAATACTTTTATGACATCTGGCTCTTGTCTGAAAATCTCTGACTTCCAAAAGTAGTCAATATGGGTTAGGTTAATTCTGTTTTCAGACTAGGGGATGTAGTGTTTTTTTAGTGTTTCTTGCAAGATTTATTTACTAGGATGTTGTCGTTATGGCCAAATTATTTTCTTAATTTTTAAAATTCTCTTTGCATTAGATTATATTTTTTGATTAAGTCCATATCAATTATTACATCCTTCATGCAGTGTACAGGCACATTCATTGCTCCTTAATTTTGAAGTAGAAATGTTTTTCTTGCATTCAGCTTCCATGAGGATACCACATTAACAGGTCTTTGCAGCTGAATACTTGCAACTGCAGGGATGTCCAATGTTCATCAAGGCCCAACCTCTTCAACTTATCAGCGTTTTCTCGTTTCACATCTTCTTAAACTATTACTATAGGCCACTCTGTACATGTTCCAAGGATTGTCTGCAGTTGACCAATTCACCTTGTGTCTTTCCTAGCTTTTGGGGGAAGTATACTCTAGAATGTTATTTGCTGTTTGTCTAGCAGTCCAGTTACTTCAGGGACCCCTCCTTCAAAAGTTCAACAGAGTTTTATCTACAAATTCTTTTTTTGAACATACTTATCCAATTTTAGGTTTGTAGGGATCTAATGCCTATCAGGGCAGCATTGTGTACAACGCTGAAAGCACACACAGAGTGGAAGTCATATGCCAGACACTCCAGCTGAGCCTGTAGGCTTTCAAATCCTTCATCCAATGACTATCAGAAAAAAATCAGCTGGTTGGTTTCACTTCTGGATTGTTTCAGGCCTAATTTCTGGGTATTATGTCATTTTCTGTTTCTTTTCTTCCTGAAGTAGTCATATAGAAGTTTTTTTGAATGTCCAAGATCTGGCTGAATTTTTCCTTCATCATTATGCATGGATTTCTGTCATTTCTTTTACAGTGTTTGGGAGTCAGAATTTACCACTTGATCAATGTGAATTCTTTCATGGCTCAGAAGGCTTCTTCTGTGAGAATATTGTTTGCCACATTCTGAACAGCAATAAGGCTTCTTTCGGGGTTTATAAGCATGAATTCTTTTATGCGTCCTAAGGGTACTATTTGTGGCAAATCGCTTACCACATTCCAAACAACAATATGGCTTCTCACCCGTGTGAACCCTTGTGTGTGCTTGGAGAGTGTTGTTGTGTGAGAACCGTTTTCCACATTCAGAACAAGCATATGGCTTCTCTCCAGTGTGAATTCTTGTGTGGCTTCGAAGACTGTTACTAGTGGAGAATCGTTTGCCACATTCAGAACAGGAATATGGTTTTTCTCCAGTGTGAATTCTTCTGTGGCTCCTAAGAATGTTGCTAGTGGAGAATTGTTTGCCACAATCAGAACAGTAGTATGGCTTCTCCCCAGTGTGAATTCTAGTATGGCTCTTAAGACTACTTATTTGTAAAAATCTTTTGCCACATACAGAACAGCAATGAGGTTTCTCTCCATTGTGAATCTGTATATGCTTCCGAAGACTGTTCCTACGAGAGAATTGTTTGCCACATTGAGAACAACAGTGAGGTTTTTCTCCAGTGTGGATTTTCATATGATCCTGAAGACCACTGCTTTGTGCAAATCGTTTATCACACTCAGAACAACAGTATGGCTTCTCACCTGTGTGTATTCGCTTGTGCATTTGAAAACTGCTTATATGAGAGAACAGTTTGCCACAATCAGAACAACAATATGGCTTTTCACCAGTGTGAAGTTTTGTGTGGCTCTGAAGACCACTTAGGTGTAAGTATCGTTTGCCACATTCAGAACAGCAATACGGCTTCTCTCCAGTATGAATTTTTGTGTGGCTCTGAAGGCTTTGTAAATGTGTGTATTGTTTGCCACATTCTGAACAGTGATAAGGTTTCTCTCTGGGTTTAATGGTGTGGACTTTTATGTGGCTCCGCAGACTGGTATTGTTTGAGAATCGTTTGCCACATTCTGAACAGCAATATGGCTTTTCACCAGTGTGAATCCTTGTGTGACTGCGAAGGCTACTACTTGTGGAGAATCGTTTGCCACAGTCTGAGCAGGAATATGGCTTTTCTCCGGTGTGAATTCTTGTGTGTTTTCTTAGATTGTGACTGGTTGAAAATCGATTACCACACTTAGGACAACTATATGGTTTTTCTCCAGTATGAACTCTTGTGTGCTTCCGGAGGCTGCCACTATGCGAGAACCGTTTACTGCATTCAGTGCAGCAATATGGCTTCTCACCAGTGTGAGTTCTTGAGTGCACATGAAGACTGTTTATTTGTGAAAATCGCTTACCACATTCAGAACAACAATATGGCTTCTCTCCAGTATGCATTCTTGCATGGTTGTGAAGAAGGCATACATGTGTGAATCGCTTGCCACAATCGGAACAAGAATGAGGTTTCTCTCCACTGTGTAGTCTTGTGTGGCTCTGAAGACGGCTTATCCGCGAGAATCGCTTGCCACACTCAGAACAGCAATGAGGTTTCTCTATAGTGTGGATTCTTTTATGCATTTGAAGACTGCGTAACGTAGCAAATTGTTTCCCACAATAAGAACAGCAACATGGAGTTTGTCTTGCATGAATTTTTAAATGATCTCTATAATTAGATTTTCGTTTAAAGTTTTTTCCACATACTTGACAGACAATCAAGCTTACTGGCCTAGTATTTTGTGCCTGTTGAATGTTGGCAGCTTCAGTATTTGTCAGGTTCACAACACATGGAGAAGTATAATGTAAAGATGTTGGTATCAGACTTTCTAATCCAGATGTCAATTCCTTCATACGTTCATCATGCTGATCCAATTTTGGTCTGCTCTGAGCAGAGGTCTGAACAAATGGACACCCTGAAAAGCAGTCATTCTCAGGCAAATCTGCAACAAGACAGATAAAACATATTTAACTTAACCCTGTAAGCGAATTAAATAGAATTTAAGATGACATAATTCAAAGAAAAATATACAATACTGCTCACTTGTGTACCATCTTGGGCCAGATGTCCAGATTCCTTCTTTATCAGTGGTTGTCAAACTCGGTCCTGGGGACCCCAAATGGCCAATTAATTTTCTTATTGCAACCAGTTTCACATTCGATCCTATTAGCTCCAATTTATCTCATTTAGTTAGCTGGATTTTTTTTTCTTCTCTTATTCTGCATTCAGAAAAGCACAGCTATATGTTTTTATAAGACATTTAGAAATATTTGTATTTTTACTATAGCTTTAAATGCTTAACTCTTTTTGGTTGTTTTCCTATTAATTTGCCTTTTTCTGTGTAGTTTGCTCCTTTAATTGTATTCTAATAATTACAACTAATGACAAGCAGAGCAAACACCTGTGCAAATGACACTGAATGACGAAGAATTGCAAATACTTTTGCGTCAGACCCACTAATGTGCTCATTAGGAATAATAGATTAAATAACACCAGTACTTGAAAAAGTACAATGAAAATCATCATGATGATGAAAATCTTAAAAACAAAGATAAAAAAAACCTCACTAAATTATCCCCAATGTGACATATGTAAATGCTTGGTATATTCTAATAAAAACTGACCAAACATAGATTTCTAATTTCTACATTGACTCCAAAACACAAAAACTGGGAAATAATATGTAATTAAGCAAGATGTTAAGTCAAATTAAAAACAGAATTTGTTCTGAATAAAAAGCTGCAGCCACAAGGGGTCATCAGGTCTGTGTTTGAGAACCCCTGTTCTCCATTTTACACAATCAGACTCACCCAGTTATAATACAATAAGAATATGCTGCATAGGCTATAAAACAATAGGGCTACCACAATAGGATTAAAAACATTTGAATACTAGTAGACCACATATAAAGTGCTGGTGCACTTTTGCTTTGGAGATGCTTTTTAATGTTATTCTTTCATTGTCTTTAAAACATAATTTGATTAATCTGTGTTTAAACATGGTAAACAAACTAAAAGTTTAGTAGGCTGAGAAAATGTCTAAGTTTTTTTTTTTCATACCTTAAACTGTTCAACTTGTTTTCCATCTTGAAAGTCCCATGTTGTTTCATCAGCAGTTTGCAGTTCTTTCTTTTAGTAGATGCTGCTGCAGTATAATTTCCTATGCACCTAAATTCATGAAGGTAGGAACATGTGGAAAGAGTGTGCTAGATCTACAAAAACAATGGACCATGTACAGTACTGTAAGTGAATATGCCTATGAGTAACCTTAAAAAGCCTCTTTGGTAAGTGGCATACTATTTATATATAATGTGTTTAACAAGTGATGAGTGAAACGATTCATACGAAACCTAAGTTGCACTGAAACTTTTCTCCCTGTGCAGACAGAAGGGAAAATTCATTCTGGTGCAGGTCTTGGAAAGGCTAACATGGCTAGAGTGCACTTGCTTGCAAGACATGTTCCAAAACTAAATTTCATTGGCCTGGGTGTGTAGCCACCAGCAAATACCCAGAAGGAAGCTTACCCAGAAGGAAGCTTATAAAGTCGGGGAAAGTCTGGGCAAATGGTGCTTGCACTCACCTGAAATAAGCAGTGTGCAAGGCAAATGAGAGTATATGAAGCCAAAGAGGAAGTAATCCCCTTTAGAACATGGCAAGGCGAAGCAACTTTGGAGGATGGTTAAAGAAGGGAATAGAGGTTTCGCCCATGGAAAAACCTTTAGGGAATAATATTCTTTGTTTTTCACCCCAAACAACTTTAAAAACCCAAAAAACCTTTTGTGTGATAATTTTATCTAGTAAACTTGAGCACACGGCAAAGTTCCCAATGTTGATACTTATCAACACTGCCTATTCATGCTCTCTGTAAGAACAGTAACCTGTAAGTTGGAGTTTCTCATAATATTTATTTCAGTACTGATTTAGAGCTGCAATCTGTATGTCATACAGATGCTCCTGCAATTTGTGATTGTATTAGTGAGGATAGGAAAAAGTCAAATATAATTAGGTAGTGGTCAAATATAAGTTATTTAGTAGACTAATATATTTTAGTTTTTACTCTAAATACAAAGTAATTTGATGCAATGCATGATTGTGATAGTGAGTTTGACCTTTAACAATTTGCCAAATCCCCACCATATTTTAGCAAGTGTACAAAACATCTGGTAAATGATTGTTTCTATAACTATGTGAATATTATAATCATCCATCAAAACTACATGATCACAGCTTATAGGTAGATAAAAGCTGCCAAATTCATTCACACTAAAGCATTCCAAGGTCAACCTCTCACCTAATAGGTTTTGATTTTTAAAATGAAGATAAAACCATTTAGTGATGTCTCAAGTGAAGAAGTAACATCAGAATTATTAAACTAGGTTTCAGTTAAACAACAATGATCAGATTTGTACTTAGTAACGTGATTCATATTAAATTGAAATAAACATAAAACCTGTCCAAAATATTTGTGTAGTTTAGAATGCTATTTGCTAAATATTTGGTCACAAGGAAAGAAAGCTCTTTTGGTTACAAGAGGCACCCAGGATGAAGGATTTAACTATGCTCCCTATTGGCTAGCTATCTGTTGATTTGGACACTTTACGTAAACAAGTTTATGAAGTGCCCCGATAGTGGGATTTTGAATAGCAGCTGCAGAAGAACAGGTGGGACAGAAAAGATCCTGTGATTTTAGATGCCAAGGCTGTGGGCTGAGTGGTGCTCAAATAAGTCAGTCAAGCAATTATTCTGCCTTATTTTGGGATAAAATAAGATGTCCTTCAGTTATATAAAATATATATATACATTTCAGACCTTTCCCAAAAATCACCCCAATTATATACAGACTATGCTTTTATTTGCATGTTATTTACATACTATATACAGGGCTAGAGTTTTGTTAGTGTTATTATAAGACTTTATTTCTAGCAGCATTTAGAACAAAACCTACAAAAAAAATCTTCAGGAAAAGCAAAGTCAGGTGTAATATTGGCAAGAATGAAACAAAAACCCTCCGATATATTTGTAACTTCTTCAGGGGGTAGATCACCACTGTGTTGCCCACTCTTTTCATTTGTTGTCTCTCCTTTTTAAACTATGTGTAACTGCAGCACACAAAGGTTCTAAATGATGGCTTTTCCCCAGAGCTTAACAGCCAAACGACTAGCACCTGCAGACTATGCCACTTCTACTTCTCCAACCATCCATCCATTATCCAACCTGCTATATCCTAACAACAGGGTCACGGGGGTTTGCTGGAGCCAATCCCAGCCAACACAGGGCGCAAGGCAGGAAACAAACCCCAGGCAGGGCACCAGCCCACCGCAGATGCCACTCCTTTAATCCTAAAATGGCCACAACCATGACGCAAACATTTATATTGACACAGCTTAAAAATGAACAAAATAAAATATATGTCCTGTATATTGCATTAAGACTGCAATACCTTCATGATACAAATAAAATAATGAGAAAATGGAAGCTAATATGAACAACGATTTAATATTAATTCAGTCTAATGATTCTGGAATGAATCCACTGCTCTAATTAATACCTGTTCATTTGTTATTGAGTGTTCTCTCTCTTATTTTATTTTTTTTTGTTTTTACAAACACAGTAAAATTGTATAATCAGCTTATATAAAGTACCAATAAAATGGTAGAGAAATTCGTATAATTCACATTTTGTTTGTATTTAATGACATCACTTACTCATTCCAAGCTGTCTAGCAGGTGACTCTTCTTTTGTTTCTTTCCTGCAGCATATTTTCTCTGTGATTTCATCGTCAAATCCGGGTGATTTAGGACTCAGCTTAACAAAATTCTGCAGTGGCTTAGTGCTTCGCTCTGTCTTAGAAGCCTCTAAATAAAGTCTCTCTTTTATTGACCCTGGGCACATCTGTAATCTTAAGTCATTCTCTGAGGTCTCCTCCTCCTTAAAAATGTTTACAGGTTCATGATTCTGCATTTCAATGCCCACTGTTGCACACTCAGGATCCTCTATTTTAATGTCCACAGACTCATGTTCACATTCCTCTTGTTTAGTTACCAATATTTCTCCTTCAAACTCTTTCAGCTTCATGCAGTGACCCTCAGGTACAAGAGAGACTGAATCCCACTCGCAGCGCTCTTCTTTTATGGAAGACATTCTTTGTTCCATGACACCATCTGCGGGAGAGGCCGTAACGAGTGTGATATCTTGCTTTCCTCAGAGTCTCTGCTCCTTTTATAAGATTTCCATTTTCATTTCAAAGGTCTGGCCAAGGCATAATTCTACAGTTTGCTGCAGGACCTTCTTCACTGGAAAAGCAGATAATCTTTCTCTGTTGGGAAAAAAAGTTACATAATCTATTTTATAATGTTTCCAAAAAATAATTCATTTTACTATTTCCTTTTAGTTTTCTACATGTAAAAACTATATAACCACATTTAAGTGTTACTGTTTTGCCTGGAAATCTGTTCAGTATGATCTTCCAAACAGTAGTATCTTGGCACTGTATAAAGACTACCTACAGTATATATACTGCAAAGTGTCCCTCTTAAGAATTACTATCTATACTTCTCCATTGTTGTTACATATCTGCAATTTTATACTAAAGGCTTTTTTTTTTTTTTTTTTTTTTTTTTTTTTAATTTTCTTCATTCAGCAAGATGGAGTTGACCTCCCTATCAGTATTAGAGGTGCCCAATTGGTCCCAGCATTTCACTCAAGATTGATGACCCCATTACATTAACACACCTTAGCTCTTGTAAGTGCTGCTTCTGAGGCTGTTCATATTCCTTTCTCATTTCTTTTTTGAATGAATTGTAATAATACTTCTGACTGACACTTTCTAAGTTTCTGTCATCCTGACATCCATAGTGGCAACTGGTTTACTTTAAAGCCAGTCAAGTCGAGCTTATTTCAATTGTACATAATTCTGAATAATTCTTATTTCAGTATCTCCTCAGAATAGCTGACAATAATACAATACCATCAAAAGATACACAAAAGGTATAAATATCATGCAACATACACACACACAACCATAAGGCAGTAATGCCATCAATAGTTGGTGCTGCCTTCACCACTCTCTGCAGAGCTTTACAGGCTTGAGCCATGCATGTGCCATACCACAATGTGCTGAGCCAGTGAAGATAAGTCTCCACCATGTATTGCAGAAAAGATGAGAGAAATGCAAGCTCTCCTCAGACATCTGAGAACGTAGAGGCATTGGTTGATCTTTTTGACAAGAGTTGAAATGTGTTGTAACCACTTCACTTCATAGTCACTCGAAGAGATTTAGTGGTGGGCAGAGTGGTGGCTCAGAGGCTTGGGATTTGTACTGGCAATCAGAAGGTTGCCAGTTCAAATCCCACAAACACCAAAAGTGACTCTGCTTTGTTGGGCCCTTGAACAACGTTAATGGCGTTAATCTGCATCCAGCCTTGCATACAAGGAAAAACCTTGGGGTTGGTGGCAGAATTGGCACTCCGGCCACCATAAAAAACCTCACACTGGTTCCATTCCATCTGAACTAGTGTGGTGCTGAGGTGTCACCCATTGAATGGCTGCACTTGGGTCCTAATTGGGGATCCTGAAGTTGTTTCATCATGTGGTGGGTGCACCTAACCTCTCTCCCCTCTCTCAAGAGATTTAAAGCTGTCTGTATATAGCACCCTCTGATTTGCCTCATTGTCCAGGTCGACCTCTTTTTTTGTAGGCTGCCTCATCATTGTTGATGATCAGGCATGGAGTACACAGATGGGGGCACCACACACTACCCTCCGGAGTGCCTGTGTTAGGCACTTTTAGTGGCAGTTTTAGTTTGGACTTCAAACCACCCTTCATAAGTATATATGTTCTGGCTACTAGTGGTCATCAGAGACCTCCAAACGCCAGACCCAACTACTCCTACAATTGCTTCTCCAGCCTCCACTCTTCCCAGGACACCATTGTCCTTCTCTCCTGACTCTGACTCCATGGAAGACGTGGAACACTCTCTTTTGAACCTGACTGAGGAGCACTTCTGCTGCAAAAACTATAATTTCCAGCAAGCTCTTCCAGGCCAGGTGGAACCACCATGGGACAGGGTATCACCCTCCCAACAGCTCCCTCTGATGGCACCCATGGAACCAAACAGGGCACCCCTTATATACCCACAACTTCCATGCTGCCCTGCAGGTGTACAAATTGGGGCTCGCCAAGAGGAATGCTGCCACCCACTGGGGAGTGACATGTGCATAGAAGACAGTCCCTCACTGCTTTTTGCTACTTCTCTCCTCTCACTTCACTATTCATATTATCTATCCATTATACTGGCATCCTGGGATGCCAATCCACAATGAGGCTCCATGACAGCTTTTTGACTTTTTTTCTTTCAACCAGGTAGTAGAACTGGATCCATCCATGACCATGTATTTTTATGCGTATATTGCATAATGTTTATTTTATTTTATGTCTTGTGTCTATGTTGCATTTTTTTTTCATTTTAAGTAATATAGTATGTTGTGAAGTTGAAGTGTATTTAATAAGAATAAGTTGAATTTAACTGAAAAAACAGCAAATGTCCTGATCAGGAGTCTTACTTTTTATTAACAGTTCCTTCTCTTTCACTGGAGAAATCAAGCAGCTACGTCACTTATCTGTATCAGTTAGAGATGTGTGATAAATTGGCGCTGATATCAGTACTGAACAAAACCTGGTCAACTAAAGTCAAGATGAATATGATGATAAATTCTGTATAAGCAACAAAAGAGAAGTCATATTAAAAGACATGGCCCAAATAAGTGTGGGGCCTCCCTTCAAGCTAAATAAGGGAAAAGAAAAAAAAAAAAAAAACACTGCCCCACAGGCCACCTCTTACATGTATGTTGAGCTGCTTTTGAGAAAGTTAAACCCTTACTCTGATATCCATGGCTGAAATCCACTGTGTTTCCATTTATAGCAATAGAAAAAATATAAAAACAGAGTGTAGGTTACTTCTGTTTAGTTATCTCCAGAAGTTAACTGGCAACAGTGAATGGAAGAAATATAAGAAATAATTAAAACGTTAACCCCATTTAACTAGTCTTTGCTCATTTAAGTCACTGTTACTTAACTTGTGAAATGCCTAGGTTTGATTATAAAAATACCAGTGAACCTTTTATTTTTATCCCTGAATACTCCAAAGAAAATGCCAAAGAAAACATGGCAACACGTCCATTGTAATTGGATGCTTTGACTACCTCACACCATCCTTGCACACTACTATGCCAAACTCCTTTTTATAGATTACATCTCAGTTGCTTCCTCAGTACTAATTGGTAAGCTCCTTAGTAGCTGGACTTTAAACTTTCTAACTGACAGCATCACCTCCTCCATGCTCTCCCTCAGCACAGGGAGAGCACCCAATATTACTTCAAGGGCTTTGCCAAGACCTGTCGAAACCTTCCAAAAGTAATTTTACAAAGTCAGTCCTAAAACAACGGAGATGTCACTTCCGGATCTGTAACTGCGGGTCTACAACTGCGGGTCTTACAAATGCGGTGACATATGGTGCTGTGGCTCTGCAATTGGATGCAGGTCAGCAATCCCATCTCAACCCTTACAGTGTCTTCAAATGCTGAGCCTTAGGGTCTCTTTTGACCCAATTTCTGATGTCCCTTTTCAGGTACTCTAACCTGAACTTATTTTTATATTTATATAATTTCCTCTCTTCACCTGGAGTAGTGATGATTATAAGTTTCAAAACAGAAGATCTTCAGAGCTGTTTATTGGATATAAACAAACCTTAAATAGACACTAAAATTCACTTAAGCAAAATTAGCTTGAAGAACAATGCAGTATACAGAAATATGATGTTTGAAAACTTGTTTTGCTTTTTTGTAAATTTGACTTTTTTACAATCAACCAAAACTTCAATGAGAAATAGATTCAGTCCCCAGATTTTATATCTCATGGAAGATATGTCAATGTCAATGTCAACTTTATTTATATAGCACATTTAAAACAACATATGAATGCTGTGGCCAAAGTGCTTTACAATAATAGAATTAAAGAAAAACATACAATTAACATGAATAACATAAATAGAAATAAAATAAATGAACATAAATAAAATAAATAATAGATAGAAGTAATTTTACATAATCACAATGAGGAAACCATCAGTATTACTGAAGGTCACAGAATGCAAGTAAATAGAAACGAGTCTTTATCTCGTTTTGAACAGTTCAATTGTAGACGACTCCTTTATGTGATGAGGTAAAGAGTCCCACAGGTGAGGGGCAGCAGCTGTAAAAACCCCGTCTGTCCCCCTTGGTTTTACATTTGGTACGAGGGACAACAAGAGACAACTGAGCAGAAGATCTAAGGACTCTGGATGGCTGGTGTAAAGCACACAATTCGGATAAATAGGCAGGAGCAAACCCATGTAAATATTTAAAAACTAGCAACAGGATTTTAAAATCAATTTGAAAACTGACAGGTAGCCAGTGTAAAGAAGCTAATATTGGAGAAACAGAGTCATACTTTCTTGCCCCAACCAGAAAGCGAGCGGCAACATTCTGGACCAACTGTAACCTGTGAATCAGGGATTTGCTAATCCCAGAATACAGCGAGTAATCGAGGTTAGAAAAGATAAAAGCATGAGTAGCTTTCTCAAGATCCCTAGAAGATAAAAAAGGCTTGATCTTACCTAAAAGACGAAGCTGGAAAAAGCAACTCTTAACTACAGAATTAACCTGTTTCTCAAAAGAGAGGTTACTGTCAAAGATAACACCAAGATTGCAGACTTGAGGTTTGCAAAAGACAGGGAAACAGCCGAGAAGTCCAAGACCAATTTGGGCTTTAGCTGATGGACCCACTATAAGCACCTCTGTTTTATTTTGATTCAGATCAAGAAAATTATTAGCCATCCAGGATCTTAGTTCAGAAAGACAGTTGTGAAGATGATTTATTGCAGAGTTGCTGACGAGAATATAAACCTGTGTATCATCAGCAAAGCAATGAAAAGAAATGTTAAATTTCCTCAAAACAGCTCCAATAGGGTGAAGGTATATAGAGAATAAGATAGGACCCAAAATGGATCCCTGAGGAACACCACATTTAAGAGGAGCAGTAGACGAAAAAGAGGAATTTAAAGTCACTGAAAAGTGTCCACCAGTTAGATATGACCTGAACCAGTTAAGAGCAGCCTCTTTAAGCCCAACAAGATGTTCAAGCCGCAACAGCAATATCTCATGGTCAATAGTGTCAAAGGCAGCGGACAGGTCAAGGAGGACAAGGACTGTAGCGCCACCTGAGTCAGTAATACGAGAGATGTCATTGAATACTTTAAGGAGGGCCGTCTCAACACCATGATAACGCCTAAAGCCAGATTGGTAGATCTCAAATAAATTATTGGAGTTAAGGTGATCAACCACTTGATTATAAACAATTCTTTCTAATATTTTAGCCAGAAATGGCAATTGGGAAATCGGGCGTAAATTGGATAAAACTCCAGGATCTAATTCTGCCTTTTTTAGACAGGGACGTACCGCAGCATGTTTAGAAAATGAGGGCACAACCCCACACTAATAGAATCATTGATAATGGCTAGTAAAGATGGACCCAAAACATCAAAGGCTTCCACTACAAGGCGTGGTGGTACAAAATCAAGAGGGCTGAGAGCTGGTTTAAGGGTGTCAATAGTTCTTTTTAACTGTGAAAGTGAGACAAGATCAAAAGATTCCAAGAAAATACCATGATTAACAGTAGGAAGTTCATAGCCAGTTGGAACAATACCACAGCGAATTTTATCAATTTTACTGACAAAGAATGAAAGAAACTGCTCACATGAAAGAACAGGGCTATTTAATCCCATCACAGAAAGAGGGTGAATGGACACATTAATTGAATTAAATAAGACCCTAGGATTCTTAGAATGACGGGAAACTAACTCAGCGAAGAAATCATGTTTAGCTTTCTTAACTGCAACCTGGAAGTTGAATAGAGAAGTCCTAAAAATCTGTTCAGAAACAATCAGACCATCTTTTCTCCAACACTATTCCACAGTTCGACAGGCGCAGCACAGCGATCACGTAGTTTCATTTAACCAGGGAGCAGGTCTTCCCTTATTACAGCATATCTTGAACGGAGCAATTGAGTCTAATACCGTTTTACAAGAAGAATTAAATTCTAAGACAGAATCATCAATACAATCATATTGGACACGCACATCAAGACTAGAGAATATGGTTTTAAAATCGGATATAATAGAAGAATTTAAAAAGCGAGAGCAGCGTGAAGCACAATTAGTAGTAGGGACATCTACAGTAATATTCAAATCCATCATTAAAGAAAAGTGATCAGTTAAAGAAACGTCACATAAATCAGTATCCTTAACTGAAATATCACGTGTAAAAACGAGATCAAGGGTGTGACCGAGAGAGTGAGTTGGTGTATTAATATGCTGGATAAAATCAAATGATTCCAATAGCGATAAAAAGTCATTAACCAAAGGTTTTGATTGACAACAAACGTGAATGTTAAAATCACCAACAATTTGGTGGGATTTAAAGAAGACAATTGCAACACAGCAACTATCAGCCATCAATGAGCTTGAGGCTATTCCACAAAGAAAAACTGGCAAAGGTTCCAATGCATAGGTAGAAAAATGCTTTTAGAAGTTATAAAGACTAAAGGATATTCCAGAAAGTACTAAAGTTGCAGGTTAAATAATACTGCACGTGTACATATGTAAAAAGAGTTACATTTGAACTCAAAACTAAGTTAATCTATGAAAAATCCCTCAAATATGCATCAATATTTTTGGTTGATTCATGAGACTTTCTTGTATATTTTACTTAAACTGGATCTAAATCACATCTTTGAGGTGGGGGGGGGGGGGGTAATATTTCAGATCACAACTATACTTTTATCCCAGTGAGTAATTTAATAATAAGGATCAGGCCAGGACTTTCCGTGCTTCAAACGTTGATTTAAAGAAAAGTGCCTTCTGGGCAGAGATGTATGCAAATGAGGGCTACTTAGGCCTCTGTAAGGGGCGGGGCTGAATCTACCTGTTCTCTATATATAAAGAAGCTGCCTCAGCGCCTAGGCGTGGAAAATGAAGAGGGGTCCATCGGGATTTTGGGCTGGAATAGTGTTACGAGCTCGCGTGAACCTGTTCCAGTGCACAAGACGGCAGCATTACTACAGCACTGGGGTCTCTGCGGATTGCCAACTGTTAGGGTGAACAGCCAGGCCGTGACACTGCAGTGTGAAACTGGGACTGTAAAAGTGTATCCATGGACACGAGAATGGGATGTTTGTAATTATTTCTTCGGTGTGCCTTCACAATGAAATTTGTTCTTCAAAACACAAAAACGGCGCGAATTTGTCTTTTCTGTTCGAAGAAGTGCGTTACAATATAGTGTTAGCTTTCTGTCCCCTGCCTCCCTATCCTCATAGGACACAAGTGGGCGGCTGACAGCAGCTGAGAGTCAAGCACGTGCCGCCTTTGTTTTGGACCTAATTACTGAGGCCTTCCCCGGGGTCTCTCCCGTACTGCATTCCGTTTCGCCGCGACTCCCTCCCGGCGTGCTAACATAAGTACTCACCTGGATTGCCTGTCACTTGTCTGTTTTTGTTTCTCGAATCCAACTCTCTTTATAGTTGTCTCGCTTGTTCGGAAAAAAAACCAAAACAAGCAACAATAAGCAATGAGAGCCGTGAAAAAAGGCGACATCAAACGTCATAGACATGCGACACATGGAAAAGTTTTTCTCACGGTTAACAAATTCCCGCCCCCTTTCAGAGGAGTTTGATGCAGCTTTCAAGAAAGCAAGTGCAAGTGTGCAGGCACGAAAGAGAGGACATCGAAAGGCAGTTAACATGGAAACAAGATTGCAGCCGAAAGAGAAGAGCTGCGAACCGGTGGTTATTTTGAAACAATTCGAAGTACAGTTCGGCTCTCCCGCACTCAATTGCGGCCACTTCTTCTTAAGCAGTTACATGCCGACGAGAGAACACTGCGGCATCCTGGAGATGACGAAGGGGGACAAAGCCGCGTCCTAACTTGAACCAGCTCGTGAACAGGTCTAACGGAATTACTACGGACAGGGACGGATCCCAAATCCACGGGGATCACGGGCACCCCTGCCTCCAGTCAAAACCGACCTGTCGGCATGCCAAATAAAAAGTGCGCACTCGTCCAAATTCTTCTCCGTATTTATAGGACAAGTACAATTTAGTAACTTCATTATGTTAGCTGAATGGATAGCACGTACTGCATACATTTACACAATACAAGTAATATGCATTGGGAATACCGCGCTCACGTGAACACCAGGCACCTGCAGGAAAATGCAACAGCCTCTCACACGATTGCATTCAGTAATAAAACACTTAAGTGAAACCTGCGAAAACACGCCAGGCAATGCTTTTAATGTGCCTTCTTATCCTCCCCACAAGTCATCACACACATTCACCGTCTCTAGTTCGCTGGAATCGTGGCTGTGGTCGCTAAAGCCAACATCGCATTTCCAAAAATTTGATATTAAATATTAAAAAGCTGGTATTAAACTTCAGAATTCTACAGGGTGACACAGAAAAACCCAATAAAATAGAAGAAATCCAACAAAAAAATTTATTGAGAGCAATTGAACCACTACAACTTGCCTTTTAAGAGACAGTAATCCAAATGATCAATGTCTGAAAATTACGTCCTGTAGATGGCGTCCTCCTGTACGTATGCATTCTTCCAATCTGCTGTTGAGGTTCCCCATTGATCACGGCAACATCTCAGCTGGGATACCACGAATTTCGTCTTGAATTCTTTGTTTTAAATCCTGTCGGTTTCTTTTTTAGAGCAGATCCAGTCTCTTCAAAGTTTTTAATCCAAGTTTTTATCGCGTGTTTCGAGGGAACCCGACCATGACGCCCTAAGTTGAAAAAACGTCGGAAATCCCTCTGCGCACCTTCCAAACTATCATTGTTTTTGTAAAACATTTTTATGGTGAAAGCACGCTGTTGACCGTTCCACTGATCCATGATTACTAAATGGCTAGATTGTTTACAGCTCAAGGTCCCTGTTCCGCAGTGCTGCCAACTGTACATGGCTGCCACTACGCATTTCAAAAGTTCCCATTTTTCTGTGTCACCCTGTATATCAAAATTTCAACTCTTGATATCAATTGATAAACGTACGATACGAGTGAGACTGATTTTTACATATTGTTTTTTCCCTTTGTAGCTTATTTATGGGCTCCTTATTTATTCACTGTGGCATTCTCTTTCTTTTTTTTCCCCAGATTGTCCAGTATTGTACACATAAATCTTTTAAACCTCAGCTGACTTCAACAATTTAAGACTAGTCCCATTTTTCGTTTTATATGTTTTGCTGCATATTCTCAAACCTCTAAACAGTTTTTGTTTTTGTATACAGTAAATGCTCTGCCAAAACATGAGTAAATTTATTATGTTATGGTCACTTGAGCCTATAAAGTCAGCCCCCAAATCCCCCTTCCAATTCTGTTATGATTAGTATAAAATATTAAAAATAAAATGGCTGTGCTTAATGTTTACTGTTTTAGCTTGCAGTGTTAATAAACAGTCACTGCTTGCGTCCATGAAATCCTGTTTTTGTGCTCTGCAATTTGCAAAGGTTAGCCCATATAATACTTGGGTAACTAAGGTCCCCCATGACTAGAAGATCCCCTCCTGTCCTCACCTTTTTCAATATTATTAAAGAGAGGCACATTCACTGGGGACTCCCAACGTCAGGCCTCTGGCTTTAATGCTTTCTAGTCGAATCCTGACGTCCTCGCCAAGATGTGCTTCATCATCTTAACTGAAGGGGAGGTGCATTCATATTGTGTTTCACATAAATGTCACACACACACATATTCTTTTGTCTGTCTTTCGTAAAATAAATAAAATAATGCGTAGCCATCTGTTTTATACTTAGCCCCATTGCATAACACTTGGCCAGTTTTCTGTTATTGCTGTATCATATTTATGTGGAGCTACATGCAACTCCAACTCACTTGATTTTTTCTTTATGTCATTAAGGTAAGAAATTTGTAATGCTCTTCTCATTTTACTTTGGCTTTTTAACTGTTGGCTCGTACTTACAATGTTAACTTGTCTGCTACTGCCCAACCCTTTCTGTGAAGTTCTAAACCTGGCCTGTCCTGGCCTCCCTGCCGGCCATTCCCCAGTTTAAACAAAGAGTGGCTAACTTGCTGTTATGCCTGCCCAGTACATTAGTGCCCCTCTGGTTTAAACTTATCCAATTACAGCTGAACCAGTCCCACTGTCCCATAAACCTTTGCCCCTACACCAACAGCTGAGCCAAGTATTATAGCAGACTTCAACAAGAGGTCAGAAAAAGTTTATGAGGAAAGGCTGGAAGGAAAGATGAGGTCAAGCACTGAAGCAAAATCAGAGATCAAACAGAGAAACGACAAAAGCAGAACCGCTAACCCAAAAATTAATGTCCACATTGAGAGCAAAAACCAATCCCTCAAAAAATCCTAGAATAAAGCACACAGATTCATTATTTGTGAATTAATCTCAAATAATGTGAGGCTGTGTGAGGTTGCCTATATGTGGTCGCACCGATTATGCCACCATAATGAACAAAAACAATTACAGTACACCAAAAGGATGAACTTGGCAAAATCTTTGGACAAGAACGTTCATGATTAATAACTGAGCTACAGTTTGATTTGGACATAAACCACAATTCTATGCAGCCTATACAGAAGATGGGAATTTTGCTAATTTTGTTGAATGTTATTTAATTCAGTAAATATAAGGCACAAATCCTAGTCTAACACGTCTCATCTCCACCACTTCCACAACTTTTTCTGTTGTGGTGTTGACTTCCTCCTGTATAACATGGGATGAGTTATAAGACACAAATTGCTGCATTCACTCAGGTAACAAACAGCCAGCATTTAGTTGGCCCATCATTCTTTACTTTTAGTTTTGTATTTAACAGCATTACTTACCTGCTCTAGTCAGGGCTGCTGGTGTTTCTTCCTTTGTTTCTCTCTTGTAGTCCCTTTTCTTAGTGCAGATATCCTGGAGCTCAGATGATGTACGACTCCTTTTAACAAAAAGCTGCCATGTAGAGTAATGTGTCCTTCAATTAAACACTCTCTTTAAGTGATATTGAACACACCTGTAAACGTCTTTGAACACTCCTCTTCCATGAAAGTGTTTTGTGGTTTAGCAATAAACGGGGCCCTCTGAGCCACATTGGACAGCCCTCTACATTAATGCCAATGCATCCCTCCTGAAGTGCCCAGGAGGAGGTGGGCAGCTAGTTGGCCAAGGCCACCAGGACTCTGACTCTGATTTTCTCTCTTACAACTGACTATGGACCAAAAGCCCCATATCCGGTGTTGGTGTTCCTCTCGCCCATTGTTACCTGGCCAAAGTTGAACAAATGATTATTGGACAGATACTGCTGGCTTCCATTTACGTTAATAAGTTCTACTTTGTTTTCTGTGTGTTTTAACAAATCTCTGTCTTTATGTGTACTAATTCTGTCCTTGGTCATTTGTAAAATCTATACTTGCATTGTACATGAGCATCTGTCACAGCACTCTGTGACTGAAAAAAGGCACTATAGAAAATGACATGAACAGAATAACGTGCCCGTTCTTTAGAAGCAAAGATGCACCCTTGAAATCCCCTTAGCCTCAAACGTTGACTTTCTGGTACAAGTGGGCCTGATCTCCATTCCCAGTCCCTTTTCTTTAATATGAAACAGTCACACCACTGGCTGAATGGAATGGCTCCATTTTACCAGCTGTATGCACTTACAAAAAAAAATACAACAGATCACCTTTCCACATTCACAATCCAGGACTGCAGGTCATATGTGGTATGACTGTGGAAAAATGGTTTCTTCTCACTGAAATACCAAATTAGAAAACTACAACTAAACTAATATTTTTGTACCTTTTTGCAAATCGTCTTTTGTAAAGACCATACGTTTCATTAAATACAAATATAGCACCAAGTAAATTAAAACCAGTACATATTCATAAAAACGCTAATGTACAGTTATGATTTAATAATTTTGTATTTTGTTTATTTAGAGGCTTTCCCATGCTCAAAACTCTTCACACATATTTATATGGATTCAAAAGGAATAACTGCACAGAAAAATTAGTAACACTGGATGCAAACTAATATCACATATTAAACACCATATAACAGATGAACATAAGAAACAC
>JANRMT010062791.1:229855446-229919204 GCA_026402145.1 Polypterus bichir lapradei
CCCAAACCTGCAGGGAACCTCTGCTGTACTTCAACTCTCGACTTCAGACACTAAAGAGCATTCTAAGAGTAAACTGCCTCTGGCTTGAACCAAAAATGTCAGATTTTTATTCAGCAGTCCAGAGCACCTACTGCTACTGTTCAGCAACCCAGTCCTTGTGTTTTTGTATGTGGGTTTGTCTCGGATTTGAAACACTTCATAGGAATGTCTTTTTAGCAGCAACTCTGCCATGAAGACAGGATTTCTCCTGACTGTAGAGGGCTGGGACTGGGTCCCAGAGGTTTCAGTTAGTTCAGAGCTTATAGCATAACTGGACTACTTTTAGTTCTGAAGAGAGGTCAGTTTAATAGGTGACTACCAGTGTGTTTCTGGTCTTCGATCTCCGTATCTTGAAACTTCTGTCTGCTAAAATAAAATCAACCTGAGAGAGACCTTGCTAATGCAGGATGGCCACAGAGCATCTTGTTGCTCTGCTTAGTCCCGAATTGACAATTTGAAAGTTCAACTGTCCCAGCTGCCACTGCTGTCACCTTTTAGTCTGGTTACCCTTTGCCCAGTTTGATTCCTTTTCCACCCACTTACATTTCTATCCATCTGTTTCTGGTTCCATCAGGTATGGTGTTATTAATCATTAGCACTTCTTTTGTTAGATCATACACTTGGCTAGAGATGCACAAAGTCAAGTTTATATATGAAAAGTGCTATGTCGCATACTTATTAAGTTACTTTCTTCAACAAAATACAAAAAGTTCCCTGTAACATTTACCTTTTTGGAAAATGAATGTTTGGAAATCTGAAATCTGCTCTTTTCTTCTGACACACCAATACAGAAGGTAACAAATTGTATAAAAAACTGGAGTGCCTAAGACGTTTGCACAGTATGGCATATTGTAAATATGGAAGACATATACATTATTTATTTCATTTTTACAAGAACACATTGCACTTGGTATTATGAATGAGTGCTTAGTAATCTTACGGACAGAAACTACCCCTAAATGTACTGCTATGAGTTCCAGTGGCCCTGAACCATTTAGAATGAGTGAAGAACGGGGACTGTGCAGAATGGCTGAGGTCAGTTCTACGGTTTGTCTTTCTAAAGCAGCGAGTGTTGTATATGTGCCCAAAATAGAAGGCACCTGGGTGCCAGTCACATTCTGTGCCACCTCCACAACTCCTTACATGGCTTTATGATCTTGAGCCATGCAAGTGCCATACCAGGATGTTATTTAGCCAGTGTGGATGGACACCACTATACACCTGAACTGATGGAGAAATCCGCATTTTTTTCTTCAGATTTCTGGGAAAGTAGCGACACTAACTAGTGCTTTTGACAAGGCCTGAAATATGGCATACCCACTTTAGTTCATTTGTGGTGGTCACTACAAGGAATCTGAAGCAGCTCACCTTCTGAACAGCATCCCCTCTTATGTATGTGAGAGTGTGGTTTGCCTTTATTATCCTGAAGTCTGTCACCAGCTCCTTGATTTTACGGAGGTTAAAGGGTGAAATTCTTGTCCTGACACCACTTTCACAAGAGGTAAACTTCTTCCCTGTATGCTTATATAGAAATTGTTGGTGATCAGGCCTGTGATGGAGGTATCATCAGCAAATGTAATGATGGAATTGTCTGGCCAAACAGTCACAGGTGGACAAGGAGTAAAGAAAGGGTTTAGCAAATAAGGCTGTGGAGTGCCTGTGTTGAGGGTCAGCGTGGAGGATGCAATGGTGCCAATCTACACATGCTAAGGTCTGCCAGATATGTAGTCCAATATCCTGTTACAGAGGATGACACCAAGTCCCAAATCTTGGTGCTTGGTGATCAGCTTTGATGGTACGAGTGTGAAATACTGATGTGTAATCAACAAACAGGACTCTGGCATAGCAATTATCATCATTTTGGTTTGCTAGGGTAGTATGAAGAGCATCAACCATGATGTCATCAGTGAACTAATAGTCCAGATAGACTGGTTAGTGGAAATAGTTCTGCTGGATCAACTTTTTTGACGCCTTTGAGAATTCTGAAGAGCAGGATTTGGTCCCCATGTAACCTCTTTCAAACAAGACTAAAAAGATTTAACTCCCTGAGTCTGACAGAGAAAGACATGACCTTTAGACCCAGGAGCATTGGGTTGCTTTTCTCTTCTCTCTTTTAGTACTGCTAGGTCTTTTTTGTAGCATGGTGACAAAAGACAGCGTCTCCCATTTTGTATTTATAATTCACGTTCCTTCTGCTTACAGTATGTGTAGTGCTTTGCATTTTTCTACATTAAAATGCACTGTTCACCTCGTCCTGAAGGTCATCCAGGTATTTCTGAATTATTTTTTCTTTCCCTGTGTCTTCAAGAGCTGCTATTACCCGAATGTTAGTGCAATTGTCACATGTTCACTGCTTACACTGGAATCTGGGTTATTTTTGTATATTAAGAAAATGCGGTAGTCCAAGGACAAACCTCTGAAAGAACTCCACAGACCACATCATGCCATGCTAGACCATCAATTATGTTGTCTGTTAGGCTTTTTTTTTCTGAATTCGCTGCCGTAATCTTCTTTATTTATTTATTTGTTTTGTACACTGCTATATACTGTATACCCTGCCGTTCTTTCTTATATTCTGTAAGTGCCTTGAGCATGGGAAAGGTGCTATATAAATAAAATGTATTATTATTATTATTGTCGAGCAATCTCCATTGTTCTGTACTCTTTGTCTCTTGATGGTTAACTGACTTCCTGCTCCAGTTTTGTAGGTTACCTCTGATGCCAGCAGCTTCTACTTTCAAAACTCCTCTTCAGAATGGGACTGTATCAATGGCTTTTTGAAAGTACATTATGATGCATGCTTTGCTTTTTTCAGCTACTCTTGTTCAAAAACATCTAATAGATATGTTTTCCAGGATCTTCCTCTCCTAAACCCGTACTCTTTTGTATTTGTTTATTATTTTCATACATGTACTTTTCTGATGTATTTCTTATAACGGCTTCCATAATATTGCATGATAGAGAAGTATGACTTATTGGTCAATAATACTCAGGATGCACGTGTCTCTTCTTGTAGACAGGAGTCACATTTTCAATTTTTGAGTCATTGGGTTCCTTTCCCATTTGGATTGGCTATTCAGATATGCTCGAAAAGTCAATTTTGGTAGGGGGTGGCATTTTGTTTTGCTTTTATTTATTGTATTGATTTATTTATTTGATCGAGAAGCATACCATGTTCCGGTTTTTGAAAATAAACAAAGCTTAAAATGGTTTATAACTCACATCTTACAATTCTGACAGCATGTCTGGTAAAATCCCATCAGGTCTGAGGGTTTCAGTAGAATTCACTGTATCAAGTGGCCCAAAGCACATCTGACTCTAACAGAACATCTATGAGCTTTACATCTTTTTAAAAAATCCCATTTATATCTTGTTTTACACATACTTGGGTACAATACTTATTTAATTTATTTGCCTGTCATTTTGAATTTTCTCATTGTGCATCTCTTGCATTTTCTTAAAACCTTTTTTTTTACTGTTTATCCTGCAGTGGTACTCAAAAAAAAAGTTAGTACTTTGTTTTAGCTTCACTAGCTATTCTCTTTTGACTTTTCAAATATTTTCTTGATCCTTTGCTGTTGGGTCCATTATTCAACAAGTTAAAATTGTTTGGCTGTTTTTGTTAATGATATTTTTAGCCTTACACTTTTAATGATACCCTCATCAATCAATTTTAACCATTTCTTTAGTCTTTTCTTTTATTGATTTTTGGAACATACTTGTTTTGAGCCTGGAACAGGAGATCTCTAAGTGTCACCACCTGTCAGTTATAATGCCAAGTATATCATGTTATATCTTGTACAGCTGTGAGTTGAGATGTTCTGTCCACTCTGCCCTACCATCATACCCCTTATGACAAGCCTATGGGATAATCCTTATTGAATGAGACTGATCTGTGCAAGTAGCCTCCTCCATTCATCCTGAATAACTGCCATGCAAGAATCTGACACTTCTGTGCCACACATCTGTCGTGCTTTTACTACCACCCTGTGCGAAGTTTATGTTTCAACTGGCCATTGACAAAACAGTGTAAGGGGGATCTGCAGCACAACTCATACCTCATCATTGTTTTAAGTCAGGAGTTGTACATGTGAAACTCCAAGAGTATGATCACATTTTTGGGATAATTTCTGGTCTGGTTTTTATTCATTCTTAAACCCTGTGGTACCAGGCAAAGCAATCAGTTAAAAATGTTTCGCTACATCATACAGATAGATGGACTATGCCACATACCCACACAAACAATACCTTGTTGGTAAGCGTTGGGTGTTGACTTCACAGTCCTAGTAATCAAATTATTATAATAATTATGGCAGGCTTTTAATCTGGTATGAAATCATAGGTGTGGTGCTTCAGAAATTGTCACAAAAATATTAGTAAAAAATAGAGTAATTATTCTATATAAGGAACACCCAAGTGTTATGCATCTAACAAAAATTCTATATATGTCTATGGCTCCGGCCCCTGTGATGTCACGTCCGGGCTCTAGTCTATGGCTGAAGACCCTTATGAGCCCAACCCTTTGACTTCACTTCCTGTCTTCCCCTTTAAAAGCCTCCACCTTTTCCCTAATCCCTCAGTTCTGTTTTGGACTCGGTTTTGTGCACATCAGTCCTATCATTTATTTGCAATTTGCAGCCAGGAAACCAAATATACGGGTGGCTGCCCCAAACCTTTTTGTGACACATGATAATTGCTATGTATAGGGCATGTGTGCATTTAAGTACCATTTTATATTGGCTGTTGCCACTGGAAGAAACTGAGAGTAATTTAAAACTGAAGTTGTATTTATTATGTATTCAAATGTGTGTGGCTACACAGAAAGGCAGCATGATTTCACTGTCTCTAGTTTCGCAGCTTTCATTTAGCTTTACTGCCCCACAGCTGGGGGAAGTGGGTCAGATGTGTCACATAACACATACAACTGCAAGTAGTGGGATGTTCGCTTTATGCCCAAAATGTCAATATTCAAAGAGGTTCATGCCAATGTTAAAAAAAAAAAAAACCCAGCAGAGCAAATTAAATACATGTAGCATCTTAATACCAAATTCTTCCATATTAAAAATATACATGGGTATTAATAGTTTTCTAATGATGAACAAAAATGAAGCAACAGGAAAATGAAACAAAGGAGCCCATGAACTGTTTCAAATTTGCAGCTTTGTGTCTAGAGACTAGAATGTCATTATGATGCACATGTTGAAACCTTTTCTGTGAATTATTCAGATAGTTTGGCCTTCAAAGACAATAACGTTGTAGATATTTTGCTTTCTTAGGACAGTAGTGTACCACAGAATACTTTGAGATTATTTAAGAGACAAAGCTGGTACATGGAACGGCTGGCAGTAGTGCAGAGCAGAACTGAGAAGGCATGTCACAGTTGCAGACTGTTGCATCACCTATCAATTTTTTCCTGGGCCCAATCAGGGTCAATGTATATATGAAGGAATGCCCTGGCGCTATAGTTAATCAACATTTGGCACACTATTGTTCCTCATTTATCTGAAGAAGTTGCAATCAATCAGGGCATAAGGTCACTGAATGCCAGGGAAGCTCCACAGGCTCCACAAAGGTAATCTGTTTTAAATATTTTATGGAACTGTACAGATGGGAAAGGACAAAGCTCCTTTGGAATCTGAAACCCCATTTTGAAGGAGCATGGGGTTTGGGTATTGCAAAGGAGGAGAGTGGAGCTCCAGAAAAAAAGGAGGTGGAGTATGTATGGATTGCTATGAAGGCAAAAAGACCTTTGGGATTTTAAAGTGATGGGAAAAGGAAAAAGGAAAAGAGGGAAAGAGAGACTGGTCTATCAGCAAAGTAAAACAGGAAAATGCATATATAGACAACAAAAAAGAGAAAAAACTGCATTAAAAAGGGGAAGACCTTAGAGAACAATCATCAAACATAAAAAAGAAACATTCAGAGAACACGTTGTATCACTGAGTGAAAAATATCAAGGTGAAAGAATATGAAGGCTGCTATGAATGTGCATAACACCACTCTTAACAACCCCAAAAAGATGCAAAGAATTTTGTTGAACCAAATGCTAAGGAATCTTTAGACACTGTTACAGTAAGTGCGTTCACTGGAACAATGGATGGTGTAGAGCAGGAGGAAGGGAAAGAAAGAGAAATTTCTATTTCTGAAGGACAATTCTAATTATGGTACATGTTCAAGGGCTGAGGGGATGAAAGAAATGAGAGGCGAGTCTTTTTATGGTTCATTTCCTATCCTTTTGAGGTTTATTTCTTACAAGAGGAACAAACACAAAACTGAAGAGGTGGCAAAGGTTTTCCTTCTGGATTGGGAATTTTGGAAGGCCAATTGGCCATTAAGGGTGATTTCTCATCTGGTGCATGTATGCTGTTGTGGAGGACTGCTGGCTTCCCGTGCCGGTCTTCATCCCCAGGCCGCCAGGAGGAGCTCTCCCGACAGCAGGATCGTGCCCCGAGATCCAGCAGGGCCTTATGGACTTTGTAGTGTTTATACACAGCCCTGCTGGATACCTTGGGGACCATCAGGAGTCGCTGTGGGGGGGCTTATGGGCTCTGTGATGCCGTATGACCCGGGAGTACGTTACGGTCACGTGACGGGAAGAAATGTCGTGCTCCCGGGTTGAAGAAAAGGACTGATTGCCCTGACCCGGAAGGAATTAGGAACTATGGTCTGATGGGACAGAAATACCTCCGGGTCAGGGACTATAAAAGGACTGTGGCTCAGTCCAGACACTGAGCTGAGCTGGGAGGTAGAGGAGCAAGTGTCTGGGCGAGGAGGAGGATTGATAGAAGAGTTTATTGTGTTTATTATTGTTGGAGTATTGTTGGTTTATTATATGAGTAGTGTGGAGGGTGCTTGGTGCACTGTGAACCAAAATAAAAAGTATTGGACTTTTACCCGGTGTCTGGAGTTGTACCTGAGGGTTCAAGGGAGCACTAGCGCCCCCTACTGCCACACTGTTTAAAGGGGAATGGAGGAGGTTATATTAGATTTTATCAATTATTGTGAGTTGAGTTTTCACAGTGGATGGGGGAAAGAACCAGACGCCTGTAAGATTAATTATTACGTATGCACTAGTTCTGACCAAGAACAATATTGACATGTGGGCAGCAAAGATTACCGATTGCCGATACATTTTGTACAGATTCACTAGATCTTGTAAAATATGTTTGCTTGGGTGCTGGACAAGATAGTGAGGATGACTATCATGAGCCTTGATCAGAAAATATAAATTTAATAGAGTAAATCATCAGTTATGTTTTGAGTGCTATATAGAATGGGAATTACAGGCACAATATTGCATTGGCTCTGCAATGGAAACTTCATTATTTTAGTTCTGTAAAGATCTTATGTGTGTCAAGGTTGGCTTTTGTCACCCTTACTCTACGTCCTATATAATGAGGTAGTAGATACACAAGTTAGATATAAGACGGTAATCTGTTGCTCCATCTGCCAGGTGGAAGAGGGCAGGTATTTTAGGTTGTGCAATATGCATATTATTGTACACTTATTGCAATGAAAGTATCAGATGTTTGTAGCTATTTTTAATACATTTTAGAAAGACACAAGCTCCAAGGTAAATTAAATTATTTAGTGATGTGGCTGTGTAAGCTGGGCAAATGGACTGCGAGAAGACACTCCATTAACAGAGTCAGTCAGAACTGTCAAACTGGCAAAGTCTTTGGATTGTCCGTCTCTAGACAGAACAGTTCTCATTAAAATTGGCAATGAGATTTGCAAAATATTCACTAAAGTTTGAGGGTGTGGTGTTGTCCTGATGTATCAGTAGATTTACTTCCGTGGAACTGACCATTTACCATAAATTGTGAGAGCGTTGTTATGCACTATTCTAAATACAATCAAATGTGAAATTCGGTCTACACACTCAAGAGTTCATTTGCAGAAATACATTTTATTTACCTTTACAGTAAGGAGATAAGCAGAAACCCATTTGGGTAACACAGTTAATGAAGACATAGAAGGCTGGGGGATTTATGGCAGCCAAAGAAAGTTGTGTCTGGCCTGTCTTACGGGGATGTGGCCTAACAATTTGCTGTGTGGCTAATTGGAGTGACTTAGCTTTGCATCTCAAACAGGATTACATGATCTCGCTGACATTGTCATTCTCACAGCAGACTGCTTATTCTCCTCTTCCACCACGAGACAGGATACCATCTAGTCAGATGTCTGTCACCACTGCAGCATCCCTTGCATTGCAGGCTGTTTTCGACTACTTCCATTAATCTCGAACTCTGGGAGATGTGAAAATGTCTGTTGCCTCTGCAGCACATCCTACTTTAGAGGCCTTCATCACCTCAAGGGTGTTCTTTCTCATTTTAATCTTAAACTCTAGAAGGTGTGAATGTGGTGTATTGTGGAATGTTCTGGTGCTACCTCTATGTCTCCATTGCTATTTGTTTTTTGTGTGTGTGTGTGTGAGTGTATATGTATATGTGTACATGTATTAGGGCAGGGGTCTCCAACACTGGTAGCTCGCAACCCCTTTCCAAGTAGCTCGCCAAAGGGTTAATGAATCCCACATAACTTGGAAAACTTGATTAGTCAAATTAGGGGTGGGCGATCTTTCCAAAAAAATCATATCACGATCCTTTGAACACAAAATCACGATCCACAATCTGAATTGCAGTCTATCTTTTCAATGTGGCATACACTTAAGAGAATATCCGGACTCAAACTCATCAAGACCTAAGTAACACTTTATTTTAAATATCAAACAAAGTTGAATGCAATTGTTCTCTTGTTCACTAGTTAAGCGGAGTTAAGGTACATGCCCCGAAGCTGGTGAGTGAGTGAGGAGAACCCCTGCCCGCTGCCTGTTTCTTGGATTCACGTTAATAAATCGGCGAAATATGATACATAGCAAAATGAGAGAAGTCGCAAAATCAACGGAATGTTCAAGTAAATTATACAAAAAAAAAAGATCTAAATCCGTTAAGTAGTTCTCTCGTTTAAAGCAGACAGACATTGGATTTTCTATATTATATATTAGTAAACCTTCAAAATAATGTGCAGTTAAAGTCTCAACAGCATTCTCAGCATTTCTGGAGCTTAGCAGAGCCAGATAACTACAAGAATCTTCACCAAGCAGCTCTGAAAATATCTGCTTTATTTGGGTCTCCATACCTCTGTGAGTCTGCCTTTTCTGACATGAATGTCATGAAATCAAAGTTCAGAACAAGACTGACAGATGAACATTTAAAGGACTCCATAAGAGTGAACCTAAGTGGCTCCACTCCACCATACACCTGCCTCACATGTTGACTCCATGCAG
Organism: Polypterus bichir lapradei; assembly: GCA_026402145.1. Lineage (NCBI taxonomy): Eukaryota > Metazoa > Chordata > Cladistia > Polypteriformes > Polypteridae > Polypterus > Polypterus bichir. The sequence goes on from JANRMT010062791.1 coordinate 229,864,775, forward strand.
TGCCAGCCATCTGATTAACTAAAAAACACATCACACATGCAACTGGACATGTGAATACTTTTGTGACGTGAAACAGTGACATGGAACAAAAGGACAAATGAATAAGTCATATCTGTGTATTTGGAATTGCATTGTTTTGCTTTGACAGCATTCATGTTTTAATTCAATAGTGTGAGATACACTAGAAAATGCATACAGACATACAAAATGCACTTGCAGGTGAACTAAATATTTTTTGTGATGTTTTAACGCAAAATGTCAGTTGTGGACATCAACATTTTGGAAATGTTCAGGCAAAACAAGCTTATTCAGTTTGTTTGGGTAGAAATCAGCTATGAGAATAAACGTTAGAAAACATGAGTAGCTCTCGGCCATTTTCATTTTGTAAACGTAGCTCTCGGGGATCAAAAAAGAGTAAATAATTCTGTGTATAACACATGGATGAGGATGCCATTCACAGAGGCATTTCCAATTAACACTCTGATATTTGAAAGTTAACAATGTTAAAAATACAAATAGACTATATTTTAAACCTACTTTTTCCAGAATTAACTTCAGATGGTGCCCAGATTTTAATTTCTTTTAATCTCACACTCCGTCAATTCCAACTTTGTCGATCGAGCGTTTTAAAAGAGAGCAGGTCTACTTTCAGAGTGAATCCCAACTCTGTTTAACCTTTTCCATGTTGACACACACGCTTTTAGAAACAGACCGTAATGAAAGATCTTCCTCCAGGCCTTGAATAAAGGATTCATGTATCTGCCTATTTGTACTGGCGGAAATACAGTACGTTGAGACTTGGCTTTAACAGTTTCATATTAAAATTCTCTTCAATAATGCACTAGCTTTTATGCTGGGCAGATTCTCATCCACCATCTCTTTAATATACAGATGCAAAACTATCCATCCATCCATTATCCAACCCGCTATATCCTAACTACAAGGTCACGGGGGTCTGCTGGAGCCAATCCCAGCCAACACAGGGCGCAAGGCAGGAATCACAAACCCCGGGCAGGGCGCCAGCCCACTGCAGGCAAAACTACAGAAGTAGTTTTAATATTTTTTTGTTCTGCTTTCCTCTTCAGACAGTTCCCTCTTCACCTTAATAGTCCACCTCTGAAGGATCCTGGATCGTCTGACATCACTTCCCTGTCATTGTAATCAGTTACACCTTTCAATGGAAATGGTGACTTCCTTTGAAAGAAAAGCCATGGAATTAATGTTTCAGAACTTCATAAAACAAATGACCATGTTTTAAATTTAAACTATCATTCAGTTCTCTACAGAGGCATAAAGTGAAACTTTACCAGGCTCTGTTAAAAGTATTTCATACAAAACAACTTGGAGAGCCATTTAGCACTAAAGCAATTGAAAGCAGTTACTGGACAGTGCAGATATGTGTTATTAACAGCTCTTGGCAGAAGGTACTTTGAACTTTTCTTTCACATAGATTGCCACTACAGAATATAGTGCAAAACAAATAAAATCCTAAAATGATTTTAAAGTTCGGAAGCCTTATATAATAATAATTTTCAATACCTCTGCACTTCACCCTGGCATACTGTCAGTCAACTTCTGGGCCAAATCCTGACTGATGGCAGCCCATTCTTACATAATCAATGCTTGGAGTTTGTCAGAATTGGGGGGTTTTTGTTTGTCCACCCACCTCTTGGGGACTGACCACAAAAATTAATCAGAACAACTCGCCATTCAGTTCCCACCCAAAAGTTCAAACGTTTACAGTTCCACAGATTCAGGTAGTCGTATTTCATGTCGAAAAAGCAGTTATTTTACAAAATCAAACCATTATTATATATTTTTATGGTTAGATGACAATTTATCCACAATAACGCTTGTACTGAAATGCTGTTCGAATGTACATATCCTGATAAAGGCAGGCTGCTTGGTTTCAGATCTGCGTGACTGGGTGTCAGGGGAGCATGTACTGCTACAGCGCATTGCTGCACCCACCACACGACAAAACATTATTTTTTATTGCAAAGCAGTGAATTTTGTTGCTCTTCTTAGTACAGACAAAGGTCTACAGTCCTCAAAGGTCCGTAAACAGAGTTAATATCAGCTTTATTTAGCTTGAAGCTTTTGTTCAATGTTTTCAGTCCCGTTAAAACTAGCAGAAAAAAGCAAAATACACTAAATATCATCTCTGAACATTTTGTACAATATTGGAGCTACACAGAAATGCTTTGAATTTGAGGCCAGATTAAAACCCGTGTGCATCAAATTGTTCCATTGTCGGTGACCACTAACCAGCATGGAGAACTAATATAATCTGTTAAAGGGAACAGTCGCCGTTATTTAAAGTCTGAAACAAACATTTGTATTCACACTGTCGCTTAGCAAACTGCAACATGTCTCTTTAATTATATACTTTGAATTGGTTTGCAGTCGTTCCACTGCTTTTTAGCTACTTTACCAAATGAATGACACTTGCTATACAAACTGTAAATTTGGCCGCTTCTGCTTTAAAATGATTTGATATCGTCGCTCCCAATGCCAAGATTATTTTTTCATATGCAAGTCATTCGCATGTCAAAAAACAAACCAAGCTTTAATAACATTTTTGTATAAGCTTGACAAAGTTGTAAATTGCAAAAACAGGTGCTGACAAACCTGTGCTTCCCGGACCTGTATTTCACACACAGGCAACGGTGATGTATAGTATCAGTGGATTCGTCAAGATTGGGAATCTGCCATCTTTCAGGCGCTTCTCTTAAATATGGAGGAAAAACATTACAGCGGCGCATGGATGTAGAACATGCTAAATAGGTCGCTGAGTTTCTGGGCATCTTTAATAATGACATGTACAGTTCCACAAGATGACGCTACTGCAAAATGCCATTGAGTCTCTTGTTAATGGTGCACAAAAGCGTTTCAGCGTATTCTTTAAATATGGTCGCATTTAGATGTTACAGCAGGTTTCCACATGATCCCCCGACACAAAGTTAGGTCATTGATTTTGGTAGGTAATGTCTTTCCATTCTTTCTTATACTTTTTTTCCCTCCAACTTCCATATGTTAAGAACATGTCCAACAACTAATTACTGCGTCATCTTACACAAACTGCTTCGCCTCCACTATTCACATAGCGCATGTGCACCATTTTCACGCAGGCGTACAACACTTACATTTTTTGATACATCTCTGAACATTAGTCTTTGCATTTTTTAAAGCTTCAATGTCATTCACTTGTTGTAGCTGCTGTTAGTTTTACTGAAAGACAACAACAACCTTTGCACATCTGGATTTGTGGATTTTTCTGCAGTTTTTCGCTTCCCTCTCAAGCTCTGTCAGGATGAATGGAGACAGCTGACGGTTGATACTGATCAATTTTATATTAATGATTATACTGGGCTCAAGTTAAAATGTTCAATGTGTAATTATCTGTTGAAATGTATTTTTCAGGAGTTATGGGTATGACGTTATACTGCAAGTGGTCCTCCAGCTTGCAGGGAAATCATGGGGGTTGGTGCCAAGATTGGCACTCCAGCCACCGTAAAAAAAAAATCTTCACGCAGCTCTTAGACAACAGATAGGACTCCTTTCTGCTCTCCGCAGGAGTAGCTCTGCTGCAGCCGCCCACTGGAAGGCTGCTTGCATTATGAAGGGGATGGGGGAAAGCCCCCGGGAGCCACATCCTCGGAAGAGACAAAACCGTCAGAGAGCCAATTGGATCAGGCCTGTTGGGGATGAGAACTGGTGTGGTGCTGAGGTGGAATGTAATTGTTTCTCCAGCATGATGATCATCTTCCTCTGCTGTCAGAGGAGCTTTGTAATTTCCACATTTCAGTGGCGGCAGTCTCTGAGGTGCGTAGATCTGAGACTGGCCAGATCTCTGTAGGTGGGTACACCTTTTATTGGTCTGGTAACTCTGATGGGTGTCATACTCAGGGAGTAGCTGTTGCTTTGATGGATCTGCTACTTCCGATGGTGTCCGATGTCCCACGTTTCAACGAGCATACCATGAGGCTCAGATTACGGCACTTTCTGGGTGCCTTGCCTGTTGTCTCAGTGTGTGCTCCGACCGGGGTGAGTAATGTCTCGGTGAGGGAGACATTTTATTCGCACCTTCGCTCAGTGGTTTATGGGCATCCGAGAGGTGACACTCCATGGGTGACTTCGATGCAACCCCTAGCACTGGCAGGGCTGGCTATGAGGATTGTCTCGGTCCCCATGGATTTGGTAGCCACAGTGAAAGTGGCTCCATGTTCCTTGACTTTCCAAAAGGTCAGGGGCTGCAGATCTGTGGATCCTAGTTCCAGCATCCTGAGCCGCATCGTTGGACTTGGTACTCAAATACTGGTGGTGCAGTGAAGGAGGTCGATCAGTAATGAATACCAAAGCTTTGCAGGAAGGTGCTTACTGTATACTCACAAATCAAAGTGCTGCAGAGTAGTGACATATTGCAATTAAATTAGCATGTTTCACTGAACATGTACATATGACAATGAGGACCCTATAAACTTGTAATCAAACACTGTCTTACTGACCTATGCCTTCCTGTATTTTGGAAATCTCAATTTTAGAATGTACTTCTTTGCTGGAAAATATAAATTTACATATATAATATTACACTGTACATAAACAACCAAAAATGTGCTGTGAATGTGGCTGCATTTCTAAAACATGGTAACCTGTTGCCATGACAGAAACCTATGCTTCTCTTCCAACAATACCAAGTGCCAATCCGATAGACAATACTCAGGCTTTCAAGATTAAAGTGTTTTGTATGAAATGAAAAAAGGACATAAAATAAATTTAGCTAAAATAAGGTTTGTCTATCTGTGTAACGATTTTTATCAGTTATAACACTGTAGTTTGTGATCTTCAGCCTTAGTTACTGTTCATTTATTTTACCCATTCCCAGATCTTTCTTAAAATGTTTATCACCACCAACAGGTTGATTTTAAAAATAGACTAGAGAATGAAAATGGAAAATCTACCAAACAATTTATGTATTGAAAAAAAATCTCAAAACAAGTTAAATTAAAAAAAAAATGACAAATCACACACCTGCTTAAATTAAGGGATTATTTTATTTTTAGGGTTCATCCTCACAGAAATTTAGTTCTGTGAACCTTGGCAACTTAAAAATTCACATATAAAATTGCCTCCATCCTGAATAAACTGCTCTGTTTCAGAAACCCTATATTAAACTCACTTTCTCCTTAGTGCGTTACATCCCAGTTTCCTCATTTTTCAACAGTCTTTTATTTTGCTGCTCTTTAGCATGAATTCTTACGTGTTTCTGAAGATGACCTATTTGTGAGAATGTTTTGCCACATTCAGAACAGCAATGAGGTTTCTCTCCAGTATGAATTCTTATATGTTTAGCAAGACTGCTTCTGCTAGAGAAACATTTGCTGCATTCAGAACAGCTGTATGGTTTTTCACCAGTGTGAGTTCTTGTGTGGCTCTGAAGATGGCTTCGCTGCGAGAAGCGTTTGCCACATTTTGAACAACAATGAGGTTTCTCACCAGTGTGAATTAATGAGTGGCTCTGAAGATAGCGAACTTGTGAGAATCGTTTACCACATTCAGAGCAACAATAGGGCTTCTCTCCAGTGTGTATCCTTATGTGTTTACCAAGACTGCTACTGTCCAAGAACAGTTTGCCACATACTGTGCAGCAATATGGCTTCTCCCCTGTGTGAATTCTTGTGTGTTTCAAAAGACTGCTTACGTGCGAGAACAGTTTGCCACATTCAGAACAGCAATACGGCCTCTCTCCAGTGTGAATTCTAGTATGGCTCTGAAGATCACTTATTTGTGAAAATTGTTTTCCACACTCAGAACAGGAATGAGGTTTCTCTCCAGTATGAATTCTCATGTGTTTCTGGAGACTACTACTGTTTGAAAATCGATAGCCACATTCAGAACAACAATAAGGTTTTTCTCCTGTGTGAAGCTTTAAATGTTTTTTCAGGCTGCTTCTGTGTAAGTATTTTCTGCCACAATCAGAACAGCAATGTGGTTTTTCCCCGGTGTGAATTACTGCATGGCTCTGAAGGTGGCTAATTTGTGAAAATTGTTTGCCACATTCATAGCAGCAATAAGGTTTCTCTCCAGTGTGAATTCTTATATGTCGATTTAGATGGCTTAAACCAATGAATCGTTTGCCACATTCAGTACAGCAATGATGTTTTTCCCCAGGGTGATTTTTTGTTTGTCTCTTAAGATCAGGACTGCACTGAAGCAAGGTCTGAGCTACTGAAGATCGTGAGAAGTTGTGACTTTCTTGTGAATCTACAGAAAAACACAGAAATGACAGAAATTACTTTGAATATACTTTCAATAAAGATAAACTTTTAAAACAGACAAATAAATATTGTTACTGTCATGTCCAGGGTTTACAAGATTAAATTTTAGTTCATACATGCACATATGACAAATGTAAACTTGAATTACCTGTGTACTAATAATAAAACAAAGAGACAAAAATAATACAACTAGGTAGATGTAACTGTTGCATTTTTGTGTATGTAATATGTTGATCACCTGGCTTGTTAAAAAGGAATGACAAAAGTTGTAAATCAGATTGTCCACAACCCAAGTTCACATAAGTATTCTTTTCTCTGCCATGCAAAGTAAGACTCATTTTAGTAGACCTTTTGTTTTGCACAACAGCAAAACAAATACATGGCATGTTCTGCTATTTTCTTGATGTCACTGAGGGAACAAAGAGAATAAAGCATACCGTATATACTCGCGTATAAGTCGGGTCTTGAAACCTGAAAAATCAATCATAAAAATCAGACCCCGACATATACGTCCGTTCAAAAATGCAACTTAATATTTTTTTTACATCTTCTTGCTTCCTCCAATCTCGCATCAGTTTCCCTGACACATCGAATTTGGTTGCAGCAGCACAGTTACCAATTTCTTTCGCTACTTCAGTGACGTTTAATTTAAAACCAGCTTCATATTTTCTTCTGACTGAATGCTCCATCATAGGTAAGGGATGCTCTTATGATAAAGGTGTATGAGGGTGTGAGATACAAAAAACACAAATCAGTGCAAACGTTGCTTCGGAATAGTTTGGGTATTACCAGGTGGTCACGTAGGCACAATATATATATATATAGAGAGAGAGAGAGGTGAGGAGCGCACGCTGATACAGCGAATTGCCACACCCACATAGAAAAAAAGGCCGTGTGCTCTGTGGTTACTCTTCTCAGGTGGACGTTAGCATGTCATGATCTCTTAGAATAATAGCGTGAGTTTTGCACTTTCGACTTATTCGAGCGACATTATACAATACCGGAAATTATACTGTAAAATCAAGTCACGACTTATCCACGGGAGAACTTATCCGCGAGTATATACGGTATCTTTTGTTTACTTATTTAGCATTATTGCTCAGTTTGTGTGCCAACTTTCAATAAGGAATTGTAAAGTACGCCAGGAAATCTTCCGACTTGTTAAATTTAATTCAGTTTATTTTTGTATAACACTTATGTAAAATCAAGCCCAGACTTATCCGTGGGAGAACTTAAACGCAAGTATATACGGTAAGTATGAACACAACTGATTGTAGATTTGCAGCATTACTTTTTAGTTGCAGCTGGACTTACTTTCATTTTCTTTGTATAAGATTATACTTTATTTCCTCAGCTTTAGGCATTTGTCTAAGATTATGGAAAGTGTCACAGAAAATCATTGGAGAGGTGGGGATTGTTAAGATCATTTGCCCTATTTAATTTTATGTTTTCTTCTTGGGTTTTATATGAGATCTATACATGTAGACTAGGGTTTTGAAACTCAAGGAATATGTTTTCAACATTTTTAACAATGTTGAAAATTAATAGTATTCTTCCACAATACTATGTTGTTTTCAGTGGGCACTGCCTTTTTGGGAAGTTTTAGTTGATGATTGCTAAGGTGTTTGTGCTATGCAGGGACAAGGAGAAGTGTGTAATGTCACCATTGCAATGTGTGAAGGTGAGAATTGTGCTCTTCTCGGGGTTCCAAGATTCGATTCACTCAGAATACTTACTGTTCGTTTTTTCTTGTTTTTATGTGGAAGTTGTTTTGTTTACTTGATTCTGATCAAGGTTTGTGCTCTGGTTTTGGCTACTGGTTTACTGATCTCCTGGTTATGTATCCTGGCCTGTCTTTAAATATAATTCATCTTGTGTTTCTTTTTTTCAATATTAATGTTGCATTTCTTTTGCAGTCAGTAGACTGATGCCCATCTTTTTAATACTCTATATAACAAGTTCTGATCTGTGCCATTTAAAATGAGATCTGCTTTCCAGTTGTAGGGCAGGGGTAGTGAGGACGGCAGAGAGAGCTTGCTGGCATTGTGTTATATAATGCCATTCCAATTACAGAAGTAGTCAAGAGGCCCAGACTACCTGCAAGTCAAAAAGTATCTTGGATGAGTTTGTAAACCTGATTCCAGCTGCTTTTTGCTTGGATGGTGCAACTAATTGCTAATAGGACTTCAACTTAGATGAAGAATTAGTGGAAATTGAAGGAAATACAAGCTAACCCTTTCAGCTATTATCGAAGTTGCATATTGCAGTTCATTTACTAAACGTAACAATGTTGTACACAGTACAGTCTTCACAGGTTTGTGCAGAACCCGTTTGTTAACTTTTCAAATTATGTGGCCTGTAATTATTAAAATGCAATACAAAATGCAAACCCTGCTCATGTTTCCTACCACCAATAAAAACAGTAATGTAATTCCAGATGAAATTCTAATTTTTTCAGTGAATTACATTACTTACCAATTCCAGTGTGCATTGTACATATCTGTTGTTTTGTTTCTCTTGTGCAAAATATGTGCCGAGTGATTTCAGCCTCAACCGGTGGAAATTTAGGATTCAATTGTGGCCAAGAAGAGCACAGAATTTTTTTGGTGGCCCCTTTCTGTAAGGTTGGATGAGCTGGTGGACTGAAGTCATTCTCTAAGGACAAATCTTCTTTGAGAATTTTTACAGTTTCATAGTTTCGCATTGCACGTTCAGAATCTTCCATTTTATTGCTGATATAACCTTCCTCTGATTCTTCCTTTTTAAAAATTGAAACTTTCTCTGCACTATCCTTCACTTTCATTGAATGACTCTCTGAACCATGGTGGACAGGACCCCACTCACAGTCCTCCTCCTTGATATGCACCAGTTTTTGCTCCATGACACAGTTTTTCAATGACTCGCACGGACTGCCTGTTGTGAGGTGGACAGAAGTCCATTCTGTGTCCTCATTCTTAATGTAAGAATTTTGCTGCTCCATGGAAATATATTTTAGAAGGTAGCATGTTCACAGATACACCTTCCTTATCAAAGAGTCTACATTGCTCTTGAGTGATTTCCTTTTCACCTTCCTGGCCCCAGCCTTTAGGTCAATACGTATCTCATTGCATAACCATATTAAGCGATAAGGTGGCTCCTTTGACTCTGTGAAGAGAAAAGAAAACTTACATAAGCTCTCTACATCTTTTACAAAAGTTTGTGAACAAATTTTAAAAACAGATGATGCAAGGTCTACTTAAATGCAATTGTAGAGCGAGCTGTAAAAAATAGACTGTAGTTTCCTTGACATGTGCACATCTGCTTCATATTAACACTTTAATAACATTAATTGTCAACGTATTCTTAAATTTCACAACTCCTCAAAAAAGTTTTATCCCATCTAAAGTAATGCTCCTTACGGTTTATTTGAAATTGATATCTTTAGAACAATTGTGAAGGAAACAGGCCATACAGCCCAACAAATTCATCCATCCTATTCACCTAGATGATCCAAAATAACATCAAGTTGTGATCTGAGGGTCCCTATAGCCCTACTGTCTACCACACTATGTGGTAATTTATTCCACGTGTCTGTTTTTTTTTTTTTTGTGTGAAGAAAAACGTCCTGATACTTGTGCAAAAGCTGCTCTTAACAAGTCTCCAACCATGTCTCTGTGTTCTTCTTGAAGAATTTACTTTAAAGTATCAGCTGGGAACCACTGTACTAATTTCTTTAATAACTTTAAACACTTTATTCATGTCGCTCTCTCTGTTTGCATAAATTGAAAAGGTTCAGCTCCTTTAATCTTTCCTCATAGCTCCTGGAATCAGCCTAGTCGATCTCCTCTGGACTTCCTCTAGCACTGCTATGTCTCTTTTTTGTAGCCTGAAAACCAAAACTGTCCATAGTTCTCCAGGTGAGGTCTAACCAGTGTGTTATAAAGCTTCAGTATGACCTCCCTTATCTTGTACTCTACACATTGTGCTATATAACATTCTGTTAGCTTTCTTGACTGCTTTTGTACACTGCCTGGATGTAGATAACTATGACTCCTAAGACCTTCTCATAAGACCTACTTTCAAGTTACAGACCTCCTATTATGTATTCAGATTGTGTTATATGGCCAGCCATTCATCCCAGCCAATACCCCCAGGCCGCCAGATGGAGCCCTCCCTGCAGCATGGAGATGCCCCGAATTCCAGCAGGGCATCATGGACAATGGAGTTTTCCTTCACAGCCCTGCTGGATACCATGGGGGGCCACCAGAGAATGCTGCAGGGAGGCTCAAGGATTTCTACTCCCCGTTTAGCCCGGACGTACTTCCATGTCACAAGGACGGAAGAAATAAAGTACTTCCGGACTGAGGAAGAAAAGGAGTTTTCACCTGACCCAGAAGTGCTGAATAATCACATGGACTGAGGGCTCAGAAGCACTTCCAGGTCAAGGACTATAAAGGACTATGGGAGATTCCAGACGGGTGAGCTGAGTCGGGAGGAAGGGAACAATGCATCTGGGAGTGGAGGATTATTATATTGCTTTATTATTGTGTATTATTTATGAGAATTGTGGAGTGAAGGGTGCTTTGTGCACTGTATTGTCTGAATAAATTTAATTATTGGACTTTTACCTGGTGTCTGGCATCTGATCCGAGTGTTCAAGGGGACGACAGTGCCCCCTATCTGTCACAAGATGTAGCGGTTCTACTCACATTGTATAATACATTACATTTATTTACACTACATTTCATTGCCACAAATCTGCCCAAGAGTGTAACAGTGTAACTTATTCTATATCATATGCCCTTTCATTTAGAATTGTATTATCAAACCTAATATTCTTGTCCAGATTGTTTATGCATATCAACTGAATATGTTTCACTGGAAATGTTAATGCGTTTGCTATTGTCATGCTTTTAATATTAATCATTAAAATTGCACTCTTCTACAGTATTTCATCAACTTGAGTGTTTATTACTTTGTGCTATTAATGCATGGTAGATAATTTACTGTTGGTACATTAAACAGCAGCTGTAAATTTGTGAAAGCACTCTGAACCTGTACATAGTGACAAGTGTTATACAAAAATTAACAGAATTAAATTTAACAAGTCAGAAGATTTCCTGGCTTACTTTACAATTGCTTATTGAAAGTGGACACACAAACTGAGAAATAATGCTAAATAAGTAAACAACAGATACCGTATATACTCGCGGATAAGTTCTCCCGCGGATAAGCGAGGACTTGATTTTACAGTATGATTTCTGGTAGTTTATAATGTCGCTCGTATAAGTCAAATGCGGAAAACTCACGCTATTGGTCCAAGAGATCATGATATGCTAACGCCCACCTGGGAGAGTAACCACGATGCACACTGCCTTTTTCTTCTATGTGGGTGTGGCAAATGCGCTGTGACAGATAGGGGGCACTGTCATCCCCTTGAACCCTTGGACCAGATGCCAGAGACCAGATAAAAGTCCAAATTTTAAATTTATTTGAACAATAATGTGCACAAAGCACCCTCCACTCCACTATATTCATAAATAATATAAATAATCAAATACAATAACCAATCCTCCTCTCCCAGACGCGTTGTTCCCTTCCTCCCAACTCAGCTCGCCTGTCTGGGATCTCCCACAGTCCTTTATAGTCCATGACTAGAAGTGTTTCTCTTTTCACTGTCCATGTGAATGGCAACACTTCCGGGTTGGATAAAAACTCCTTTTTTCTTCAACCCGGAAGTACGTCATTTCTTCTGTCCATGTGAGTGGGACGTACTTCCGGGCTGTAGGGAAAATAAACGTCTCTGTGCCTCCCTGCAGTGTCCCCTGGCGGCCCCAACCTTATCCAGCAGGGCTGTGCATTAAAACTCCATAGTCCATGATTCCCTGCTGGCATTTGGGGCACTTCCATGCTACAGGAAGGGCTCCTTTTGGCAGCCTGGGGGTATTGGCAGGGATGAATGGCCGGCCATAGTCCACAGCGCTTTATCAGCATGTGCTCCTAACCTCTCTCTCTCTATTGTGTCTACATCACCACACGGTAATACCCAAACTATCCCGAAGCGACGTTTGCACTTATTTGTATCTCACACCCTCATACACCTTTATCATAAGAGCATCCCTTATCTACGATGGAGCGTTCAATCAGAAGGAAATATGAAGCTGGTTTTAAAATAAAGTTGTTGAAGTGGAGAAAGAAATTGGTAACTGTGCTGCTGCAACAAAATTCGATGTGTCTGAGAAACTGAAGTGGGATTGGAGGAGGCAAAAAGATGTTAAAAAAATAAATAAATAAAAGTGTCGCAATTTTGAACAGGTGTATAAGTTGGGGTCTGATATTATGATCGATTTTTTTGGTTTTCAAGACCCGACTTATATGTGAACATATATGGTAGATGTATTTAAAATTAAAATAATACATATGCACACACACACTCACTGTGGTCTGAACAAACACCAGAATGATTAAAAAGAAAGAATACACTAATTAATTTATTTATTTAATATGTAGCAAGCCTACATAACACTACAAGCGGGTTGGCTTTCTGGACTGGCCGTCACTGTATTGGTCTGGAGGTTGACAAAGAAATATCCCTTCACACATTATTGTGGATGACCAAGTCTGGTAGGACCCCGCCCGGTAAGGATTCCAGCTGCCTAGTGCAGGCGTCATGTAGCTATGACAACTAAGCAGGAAATGGACATTTCCGCAGGAAACTTTTCTTTTTAAGGGGAACGAGAAAGAAGAAAGGGAGAGAACCAGAAGGCAAGGGGCTCAGCAATTTACCCCTAAGAATACAGCACGATCACACTTCACCCAGGGATGTCGGCTATTTGTGGGTAGCCACCCAGAAGCTGGAAACAGTGAGGCAAATCCCCAGGAGGAGGCAAGGGGTTGTGATATGTGGACCTGTGGTTCTCCGGGTGCTCCCATTGGTGTGTCGGACTCATGTTTCTAAATTCTTTGGGATAGCAAGAAGGCAGCCATTTTCGCCTGAGGTCTATTTTTTCTTTCATCAATGGGAACTGTACGACTGGATTCATCGCCATTTCACACAGACTATGTTTAATCTTTCCCCTTTTGATTTGCCTTTTAGTTTGTGTGTGTTTCATACCGGGGATTAAGATTTGGCCACTGAGGGTACAGAAGTGAGGGAGGGCGTCCGGGGAAAATGACATCACGAACGAGCATCCAGTCACCTTTCACGTAAATGCATAAATATTGTACCCTGAATTACAATATGCTTGCTTATTTAACCAACCAAACTACCATCTGGGTTTCTGTCAAGCATTGGTGGGTGCAGAAAGAGGGGTCGAGGACCGAATATTTTTTAATGCTAATATACTGTATCCTTCGAACATCGTCCACTTCCTTCGCAGGTAGTGAAGTGTAGCAATCTCACCCATTTTGGGTGATTGTTACAAATAAGCTTCTGCTAAAGCCAAAAATTAATTAACCAATCAATCAATCAAAAGAGTGAAAAAAATGTAATATAGTGATAAATATAAAGACAAACAACACAGCCATCATACTATACCCAAATGAGTCAATCTTTCCTGAGAAATATTAGCATTAGGAAGAATAATCCAAAACTGAAGATATCCAAATAAATAGGTTTTTGGCACCATTCAAGGTGAACCTTTTAAAACACACTTTTGTGCAGTAACATTACCCACTGTAAATATGTTGCTAACTTCAGCCCCATGCTTTACACCTCAAAATTGCCTTTACAATGACACACATACGTACATCCTCAAATCTATCAAATTCAATTTCTGTTCAGGGAGACTGAAATTCCTGGTATCACTGAGCACAAACCTCACATACACACACACACTCACCACGGACCAGTTTGCCAGCTAACCTAACCAGCATATCTTTGGGAATGTCGGAGGACACCCACACAGATACGGGGAGAATACGCAAATGTGGACAGGGACTGGGCACAAGATTCGCTTTAACTCCATGCCACAAGTACAGTAATGCCTTCATTAATGGAGTAAATGTGTTCCAGGATATTAGTTTGTGATGGTAAACTTTGTCATCAGAGATAAATGTGCAGTAGGTGGATAGGAATTTGTATTGTCACAACTGGGGTAAGGGAGTTGGGGTTCCATTCAACACTGCGTCTGCCTTTAGCCCTGCTGACTGCACATTCAGGCCTTCAGCTCTTCCTCACACCACTCAGATGCAACACTACATGCCACACTTTCTCCAACTCCATGCCAAGATACTTAAAAACACTCACTGCTGGCTACACACCCAATGAATTTTAGCTGAGGAGAAGTACCTACTACTTGCAAGTAAAGAGTTCCCTGAGCACCCCTCTTTATGGTCTCCTTTCACAACTTCTTTATAAAGGAGCCTCTTCTCAAAGGATTCATTAACTGACATTTTATTGTACATGTTGACAAAATACTACAAGACAAATGGCATACAACCACAGCTTCTATAAAAATAATTGAATTGAATTTTGTCAAGTTTGACTTGCTTATATGGAATGGAGGTAAAAAAAGACCATAAGTGACAGTGGCAAACATGAACCTTTTAGCATTGTTCTAGGATCATCATGTGTGAACAAAAGCAACTGAATCATCATGGAAAGTGTGATCAAGCACTCTAAATTGCTAGTTTATTCTCTAAATGACCATTTCCAATGTTGTAAAAAGGCTAGCGTAACCAAATGAAGAGAGGGAACTTACAAAAATGTGTGTAATGATGCTGAGCAATCAAATTGTGACAGTAGCATTCTGGGTAAGTACCTTGTTGACATCACATGGGCTATAATTCCCATGGTTGTTCTTTTCAGTGGGCACAGCTTTGACTGATGAGGATATAACTGAGATTGCCGGTCCATCTGCAAAGCTATTTTCACAAAAGTGCCTTCATTCTTGTGGTACCATGGGGTCTCTGTGACCCATGTTTGTTTGTTTTGTTTTTTTTTTTTTTTTTAACTGTCATGATTAGTGACCTCACCTTTCAAATATTTTTTTGTAAGGCCTTTCTAACAATGTGACACACGTTTGCTAGTTTTTGTGTCTTTCTGGTTATTTTTTATTTATGTTTACTGACCCCCGCAATTCGCAGGGGTTACATTCTTAGAGCATCCGTGAATTGTGAAAAACCGCAAGTTTTGGATGTGGTCAAAAAACGCCTACAGTATTTTTATAGTTTAAACCCTAAATATGCCCCCAAAACACTTTAATTTTATTTCAAACTCAGCTTAATACATTACCCTAAAAAAAAAGAATGTAAAGGTAAACCTGTATACTGTACAGTACTATACAGCTATGTCTCCCGTAGTGCTAGAATGGAAAATACCAATGTTACCCCTTGTCACGCACATGCATTTAGGAGACAGTCAACAAGCCCAGAGGTGAGTGAAAATCCCGTGAGACAAGGAGTTTGTGTTGGGTTCTAACATCTCTCTCTATCTTCAAATCCAAGGAAGACAAATAATAAAACAACCCACCTACCTCCTCTGTATCCAGGCTTCCAAAATGGCTATTCCACCCACGAAGATACCACATCCAGTCCCACAATGAAGACATCAGCCTCCACTCCCTGCTGAAGACGTCATTTCTAGTTTTGATGTCACTACACTGGTTGCCTGTGTCATTTAGGATTGACTTTCAAATACTGTTTATAGTTTACAAAACCTTAAATAATCTCGTTCCATCTTATACTTCAGAATGTCTTACTCTTTACATTCCAAATCGTAACCTTAGATCTTCAAATGAGTGTCTACTTAAAATTCCAAGAGCTAAACTTAAAAGAAGTGATGAGACGGCCTTCTGCTGTTATGAACCTAAAATCTGGGATAACTTACTGATAGAAATTCGCCAGGCTAATACGGTGGAGCACTTTAAAAAACTGCTAAAAACTCATTACTTTAACATGGCTTTCTCATAGCTTCATTTTAGTTTAATCCTGATACTCTGTATATTCAATTAACTATCATTCATGGTATTCATATTCAAAATCCATACCAACCCCTACTTTCTCTTCTGTTCTTTTTCTGGTTTTCTGTGGTGACGACCTGCGCCACCACCACCTGATCAAAGCACTGTGATGTCCCTACATTGATGGATTAAAGGCCAGAAGTCCATATGACCGTCATCATCAAGTCCTTACATGAGAACCCTGAATACAATGAGGACTGATTGAGGTCATTTGTGTTAGGTAGAATGCCTAGAGGGGGCTGGGTGGTCTCGTGGCCTTGGAACCCCTGCAGATTTTTTTTTTTTTTGTTTTTTCTGTCCTCCCTGGCCATCGGACCTTACTTTTAAAATTAGGGAATACTAATTAACATAGAATAATTCTTATTTATGTTGTTTTGTTTCTCTTTCTTCATCATGTAAAGCACTTTGAGCTACATCATTTGTATGAAAATGTGCTATATAAATAAATGTTGTTGTTGTTCTTCAAGCCTTTGGCATCACTTCCGTCCCCCGTTAGTGACGCCATTTCCGCTTCAATTAACAGAGCAATCTTTGTTTCCTATAAATACCTGTGGTGTAACCTATTTTGTTGTCAAATGTTTTTTGATTGTTTAGACGAACTTCTAAACATTTTTCGTTGTCTGATTGACATTATATGGGGCTACCACCCCAAATCTTTTCGAGTAGTCTGTCTACTTATTACACCCCTGTATGTACTGTAATTCATGCAAGCTCGTTTTCTTTGGTATAAGAAGGGTAAATATGTAATAATTTAATAAAAATACAGTAAAAGGTACGGGTACTCACCAATAATGAATGATATTGACTGAAGATGATGATGAGGATGATGAATTAGCTGTGCAGTACGATGAAGGTATGTAATGAAGATAATGACTGCACAGCAAAGCAGAGGATTTACAGCTCTCAGGTGGCACCTCTTCTTTACATGGGTTTTCTGATGGGTCTTCTTCTGGTGGGGTTTCTTGATGGCTTTTCTTGATAGGTTTGGAGTGTCTTAAACTTCTTTTGGCACTTAGGTTCATTGACAGAAGCCTTATAAGGTGCAGGGCATTTGGGTGGCATCTTAAGGCTTTAAGAAGAACAAAACATGAGAACGCTCAGTGAAACACTTGAGATAGCTACATGCGGTAAACTGTTATGATGGTGTTATGTGTTCTCTCTACAGTACAGTATTGCCACGAAAAAACCCAGAAGACATTCGCGGTTTCCGCTAACAATTATTAGTCAGGCTCTAAGGAAAAATCCGTGAATGACTGAGGCCGCGAACTCTGAACCGTGACTTTGCGGGGGTCTACTGTATTTGTATTTGGGGTCATAGTACCTTCCATGTAATACAGGTATTTTTTCTCTTATTTCGTGGTTTTGTGACATGCACAGTGTAACACAATGACGAAACGACAGAGATTGTCACACAAAGACATTCTGGTGTCTTTAGGTGACCTAAGTGATGTAGACAGTGAAAATGAGGATGATATTGAAGAAGGTTTGAGCTGGGATGAAAGCGACCCCAAAGCCAATGAAGAGTCAGACTCCCACAGTGAACTATGTACAAGTGAATCAGATTCGGAAGAGGAACAAGATGGTGACAGTCGTGAAATTCTTGAAAAAGACAGATATGTATGGTCACAGAAGCCAAAAGGGGTCAGAAGAACGCCAATGTGAAATATTGTCAAAGAGAAACCAGGACCGAAAGGGAATGGGTGTCAAGCAGACACACCCTTGAAATCATTCGAGTTATTTTTTGATGACGCCTTGATAACAGAGATTGTGACATGGACTAAGCAGAAGATTGAAAATGTGAAAAACATTTACACAGGCAAACCTGGATTTCTGTACAATACAAGCGTGACAGAAATTTGTTTACTAATAGGCATCCTGCTGTTCTTGGGTGTCACAAAGAGCTCCAAAGAAAGAAGTACCAGCACTGATCATTCCATATGCACATCAGAGATTGGAAGTGCAGCAAACACCACAAGATGGCAAACAGGTCATTCGTAGTTGCAACATTTTACCAGAGGCACCCTCATCAGCTCTAAGCACCACCCAGTGCCATTCAGGACGGTGCAATAAATGCTACATTTGTCCCAGATCAAAGGATAAGTAAACCAAATTCATCTGTAAGGAGTGCAAGAAGTTTGTTTGTGAAGAGCACAGCAAATGGTTGTGCAACCAATGCCAACAATAAAAGTTACTGAAAAGAAACTCACGCATGAAGTGTTGTGCAGTATTATTTGGATTTTGTAATACATTTTCTGTATCTGCTTTTATATAGGCTATTTGAAAGTTCCTAAGACAAATACGCCTCTGTTTGTCGATATTCGAGTACATATGTTTGTTGTATAATATTTGGAGAAAAACAAAATATTGTAATAAACAGTGTTTTTTATTCTGGTAATATAGTACTTTTTTACCATGAGGTCAAATTGACCCCATGGTACGGTCAATGTAATTTTTTTCATGGTATCAGAGCAGGGTTAAAATCAGTGTGCACGTTACAGTGCGGTTTCTGGGAAATGTGTACAGATGACATAGATCTATAAGAATTACAAATTATTACAATAACTGGTCCAGTGAAAATATGCTGTAGACTTCAATTCCAAATATGTGTTAGGTTAACTGGTGACTCTGAATGAGTAAGTGTGCCCAGGCATGGACTGATGGATGTCCTGTCCACGTGGAAAGATTGTTGTCACCCCCACCCTACCAACCCAATGCTGGATTATACAGGTATGACCAGAAAGTAGGAGACAGAGCTGGAGGTAGCAGAGTTAAAGATGCTAAGATATGCTCTGGGTGTGATGAGGATGGATAGAATTATAAATTAGGACATTAGAGGGTCAGCTCAGGTTGGACGGTTGGGAGACAAAGTCAGAGAGGCGAGATTGTATTGGTTTGGACATGTGCAGAGGAGAGATGCTGAGTATATTAGGAGAAGGACGTTAAAGATAGAGCTGCCAGGCAAGAGAAAAAGAGGAAGGCCTAAGAGAAGGTTTATGGATGTGGTGAGAGAGGGCATGCAGGTGATAGAGCAACATGTAGAAGACAGGACGATATGGAAGAAGAAGATGCGCTGTGGCAACCCCTAACGGGAGTAGCCGATAGAAGAAGGAGGTAATTGACCGACAGATGAATAGACGGATGCAAAAAAAAAAAAAACCAAAAAAACACGAAAACTGTACAGTTGACGATAAATTACTAAATGCACATTTGTTTAAGTTAGCAGTGCCATGACTATAACTGAAGTAGCGCCAGAGATATAGTGATCAGACTACAACTCCGTACGTTTACATACATGATTGGAATTTGTCTTTAATACGACTTCATGTTTAGCGAGTGCAAATTATTAAACAAGGTGAATAACGAATCTGGACCTGGACCTTCAAGAATAATACCTGCACGGCGATGTGACTTGTATATTCCTCTGTGGGATACAAGAACTCCAAGATGGGCGTTTAGAAATGAAACATATAAGCGCCGAGATACCGCACATTCCGACTTCGATTAGCTGTGAACGAGCATCCCAAGTCTCTGATGTCAAGTGCTCTTTTGCTCAGGTCGTGATTTTGTTCACGAGATGTGCGCGTAAAGCGCACGACGGCCATGACTGGGCTGCTAGCTCGCGCTGCTCTTCTTTTTCAGGCGCTCATGTCTTTCTTTCCCCGCGCTGCCTTCGGTACTCACCGGACATCTCTGCTGCCCACCCTCTTCGGATCGCTCCTTTAATATACCGTGGTCTACGCGTGCCGTTAGGAAGAACCGCGCGCTCACTGGTCCTAAAACAGCAGGACAAGATACTCTACTGAGTGTCTGAGATCCTTTACCACGTCCCGTTGTCGCCATCTGCTGGACGGAGGTACTCCGAATGTATTATTGCTTTTCCCCAGGTCCGAACTACTCGTCCTTCCATCTCCCATTTGACCCAGCTGTTTCTTTTTTGGATTCTCAGAGGTTGTGTGTTGGGAGGCGCCAGTCCATCCCACTGCATACACCAGACAACCTGTTGCGTTTTTAGGATGGCAGGCCATGTCATTTTCTAGGATGGCTAAGCTTACATAATGTTCTCCAAACAAAATTGATTTAATGGAAAGGTTTACAAAAAAAAGGTAAAATTCCTGGGAGCAAACAGCCACGGAACAGAAACTGTAATTCGTGTTTACCGGGAATGAACAAGTGTCCAAATGTTTTGGAATAAGTAAAGGACAGATAGAAAACAATCTTTAAAGACAAGATTATTAGCAAAGAAAATACTCGGTACTTGTGTACTAAACGGACGGCATTCATGTTTTGGGTTCCGTGGTGGAGGCGCCCCGGTTGCTTAATTTTTGAAGTTTAAATTATTAGACTGACCTACCCCAACCAAAAATGCTAACCTTAAAGTCAGTGGTGGTGAAGCATAGTTGCCTATAGGTCCCTAATGTTAATGTCCCCTTTGGGTGCCTAATGTTAAAAACGAAAATCCGATTTGCGTCACGTTAACGTCCGTGCCGTCCATTAAGAAGAAATACAATGTAAATAACACAAATAATTAATGCTGTAAAGTAGGGGTGTCAAACTCCGGTCCTGGAGGGCCGCAGTGGCTGTAGCTTTTCATTCTAACCATCTTCTTCATTAGTGACCAGTTTTTGCTGCTAATTCATTTCTTTTGCCTTGGTTTTAATTAACTTGACTCGGGCTCTTTAGTTGTTTCTTTTTCCTTAACTAGCAGCCAAACAATAATGAGACACACAACAAGCCACCACGTAACCAGCTCACCTGTGCCCACCACACAATATCTGAAAATAAAGAAAGGTGAAGGTCTCAGTAAAGTTGATCTCTCAGGTCACCAACGCATTTTGACAGTGTTCTTAGAAAAAACAGAAAATCAACAGTTTTGGAAATGTCTACTGTGGCAGAATGAGAGCAGCAACGAGCCTTGGAATTAAATAACAAGTTTAATTAACAGCAAGAATCAGCTTCTAATTAAAAGATTGGTTGGAGTGAAATTGGTTGAGGTTGAAATTCCAATTTAGCTGGTCATTTGTTGGCTCGTTTCACATTTCATTTCTATTTGGCTGTCATTTAATGAAAAAAGAATAAATGCAGGAGGACTAAATTCTTAAAAGCTAGGCTAGTAAAATGAAGGGAATAGAAGTTAATTAGCCGTGAAAACTGGTCAGTGATTACGAAAAGAGTCAGAATGAAAATCTGCAGCCACTGCGGCCCATCAGGCCCGGAGTTTGACACCCGTGCAAAGGATGGGATCTGTTGGGCAAGAAATCAGCTAGTTTATTTTACAAAACAAATAACTTTCCATTGAATTTAGCAAAGAACAGAAAATGAAATGAGAGATTATGCAATAAAAAAACCTTAAATGGGGAAAGACTGGATGTTACAAGCCAACCAACAAACGAATGGATCAAGGTCAATTTTAAATATTTGTTACTGAGAAATCAGTACGGACAATGAGATTAAGATCTGTAAGAAACGACTCGCTTTACCCCAAGAGACTAGACTAAGTGGTCCAGAGCTATGGGAGACGTAAGAAGGAAAAGAATTGAAGTAGAAAAGTACAAGTAAGCGAAAAGAGATCAGACGAAGACGGTCCACGCAGAAAAGAGTGGAAATGAAGACTGTAACATGCCCCGTATGCACATGAAGTTGAGGCAGACGAATTCCAGGATTTTCATTCAGTGGAACACATTTTACACAGGTCAGCCTATACATGACTTTCTGTAATGGCAAGGTTTCTCCCTGCTTACCGCCTCATGGACTCACATAGGAGTCATTTTCAAAACCTTGGCGCGGTCTGAATACGTACACACGCGACAAGTCCCTTGGGTGTCATTTTCGACATTCCAAACACACTAACAAATTGCGTGTACTAATAAAATGAAAGGTGTTTGTCATTCCAGCAGATGGCGTATACCACAGGCATTATAACCAGAGTCATTTTTGAAAAGAACACATGAGCGCCAATAAAACAATTGGAGGAAGCGTTAATCCTTTGGGATCTCACTGACCATCGCCAAATTAGAAAAAGCTGACCGCGCGAGGTTCATTCATTTACACGATTTATTCCTACTCTCATTTTTCTACAATAATAAGAACAGATAGCCAGAATGTTTAATGGGTTGGAATACTGTTGCTTTTTCTTTTTAATATTTCCTTTACTACATTATAGTGTGAGTTTTTGCTTCATTTACACTGCATTTGCTAGATGATTCTTTCTTAACAGCGGACTAGTGTTTGCGATGCGCCATCTGTCGGAATGCAGACTATATTGCATTTTGCTACTACATGCACTACAATAGAAGGCACATTACAAATATCAGACAGCCATTTTCTAATCCGCTTAGTCTTGAACAGGGTTGCGGGGGTCGGCTGGAGCCTATCCTGGTCAGCACACGGCGCAAGGCAGGAACAAACCCTAGACAGTGTGCCAGTACACAAACACACACACATCCACCCAAGCTACACATAAAGGATCGCCAGATCACTTAGCCTGCATGATTTCGGACTCTGGGAGGAAACGAGCACCCGAAAGGAAAACCATGCAGAAACAGAAGAAGCGCTCATCCCTTAGGATCTTACTGACTGTCGCAAAGCTGGAAGAAGCTGACCGCGCGAGGTTCTCAAAGTCGGGTCCTGACAGGCCACAGTGACCTCTTCATAGTTCTTATTGCAGTTTGTCATTTATTTACACGATTTATTCCTACCCTCATTTTTTTCCTACAATAAAAGGGGCAGATAGACAGGGTATTTAATGGGTTCGAATGCGATCAGTATTCCCTCTTTACTTTGTTTCCTATACATTTTCTTTTAAAATGTCCCTTACTACATTATAGTGTCAGTTCGTTGCTTCGATTACAAAGCATTTGCTAACAGGTTAGGTGCATTGGCGGTTCTAAATTGTCCCTAGCGTGTGCTTGGTGTGTGTGTGTGTGCGCCCTGCAGTGGGCTGGCACCCTGCCCGGGGTTTGTTTCCTACCTTGCGCCCTGTGTTGGCTGGGATTGGCTCCAGCAGACCCCCGTGACCATGTAGTTAGGATATAGCGGGTTGGATAATGGATGGATTGATACTAGAGGATTATTTCTTACAGTTTTTTCTGATTGCTTAAGCACATTTTTTATAACTATTGGCTATTTTTGCAAAACTCTACACACAAATAAGAAAACCTTTCACCCATTTATCAAAACATTGTAGTTCTCTTGCAAAAGCGAACACAGCTAGATTAACTCTTCACACCTTCGTAAAAATGGTGTTTTCGTATCAAACAGTACACACAAGCCATCATCTACTAAGCACACAATGCGCCAACTGCACACTGATGGTATGAATACAAAACACATCTGGCTTTTGCTTTCTCTGTGTACAGATGTCAATTTGAGGTCATACTTTTGTCATAGTGTCATGTAAACATACAAGGATCCAAACTTCAAGTATTGGTGTTTATTCACACTCATCAAAACCAAGACAAAGTTGGAACACAAAATAGTAATTTCACAAAAAAAAAAGGAAAAAAAAAGACAATCAGCCTACATCATGTCGTCTTTCTGGGTCCGGCCACAAAATTTCGTCCACATTGCATGCGATATCCTCCAGTCCAAGGCACTAGGGAAAATATCTCCTTGAATGCCGTATCCAGGCCTGACATGATGCCTGGTCAATATCTCCACATGCCTCCTCCATTGCCTGTAAAAGGGCTACCTGTTGATGAGGATGATGGTCGTACACTTTCCAGCGCCAGGCAGAGAAGAACTCCTCGATGGGATTTAAGAATGGAGAGTATGGAGGGAGGTTGAGTGCCATGAAGGATGGGTGGTCTGTAAACCAGTTGCGGACCAAAGCAGCCCTATGGAAACTAACATTGTCCCATATGATGACATATCGGGTATGCTCTGGTCTCTGAACAGTGAGCATGTCATGTAAGGTGTCCAGGAATGCAATAATGTGTGCAGTGTTGTATGGGCCTATGGTTGCATGATGGTGAACAACACCATTTTGGCTTATAGCTGCACACATGGTTATGTTACCCCCACGTTGTCCTGGGACATTGATGATGGCACGGTGTCCAATAATGTTCCTGCCACGTCTCCTGGTTTTACTGAGGTTAAAACCGGCCTCATCTACAAAAAGTAGCTCATGTCCCATGGCATCTGCTTCTAGTTCCATCACTCTCTGGACAAGACAAAACGAATGCAACACATCAGGCCCATGCACAGCACTACAGTATGCACTTCCAAATTCAGAACCAATGACACTATAGCTTACCTGCACATAGTCATATCGCAGTTGCTTTACACGTTCTGTGTTTCTCTCGAAAGGAACTCTGTAAATTTGCTTCATTCTTATTCTGTGGCGCGCAAGTACACGACTTAGTGCAGAAATGCTTGCACTGTGTATATTTTGAAAGATGGTGTCATTATCAATTATGCGCTGCTGTATTTCACGCAGTCTTATTGCATTATTGGCAATCACCATGTTCACTATATGGGTCTCTTGCTCTGGAGTGAACATTTTGCCTCTGCCCCCAACATCTGGACGTCTAGCAATTCTGTAAAGTAACAATTTCAGTATTTTTGCATGTATGGTACTGTTGTGTTTCTCATTAGAGTATGGCAGTGCTACAAAGTACTTACCGATTCTCATTTCGAAATGTCCTAATGATGCTTGCCACAGTGTAGCTGCTCAATTTAGGCTGAACCCGTTGGCCAGCTTCCCTCAGGGTCATCCCATGGTTGATGACATGGTCCACTATTGTAGCTCTGATGTCATCAGTTATTCTATTTCTTACTCTTCTTACCCTTCCTCTTTCCCCTCCTCGTCCTCTTCTTGCTCCTCCTTGATCTCTTCCTCTAACTTCCTCTAACCCTCTCGCTTCTTCACCTCCACGTCCTCTTCCTCCAACTTCTTCACCTCCACGTCCTCTCCCTCGGCCTCCTCTGATTCTCACTCTTCTCACTCTTACTGCTCCTTCCATTGTACTCCACATAGACAGCTTACCTGTGGCTTATTTATAGTGCTTAGGCTGATTGCAAAGTGAACTAATTATCTAAAACAGTTTTCACATGTGAAAGTGTGCCAGACAGTTGGCAAAATAGTGTTAATGATAGCCATACATGTGTATCATTTTGCTAGGAGTGTGTTGGAAATTTGGTAATTGAGTGTAAGCAGTGAGTTGTGTTTAAAGTTCTGCAAAAAGAGTGTTGTGCAGTGAATTGTGCCTACAGTTTTGCAAAGTGTATGTTACAAAATTGCAAACTGAGTGCAAAGCAGTGTTTGTGCTTTTAGTTTTGCAAACTCAGTGAGTGGTTTTGCTATAAGTATTAATAGTTTTAGAAATTGTGCTGTAAGAATCACAGTTAGGGTTTAAGCCATCAGAAAAAACTGTAATAGTGTGCTTCTGTTTGCGATGCGCCATCTATCGGAATACAAACTGCATTGCATTTTGCTTGTACAGGAACTAAAATGCACATTACAAATATCAGTCAGCCATTTTCTAACACGGCCTAAACGGGTTTGCTTTTGGGGTTGTTGGAGCCTATCCCAGCCAGCATAGGGCGCAAGGCAGGAACAAACCCTAGCCAGTCCATCTCAGGGTGAACACAAACACACACACATGTACCCCAGCCAACACACTAGGGGCAATTTAGGATCACCAGATCACTTAGCCTGTATCTTTTCGGTTTGCGGTAGGTAACCAGAACAGCCTGAGGAAAACCATGAAGATACAGAAGAACGTGCAAACTCCGTAGTACGTAGAACAAATGTTAACGCGAAATGCGCGCAATCGAATGCAACTGCCGAACGGATAAAAGTCGAGCATTAGAGGAAAACAAGGGTGCATATCACACAGAAGTGAACTTTCAAAAATCAAATGCATCATCAGCCGATACAGGCTTGGTAGCAGTGATGTAGCAATGCTAACCAATGTGCCACCATAAAACTCTGTGCAGTGAGTTCTTTAAATCGTGCTAGGGAGTAATAGAATTGGTATGAACTTTCAACATGACAAAGTTGTTTTGTAGACTACAGTTTGTACTGTGTAAAGGCATTTTCTTTTACATGTTAGTCATATTTTCTGTGGTGGGTTGGCACCCTGCCCGGGATTGGATTCCTGCCTTGTGCCATGTGTTGGCTGGGATTGGCTCCAGCAGACCCCCGTGACCCTATGTTCTGATTCAGCGGGTTGGAAAATGGATGGATGGATGGATGGATAGTCATATTTTTTGTAAATAATAAGCTTTCTGCCCTCATCGCTGTTAGTCTCTCTTATGCCCGTTCGGCACTAACTTTTGCAAGGCGCCATCTATTGGAATGCTTTTTGTAATGCAGGTAGAATTAAAATGCAATGCGTTTCCATTCCGGCAGATGTCGCTTCGTAAAGTTACACTGCCGTTGAGAATCATACAGCACAATGTATTGGGTTGAGGACGCGGCCTTCCACGACACGACCCCATAATTCAGGGTCCGTCGTTTGTCACATCGCTTTTGTTGCAACACTTGTAACGTTGATTAAATCTGTAACACTGAAAGAGGACATTACTATGCCTTCATGCGAGCACGAGGCAAGAATGTGGGTTTCTGTTTATATTATTATTGTCGTTCTTTTTAGAAAAAAGCATTCGATAATTAAAAGAGGATTTTTTTAGATTAAGGAAACACCATACTAGATACGCATATGGTTACTCACCTTCTAATGAATTCTATCTTTCGAAATATTTGAAATTATTTTTACATTTATTTCTAGAGCCCCGTTCAATAAAAGAAAAAAATCAGTTAATTTATTACGTTAACAAAATGTGTGATGATCAACAAGCATAAAAATGAAGGTGTAAACTTTCGAGTTCTCAGTAAAAGAAAAGAAAAAAAAGGTATTAAACAATGTTTGAAATGCTCCAGTTTACACGGGACACCATCGTCCTCCATTGTCTGTATTGAATTGTGTTTTCTTTATATTGCTCTTCACTGCAATTATAAATTTCAAATGGGGTTATTAAACTTTCAGATGTTTTCCTGGATTTTCATTTTAATGGATAATTGTTCACCCTGCGAATGTTGCAGAAGCAACACAGATATATTGCATAAAAATAAATGCGTGTTTTGGTGATTGGTTTTAAAATTATATCACTTGAGTGAGTAAGGTGTTTAATAATTGAAGTACCAAAATGTATTAAATGGTTGTGTATTTTTGATGTTGGCACCTTACTGGTGTCCGGATCCTCCCAGTGTGGAGTGTGCATGTTCTCCCTGTGTCTGCTTGGGTTTCCTCCGGGTGCTCCGGTTTCTTCCTTTAGTCCAAAGACATGCAAGTTAGGTGGATTGGTGTTGCTAAAAACTGGCCCTAGTGTGTGCTTAATGTGTGTGTGTGTGTGTCTTCCCTGCGGTAGACTGGCACCCTGGACTGGTTTGTTCCTGCCTTGTGCAGTATGCTGGCCGGGACAGGCTCCATCACCCCCGTGACCCTGTTCAGGACTGAGCGGGTTAGACAGTGACTGAATGAATGGTACCTTAGTTACTCCCAAACAATTTATTATTGTTATATATGTAATTTTATCCAAGATAAGAATATGTTTAAAAGTATTGGTTAGGGTGTCCCCATTCAGATAACAAGAAATAAGAGTGGATATTTACATTTCTATGGGCTCTGTTTCAAGTAGATATGGTTCTTGTTTGATATTCTTTTGGAGTAACCAAGACTCCAGATTTACTTGTCATATATAGTCAAGACAGGCATAACATGTAGTGAAGTGTAACAGCTTAAACAGGACAAAAGACCGGGACCCTAACGTATAAGCATATACTTATCAAAAAAAGTGAGGCAAATCTCTTAACTTGCTAATTAGATATTATCATATGTTTTTCTAAAGAAATTTAAAAATTTGCATCATTGAAAGTTGCACCCCGTATGCCTTACTTCCAAAGACTGTCATTCATTTATCTTGGAACTGAACTAACATATTGAGGGGCAGCACCGTGGCACAGTTGTAGCGCTGCTGCCTCGTAGTAAGGAGACCTGGGTTCGCTTCCCGGGTCCTCCCTGCATGGAGATTGCATGTTCTCCCCGTGTCTGCGTGGGTTTCCTCCGGGTGCTCTGGCACAGTCCAAAGACATGCAGATTAGGTGCATTGGCGATCCTACATTGTGCTTGGTGTGTGGGTGTGTGTGCCCTGCGGTGGCCTGGCATCTCTGTCCGGGGATTTGTTCCTGCCTTGCACCCTATACTGGCTGGGATTGGCTCCAGCAGACCCCCGTGACCCTGTGTTAGGATATAGTGGGTTGGGAAATGACTGCCTGACTAACATATTGATTCAGATTTTACACTTAACTTTAAACATATTTTGTGTGGGTGGATACAATAATTACAAATCTGAAGTTTTTAGTGATTTTTAATCCTTAAATCGCCATATATACCAGCGTTTCTCAACCTTTAAGTATTTGCAACCCGAGTTTTCATAAGAGTTTTAACGTTTTTTTGAAAGGAGCCCACTAATACCAATTTGTTCTTTTTTAATTAATGATATATCATAGATACATATTTTATTATATCGACTTAACTTTTATCAACATTTATCTAACTCTATATTTATTTTTCTAGTATCAGAATGTAGTTTAAGTTAATTTGTTTTGGTTTCAACAGATGTATTTTTTATATTTTTGATTCTTGTTTTCTTTGTTTCACATCTTTGCGCCCCCCTTTTTGTTACTTCGCGCCCCTCTAGGGGGGCCCGCCCCACAGGTTGAGAACCACTGCCATATACAATTTCTTCTTTTAGAAAACTGTCATTTTTCACAAACCCCAAGTTGCTCTCCAAGTGGGGGTATCATTTTTTGTAAATAAGATTAACGTTATTAGGTCATCGGTCATCCTGCCGGCTCAGGATTCATCTCTTACCATAGTATGTTGAGCTTTTGAGCCTGCGTGTGTCATCGTCTCTGCTGTCTGATTTGGTGCAACGCCTGAATCCTATAAATTGCCCCCCAGACAGAGTCCCCTCTCGATTAGTTAAGGGTTTTTTTTTTAATTCTGTCAGATCAAGTATTGTTACCTTAATAAATGCTAGCTTGAGTTCTGGCAGTGTCCCCACTGCCTTGAAACATGCTGTGGTGCAGCGACTTATTAAAAAACTAAATCTGAACCCTCAAATGTGTCAAATTTCAAGCCAATTTCTAAACTGCCTTTTTTATCTGAAGTCTAAAGTTGTCCTTAATAAATTACAAATATTTCTGGATGAAAGCAGTATTCTGGAAAACCCCGACTCCGGATACAGATCTTTGTACAGCACTGAAACAGCCTTGTTAAAGGTTTACAATGACCTCCTCCTAACTACTAAAGCCGGAGACTCGGCTGTCCTTGTACTGCTAGGTCTTGCCCCAGGTTTTGAAATTGTGGATCATGAGGTTCTTATATCCCACACTGAACAGTATTATGTAGGCGTCCAACGGAATGCCCTGAAATGGTTTAAATCTTATCTATGCAACAGGAGTTTTTCTATTCATCTGGGTGAGTTCTCATCCTCTTTAACTCCTTGAACGAGTTCTTATTTTGATATACATGTTACCTTTAGTCTCCATTGCTAACGATTATGGCTTCTCCTTTCACTGCTATGCTGATGACACTCAAATCTATTTGCCACTAAAATCAAAGTAGAATGAGACAATACAGACCCTCCATGCGTGCTTGAATGATATTAAAACCTGGATGGCAATGAGTTATCTTAAACTAAATGATTAAAAAAAAAAAAACAGAGATTGTGGTGTCCAAAAGTTCAGAAACTTTCAATGTCTCTGATGTTGCTCCTGAGCCCCTTGCCATATACGTATCATAAAGCTTCAGTTAGGAACCCAGGCGTGATCTTTGACAGCTCGTTCAAACTCCACAGATAAATTCTGAGGTCAAATACAACTTTTTCCAGCTGAGACTTTAAGGTAAAGGCTGTTCTTTCTTTTAGTGATCTTGAAAAAGCCATTCAAGCTTTAATAACATCTCATTTGGACTATTGCAATTCTTTGTAGGTAGGTGTTGATCAGGTCTTGTTACAACGCCAACAGCTAGTCCAGAACGTTGCTGCTCACTTATTGAAGGCTCTTGTAAGTGTGACCATATTTCACCAATGCTGACCTTGGCTTCATTGGCTTCCAGTCCGCTTCAGAATTGATTTTAAAATTCTATTACTTGTTTTAAAATGTTTGAATAAAGCAGCCCCATCTTACCTCTCAGAAGTTCTTCACCTTCATTTCCAACAAGAGCACTGCGGTCTACTAGCCAGATGCTCTTACTTGTGCCAAGGTTGAGGCTGAAGCAAAGGGGGGATCAGGCATTTGTGGTGGCTGCTCCTTTTCTTTGGAATGGCTCACTGTTTTTTTATCTTGGTAGAATATTATTTTACTCTTCTCTCCCCTTTTGTATTATTAATGTGTAGCCTTTGTCAGAATGCCTCAAATCTCACAGACTTATCACTGTTTCTAAGATATTATACCACATAACTTTTCCCCACCTTTTCTTCTACATTTATAACATCAGGCAATTAGGTGTAGTAAAAGAAAAGCAGGAGTTAAGTTACACTTTAAATCATGTATTATTGATAATATTCATAAATACTAAAAATAAGCAAAGTACATTTGAATTTTGTCCACCATACAAGCTGATAAATGTTGATGTGTAGTTTCAGGCGGCACACAGACTTGTTAATTACTTAAATGTCTCTACTTAAGGCGTCATTTTGTGGTCAGCTTTCTTCAGAACAGGCCATATGCCTGTCTCAATATGGCTGCCAACTGTGCTCTTCATTGTGTTGTCCTTTCCAGTTCATGGTGTTTGAGATGGTCTTTCATCATTTGGTGAGAGAGAGAGAGAGAGAGAGAGAGAGAGAGAGAGAGAGAGAGAGAGAGAGAGAGAGGTAAAGTAAGCAAATTTGCAGGTTTTCTGTCCAACCCCTACAGCCAATAGGGAGTCATGGTACTTAAAGGCTTCTTATACAAGACAATTCCAAACAGCCATACTTCAGACCAATGGGGTGAAAGAACATCTTCACACCTGCCCTCCAAACCATATGTTAAGGTAAAGCTTAGCAGTTAGGCAGCCTGGCTGTCCTGTGGGGGTTGACTGGGAGTCCTGCAGAGAACCACTTGCCAAACTGGTTGAAGGGCACTTCCCTCAACCCTGTCGTAAAATTACAAAGAGACTCAGTCCAAAAAGGGGGTGCGAGCTCTTAACCATGCAAATAAAGACATACAAAATATTTACCAACTTATATACAGAACTTCACACCACAACACTCACCTTATTATATTAGGGCTGCCCCAACACTGGCCATTTTTAAGTCATCATTAAAATTTTATTTCTTCTCACTGGCATTTGGCCCTGCATGAGGTTGACATTATGTTTGTATATGTTGGCTCATGTGCATTCATGATTGCAAATACTGTATGTATGCATGGATGTGAGTTTTTTGAGTTTATCTTTTATGTAATGGTTGGTTATGCTTGCAGTTTTTTAATGTGTACTGTGGCGGCTGCTCAACCCTGCTGGGACACCCAAAGAGGAGAAAGATGGGGAAAGCAGCTACAGAGGGACACTGCCTCCCCCAAGACACCAGATGGCGATGTCTCTGCAGCATAACGGTACCCCAGGTTCCCGCAGAGCACCATGGAATTTGGAGTTTGGTTTCTCAGCCCAGCTGGATGCCACCAGAAGACGCTGCAGGGGGACTTGGAGACCCGTATCTTTTCCATAGCCCGGAATTACTATCGAGTCACAGGGACAGAAGTTCCGAAGTACTTCTGGGGTGACAGAAAACTCAACTTCTCCAGCTGACCCGGATGTGTGAGAATGTCACATGGATGGAAGAACCAAAGCACTTCCGGGTCAAGGACTATATAAAGGACTGCTGGAGACCCAGCAAGCGAGCCAGAGTTGGGAGGTAGAGGACAGAGCTTGTTGGGAGAGGTGGAGGAGAGATTTGTGTAGATTTATTGTGTTTATTATTAATGGTTTTGTCAGTTTATGGTGGTGGAGGTGCTTCTGGGCACTGTAACAAGAAGAACATTTTACCCTGTGTTCAGTGTGTCTGTCTGTTGGGTTGAAAGGGGCAACAGCGACCCCTAGCTTCTTACAGTACATACAGTATATTTGAACTGCTTCTTTTACCCTTTCTTGTACAGCTCTTTGGTTCAGTTTTGGCTGTTGTAAATGTGCTTTATAAATAAAGTTTGCCTTGCCCTGACTTATAAAACATTATTTTAATACAAAGGCAATGGATTGCAAAGATGAAGTTGGTTTGCAACATTTATTACAGAAATTGGGAGTGGTCTCCCCTAAACTTTCTTGTATACTCAGATATTGGGATGGATAATTGAAGAGTAAACCGCAAGACAATGATTATATTTTTATATTATGTACATTAAAGAACCATCAACATCATATCAAATTAATAATATATTGAACAATTATTATAAAAGTAAAGTTGAATAAATCAGACTCTGCAGCTGCATGAATAAAAAAGCACTGGTATTTTCGGACTCAGGTACGTCTAAAACATCGAGATTCATCGAAATCTCCAAATTAAATTTTTTGGACGATTACACTACTTTCCCTATGAGAAAGTAAATCCTACTCAAGGAGGTCTAAAATGTCGAGATTCATCAAAATCTCGAGGTCAGATTTTTGTAGGATTACAATACTTTCCCTATACTTCATGTATGAGAAAGTAAAAAAGTTAAACAATGTATAAAATATAGAACTAGAATTGTAGGTCGTAACAGAACAATGAGGGACATGTATGTTTATATTTCATTTTCTCACAAAATAGTCATTTTTTCCTCTTGTATTATCTAAAAACAGATCCATGTCTTCCATATGTGAAAAATGGAAGGTGAAAGACCTAAAGACAAATTCCCTCTCCACTTCTTCTGGAAATTCAGATAGCAAATCAAATTTCTGAAGGGACTCAATGTCATCTTTCTCCATCAACAGTAATGAAGGGAGCGGGACCTGCCCCCTGAACACAGATATATTCTCAGCACACCACTTCTCTGTCTCCATAAAATGCTGAAGGATTCTGTGTTGCTGTAATACTGTTTATGAAAAAAAAAAGAAAATTCTTTAAATGGTCGTCAAACAGTTTGTAATCCTGAGTTGCCCCCACAGCTTGCATATTGCAGTTCAGTTAGCCAATAAAAGGTGTCATTTTGCTTGACTTCTCATTACATCCATAATGGCTAACATGGTACAACACCCTACCACTACAATGGTCATCATAAAGCTTATAACCTTTTTCTCCACATTTACAAGGAATGTAAAAAAAAGGGAAGTGAATAAATAATGTATAATATACTCCTAATTTATTATATTAGGGGGCTTTGCCTGCTGCTCGCTTTGCTCGCCAATCCCGGGCCTGTGCTACGCGCTAGCTTCTTTGTAGTTCTGCCGCTCCCTTATGAGGATGCGGTTGTACAATTTAAACAGATTTTTTTATTTTCATGGGAATTGTTACATATGCATAATAGAACTATTTTACATTACAGCGAGTAATTAACCATAGTAAAAAAGAGTAAAATATAATAATTTGAAAGTAAATTATGTTTCATGTTGCATTAGAGGTATTCGTTGCATAATACGAATTTGTTCTGTTTGGCTTTGAAATTAACACGCGAATACTTTTTAAACTTACACTTTTACTGTAAAACTTCAGTAAAAACAATTTTTTTAATTAACTTTTCGTCAATATCTCACTGAATTTTGATTCCATGTTTGGACTTACATCATGACAATACAACGTATAACTGCCCGTGATTGCATTTAGTTTCTTTCCCTCTATTAAATAAAATTACTTTTTCAAATATTTGGCTCTGAGATTTAATTGTCTTTGCAAAAACTATTCTATCGGAAAACTGTTAACGTTTTAATACGAATGGCATATCAAGATGTCATTTGTTATCCCTAAAAGATGTACTACATTACCTTTCTTGGACACATCCTTCCTTCTACAGTAATTCGGCCGGTGGAAGAACAGACGGTGTTAACGGTTATAGATATTGTAAGTTGATGTTTTCATCTTCCACACGATCACCAGCAACTGATTCAGCATAGTCTATTGATACGCATTTAACCAATATGCCGTGTAACCAATCGACATTTTTGGCGTTAATTCATTTGACTTCATCATTTCTCGGTGCTAGGATTTCCCGTGTACTCATTTCTTCTGTTCATAACCCTTCGTGATGAAATTCTTCAATAAGATTTGGACATAATAAGTCTTCTTTAATTGGGAACTTAAAGTGAGGAAAACATTAAAATTTATAAGAGCTGAGAGAGCAGAAACTGTGTCTGTCAAAAGCATTCACATGAATGAGAGGTGAGATTACTGTGTGTGTATTTGAATAGGGTTGAGAGGAGGGCAGGACTTTAAAAAATCTCATAGCCAAAGTCTCATCTCTCAGGATTTGAAAAGAATCTTCCAAAAAGTCTCATCTCGTTGCAGGATTTTTTTATTTAATAGAGAGACATTATTAGTATTGCTGCTTTCGATCACAGATTCTACAAGTCTTCAATGCTTCTTACCAGGCAATATGATACTCAATGCATTTTCCATTTTCTAAGGCCTTTAAGAGTTGTATTTGTGTGTCAGAAGAATTAAAACAGGCTTTTAGTCTTTTGGGTTTTGACTCCTACTGGTTAAAGATTAACAGTATGCATCTGAGACAAGCATTACAAGTCTTTTCATACATTTTATTCACTATACAAAAAGTATTTTAAGCCAGCATCAACAAAATGTATTTCATCTTTCTTATGGAAGTTTTTAAAATAATGTGTGTCTGTACCTGCTCATCAATGACCTGTACTAGATATTGGAGAAGGGAGGCTGACGTTTCTTCTAAAATAAAAGATTTGTAATCTGTGTTAACTCAGTGTTTTGTAACAGCAAGACGTTTTTTTCACTTCAGATGTAGCGCAAGTCTTTACTCCTCTTCTGCATTTTCATTAATGGCTCAATAGAGTATAAACCTGAAAAAAGAAAAAAAAATAATACCTAAGGAAATGTTTAAAAAGAACCAAAAGAACATGAACAAAAATGACCCTGTCCAGGCTGTGCATTATATCTGTACCTTCTAATTTTTTGTTGGGTTGTCGGCCTTCATTTAGAAGGGCGTTTGCTCGCTCAGTCCAATATGAGCAGTTACTTCAGTGATTTCACAAAGAAGCACTAAATTTATAATGGTAAACATTCTGACTATTTGATATTGATTTACAACATGGCTAAGTATAATTACCACATTACCACAGAACTGAATGAAAGTTAATAAAGAAAATGTAAACTTCATTTACTCCTTGGCCCTGGAGTTCTCAAGCGACATCCTACACCAGCTCTTCCTCAAAGCTGCCATGTCAATCTAAAGAGGATCAACCAGAATCTAGTTGTTAAAAAGAGTTTAATGTTACAAAAATATTTTTTTGCCCTTTATTTCTTCTTCTACAATTTCTTGTCTTAGGAAGTTGTTAGTTTTCGTTTACCCCTTAGGGCCAGAGCACAGGGTCAGTCATTGTACAGCGCCCCTGGAGCAATTATGCAAACCATTACAAACATGCATTTAAAATATGTGGATTTTGAAAGGTGGTCATTTCTGGAACATCAAAACCACTATGGAGGGTATACTAAAATCCATCCATTTACCAACCCGCTGAATCCAAACACAGGGTCACGGGGGTCTGCTGGAGCCAATCCCAGCCAACACAGGGCACAAGGCAGGAACCACACACACACACACCAAGGTCAATTTAGAATTGCCAGTCCACCTAACCTGCATGTCTTTGGACTGTGAGAGGAAACCGGAGCGCCCGGAGGAAACCCACGCAGACACGGGGAGAACATGCAAACTCCGCGCAGGGAGGACCCGGGTCTCCTAACTGCGCGACAGCAGCGCTACCACTGCACCACCGTGCCGCCCATACTAAAATTAAAAAATTAATTAAAATAAAATAAACATAAATGAACACAAATACCCAAAACAAATTGTAGAAGGTGCCAAAAATGGGAACCCACAACCATATATAATCCTCCCTCCACAAATGCTACAATGAAAGAAGCAAGGACTGAAGTTGAGACACACCTCATTAAAATCGATGGGGGCCTCAAGGATAACATGCAGCACATTCTACAGAGAAACCACAAAATAGTAGTTTGGAAACTTGAACACAACATTAAATACAGGCATACTCAAGAATATAGTTACAATATGAAATGGGTATACCATCAACATGAAAATTCCACAGGCATGGCTATTCATCTGACTTGGAAGGCCCTAATACAAGGGGTAAAAAAATCAAACAAAGAAAAACATTAAATACTGATATATAGTAAACTGTTGGCAATGATTTTTTAAACAAAAATAATACAAATGGCCACTAGTGACACATCCTGTGGGGCATCCGTAGATAGTAAAGTTCAAGTTCAAAGTTTACTGTCATGTGCTCAGTAAAGAAACATGTTTCCCTGAACAATGAAATTCTTTCTTTGCTGTCCACACCAAATGACAAAACCAACGTATTAAGATAAACATAAATAATAAGTAGCAGACAGATAATAAGTAACAGAGGCAGCATAAAGTATAAAAACAGAATAGAAGTATAAAGTGTAATTGTGCAGGTAGGTGTGTGATGCACAAGTCAAATACAGTTGTGTGAGGTGGATAGAAAGAAGTGAACCATGGTTATAAACTCCAGTCAGTTGTTTAGGAGTCTAATGGCCTTGGGAAAGAAAGAGTTCTTTAGCCTGGAAGTCCTGCATTTCATACTTTAATACCTCCTGCCTGAGGGTGGAAGTATGAACAGTTCGTGTTGGGGGTGGTGGGGTCCCTGAGGATTGAGGCAGTTCTCCGGCGGACTCTGCAGTTGTAGATGCTCTGCAGAGAGGGCAGTGGGGTCCTGGTGATCGTCTCAGCAGTCTTTACCACTCTCTGCAGGCGTTTGCGGTCCATAACAGTAGTGTTGCCGTACCACACGGTGATGCAACTGGACAAGATGCTCTCAACAATGCAGCTGTAAAAGTTGCCGAGGATCTTAGTCAACATACCAAACTTCATCAACCTCCTCAGAAAGTACAGCCGCTGTTGAGCCCTCTTGTCCAGCTGTGTGGTGTTAAGTGTCCAAGTGAGGTCCTCACTGATGTAGACGCCCAGGTATTTAATGCTCCTCACCCTTTCCACTTCAAGCCCTCGGATGAACAGTGGCCGGTGAGGTCTCCTCTCCTTCCTCATGTCCACTATCATCTCCTTTGTCTTGTCTGTGCTGAGGGTGAGGTTGTTGTCCTAATATCATGATGCCAGACTGACCACCTCCCTCATGTAGGCCGCCTCATCCCCACCAGTGATGTGTCCTATCACTGCAGTGTCGTCTGCAAACTTTAAGATGATGTTATCTTTGTGGTAGTCGACACAGTCCTGGGTGAACAGGGTGTAGAGGATGGGGCTGAGAACGCATCTCTGTGGGGTGCCTGTGTTTGTGATAATGGTGGCTGAAATCCCATTACCAATCCTGACAGACTGGGGCCTGCCAGTCAGAAAGTCTAGGAGCCAGTCACAGAGGGTGGGGCGCAGGCCAAGTGCAGACAGTTTATGGGTGGGTTTATGGGTGTAACCGTGTTAAATGGAGAGCTGTAGTCAACAAAGAGCATCCTGATGTAGAAGTCTTTGTTCTCCAGATGGGAGAAGGAATAACACAGTACGGCCGCGATGGCATCGGAGGTGGACCTGTTGGGCCTGTAGGCATACTGCAGGGGGTCCAGAGTGTCCGGTATGCTGCTCTGAATGTGGACCAGCACCACTCTCTCAAAACACTTCATGATGATTGGAGTGCTATTGGCGGCCTGTAATCATTCAGGCAGGTAGGTGGGCTGTTTTTTGCAAGGGGGGCGATGATCGTAGTCTTAAACCTGTAAAAAAAAAGCTGTCCAACAATAGAAAATGCAGGATTAGCTAAGCTTTTAAACTGTTATAATTTTGAAATCTAATGATCAGTATTGTTTGCAAAGAAAGTAGCCTAGTGTCCGCTTTTTAAATAAAACACACACGCATACATCGCTTGCATAATTACCTGTATACTTTACAACGTGGCCTGCATGGCTCTGAAGGTGGGCAGCAGGATGCTGTGGGGTCTTCCTGCTTTTTACATAGAGGGCACTTGGATTAATTTTGATATTTAATCAATGTTGGTTTTATATTCTCAGCTTTTATGGAGAAATCAAGACAAAAATAATATGTAATGTTAATTTGGCCGAAAGCGCTATCTTGCTTTTATAAATAGCTAACTTAACTACAGAAAAATAAAGTTAAACAAGATCTCTAACAAACTTTAATGACGACCGATAAACATAAATACCTTTCATATTGTACACTAACAATGCTACGTAACAGCTCATAAATAAGTTAAAAAGTTAATATAGCTGAAATAATAAGATAAATGTTAAAAAGAAATACTAAAAGAAGGAAAAAAGAAGTCATTACTGTAAAACGAATTGCTTAAAGATACATGTCAGTAATGACGATAAACACAGAACACTTGGATTCGCTATATATAATCGTAAATCTCATTCGTTTTGTTTAATGGTCTAAAGCTTCTTTAAACATACTGAGATTTTTATTCTCCGAGTCCATACTTGTTGTGCCATTGTTCCGTGTCGGAAAACGTTTTCAACTCCTTTTCTTTTACGAAATGGAAAAACTGTACAGCTGCTCTTCTCCTTCCGTTTTTACGGCCAGTGGGAGGCTGGGGGCGTGGCAGACCGAAATGCGCGTCCTAATAAAATGTAATGTGTTTGTCATTCCGGCAGATGGCGTATATAAGAGGCATTATAACCAGAGGAAGGTTTGAACAGAAAACATGAGCGCCAATAAAACAGTTGGAGGAAGCGCTAATCCTTTGGGATCTCACTGACCATCGCAAAGTGGGAAGAAGCTGACCGCGCGAGGTTCATTCATTTACACAATTTATTCCTACTCTCATTTTTTCAACAATAATAAGAGCAGATAGCCAGAATGTTTAATGGGTTCGAATGCTGTTACTGTTTCCTCTTGCGTTTTCTTTTTAAAAATGTCCTTTTCTACATTACAGTGTCTGTTCTTTGCTTCAATTACACTGCAATTTCTAGAGGATTGTTTCTTACGTAATAGCAGACTAATGTTTGCGATGCGCCATCTGTCGGAATGCAGGCTGTATTGCATTTTGCAACTACAGGCACTACAATATGGCGGATTACAAATGTCAGGCAGCCATTTTCTAATCCGTTTAGTTTTGAACAGTGTTGCGGGGGTCGGCTGGAGCCTATCCTGGCCAGCATACGGCGCAAGGCAGGAACAAACCCTAGACAGTGCGCCAGCACACAAACTCACACACACATCCGCGCCAGCCACACACAATGGACACTTTAGAATCGCCTAATCACTTAGCCTGCGTGTCTTCGGACTGAGGAAGGAAAACCATGCAGATACAGAAGAACGTGCAAACTCCGTATTACAAATATTAACGCTAAATACTCCCAACCGAGTGACGGATAAAAGTCGAGCATTAGAAGAAAACAAGTGTACACATCAGAAGTAAATGGGGAGAACTTTCAAAAATCACATGCATCATCATCACCCGATTTAGACTTGATAACAGTGATGTAGCAATGTTAACCAATGTGCCACCATAAAACTCTGCAGTGAGTTTCTTTAATCGTATGAACTTTCATCGTGACAGAGTTGTTCTGTAGATTGTAATTTGCATATTTTTTTAATATAAAAAAATGTACACTCCCGATTGTTAGTCATATTTTTTGTAAATAAGAAGCTTTCAACCCTCACGGCTGTTAGACTAACAGGCTGTTAGAGACACCGTTTGGCATTACTGTTTGCAAGGCGCCATCTATTGGAATGCCTTTTGTAATGCAGGTATAATTAAAATGCAATGCGTTTCCATTCCGGCAGATGTCGCTTCGTAAAGTTACACTGCCGTTGAGAATCACACAACACAAACTAACACTATAACCAAATAAATGAAATTTAAAATGTAAGAAAACACAGGAAATAAAAAGAATACCAAAAGGGAGGACTAATCTCGTATGGGCCCGTTAAACATTTTGGTGATCTACCTTAATCTATGTAGCAAAATACGAGCAGGAATAAAACGTGTAAATAAACAGCAAATGTTCTCAACAGCTATAAGGAGGCCATGGAAGCAATTTTAAGATCTCCGAGATAAGACCATCAGCTACGACCTTCTGTGCGATAGTCAATGGGCTCCACTGGGATAAGTACTTTCTTTTACAAACCATTTTATCATCTGTCATTTGTTGTTTATATTTCAAATTTTTATTTTGCACAAACACCAATGCCTCTTTCAGCTCTCTCGTGGTAATTTCACTTTCCAATCCTTGACAACTGCTTATTTAGCTTTTCAAGTAACAATCCCCCGTTATCTTCTAACCCCAAATCTCCATAGACATTTTCAATATCCCACTAACAAGGCACTTTACCCCTGTCTTTAGTTCCCATTTCCTATCCGTCAAGGCTTTCTGAACTGTTTTATTTAAAAAAAAAAAAAAACCAAAAAAAAACACTGCCTTGCTCTCTCAAAATACCTTTTTACTTTCCTCCTCACCATATCTGTAATATTCCTTTTCAATAATATTAAAGTCCCCACCATTATTTGCGGTGCTATGCTGTCTTCCCAAAGCCCCTATTAAACTCTTCAAATCCTCCTTTTCCCCCTTGAGTTTCTCTCTCTTATAACACTAGGGTGTTGTACCATGTTAGCCATTATGAATGTAGTGAGAAGTCAAGCAAAATTTATTGGCAAATTATTATTTAGTTAGCCAGTAAAAGGTGTCAATTTGCTTGACTGCTCACTGCATTCTCTCTTATAATCATTAGACAACACTCTTATCTTCCTCTTACGCTCTTCCCACCATTCTACCACAGAACTCTCATACCATCGTAGAAGAGCCCACCACTTTAAATGCACCTTCATCCTCCTGCTGAAATCTTCCCCCTCTAAACGTTTCATATTCAACTACCAAAAGCCTTTGCCAAATGCTATCTCTCCTACATTTAGTTCACAACTTAAAAAGTAATGATTTAAGAATCACACTGGTATAACCTTGAAACTTTCCAAATCGATGCCATCAGACAAAACCCGATAATCAAGTATGGCAAAGGCGCTATATAGGCGTCGACCCGACACAGACTGACAACGGAGGCATGTGTAGAAATAAATCAAAAAAGGTTTATATTTCTTCAGCTGAGGTCCACTTCTTCCCCGTGTCCCTCAGCCCTAACAGAGTCCCAAACAAAACACAGAGTAAATCACCCCAAACCATACTCTTCTTCCTCCACGGCACCTGGGGATGTAATGTGCATCCCATGGCTGCTCCCCCGGATCCAGTATCAAAGGGGCATCCCGGCCATCCGCCACACTAGCCTACTTTTCTCTCCTGTTGTATCTCTCCATGTAAAGCCCTCAGCTTTGTTATACGATCTTCTAAATGCACCAGTCAGTCTGTAATGTCTAATCAGCCCTCGCAATGCTTCCCTAGTACATTCTCTCGTCCTCTTCTCCAAATCCACATTGAAATCCCCTCTTAAAACAATCACCATGTCAGTCATCAAAACATCTCCCAATAAAGGCCAGCAGTCAGTGTTTCCCTTCAAATCAATTAATGCATAAACATTTACATAATAGAATTTTTTGCCTGTCTGCTCTGCACCAACGTACTCCCTGCCATTACAATAAATGACTCGGTCAGTGTCCACTGATCCCCTTTAAACAAATTGATCAATACATATTTCCAACCGCTCATTTAGAACTGCAGTCCTTTGTACAATCCCCACATCCATTCTGTCCCGCAAGTGCACTTCTTGTAAGAAACAAACATGAACAGGTTCAGTGCTCAACAAGAATAAAACAGACCCTTTTAGACCTGGTCCTTACCTTTAACGTTTAGAGTACCACACATCATGTTTCCCCCCCATCGGCCTATTTTAGTAAATATTCAAATCTTCATCATCCCCTCCCCCTTTGACCACCCCAAGGTTTGACGCATCTAAATTTGGAATTAATAGGAAACTAAAAAAAACTCTTACGGTGGATTAATAAAGATTTTAAAAAAGAAGTTGCAAAGGAATAAACTGCTGTATAAGGCATATAAGACTAATGACTGCAAAGTGAATCGTAGAGCGTATGAGAAGATGAGGGCAACCATTAAGAAGGATATCAGGGAGGCTAAAAGACAGTTGGAGAGGAATATAGCAGATAAGGCGAAACAAGACCCTAAGAGATTCTTTCAGTATTTTAGTAGTAAAAGAACAGTCAAGGAGGAGGTCAAGTTCATCAGGAATAGTAAAGGGGAATTAAAAGATACAGACAATGAAATAGCAGATGCCCTAAACTTACATTTTTCGGAGGTGTTTACAAGTGAGCGAGTGGATAACCTCCCAGAGGTAAACACAACTACTAAGGAGGTGCTGAGGGATTTGGAAAATGTAGAGAGAGACGTGCTGCTCAGATTAAATAAGATGAAATCAAACAAATCACCAGGACCAGATAATATTTATCCTCGTGTTCTTAAGGAGGCTAGTGAGTACAGATATAAACCCTTGACACATATTTTTAGGAAGTCACTGAGCACTGGAGAGATTCCAAAGGACTGGAAAATGGCAAATATCATTCCATTATATAAAAAGGGTGACAGGGCAGATCCAAGCAACTATAGGCCAGTAAGCTTAAAATGCGTCACAGGAAAATTAATGGAAGGAATTACTAAGGATAAGATTGAGCAACACATGACAAGGACAGGAGTTATTCTGACCAGTCAGCATGGGTTCAAAAGAGGGAGGTCGTGTTTTACTAACATGTTGGAATTCTATGAGGAGGCAACAAAAGGATACGATCAAAGTGGAGTAGACAATGTTATTTATCTGGACTTTCAGAAAGCATTTGATAAGGTGCCACATGAGAGGTTGGGCATCAAGTTAAAAGTAGTGGGAGTTCAGGGTGATGTTTTTAGATGGGTGCAGGATTGGCTCATACACAGGAAGCAGAGGGTGATGGTGCAAGGAACCTCATCAGAACTGGCCGATGTTAAGAGTGGTGTTCCACAGGGGTCAGTGCTAGGGCCGCTGCTATTTTTAATATATATAAATGATTTAGATAGAAATATAAGTAACAAGCTGGTTACGTTTGCAGATGATATCAAGATAGGTAGATCAGCAGATAATTTGGAATCTGTTATATAATTACAGAAGGACTTGGATAGCATACAGGCTTGGGCAGATTTGTGGCAGATGAAATTTAATATCAGTAAATGTAAAGTATTACACATAGGAAGAGAAAATGTTAGGTTTGAATACACAATGGGCAGTCAGAAAATTGAGAGTACACCTTATGAGAAGGATTTAGGAGTCATGGTGGACTCTAAGCTGTCGACTTCCCGACACTGTTCAGAAGCCATTAAGAAGGCTAACAGAATGTTAGGTTATATAGCACGATGTGTGGAGTACAAGTCACAGGAGGTTCTCCTCAAGCTTTGTAACACACTGGTGAGGTCTCATCTGGAGTACTGGGTGCAGTTTGGGTCTCCAGGTTACAAAAAGGACATAGCAGCGCTAGAAAAGGTCCAGAGAAGAGCGGCTAGGCTAATTCCAGGCCTACAGGGGTTGAATTATGAGGAAAGATTAAAATAGTTGAGCCTTTACAGTTTAAGCAAAAGAAGATTAAGAGGTGA
This sequence comes from Polypterus bichir lapradei, assembly GCA_026402145.1. Classification (NCBI taxonomy): domain Eukaryota; kingdom Metazoa; phylum Chordata; class Cladistia; order Polypteriformes; family Polypteridae; genus Polypterus; species Polypterus bichir. The sequence goes on from JANRMT010062791.1 coordinate 229,908,729, forward strand.
CATGATTGAGGTGTTTAAAATTAAGAAGGGAATTAGTCCAGTGGATCGAGACTGTTATTTTAAAATGAGTTCATCAAGGACATGGGGAAACAGCTAGAAACTTGTTAAGGGTAAATTTCGCACAAACATTAGAAAGTTTTTCTTTACACAAAGAACGATAGACACTTGGAATAAGCGACCAAGTAGTGTGGTAGACAGTAAGACATGAGGGACTTTCAAAACTCGACTCGATGTTTTTTTGGAAGAAATAAGTAGATAGGACTGGCGAGCTTTGTTGGGCTGAATGGCCTGTTCTCGTCTAGAGTGTTCTAAAAGAGGAGGCAGAATCAATTATTTCATATTAAACAGTGCATCCGCAAAATCCTCTTCCTTTGCCTCCCTCATACTTATAGAACCCTCATATCCATCCAGACTAATGGGAGACGCCTCACTTTGATTGATTCCCTTCTCTGCACTCTCCCCACTATCTGGAATAATTGAACCAGATGAAAATAAACCTTTCTCCCCGTCATCTTATTCATTCAGTCCAAAAAAAAAAAAAAATTGTCTGGCCTTTATATCATCTCTACTCTCTTTTCTTCTGTCATCTTCATTTTTCCTTTTCTCTCTCTCCATTTGTAACCTTTCTCCACCCTCTTTCCCCACACCATCATTTCCCGTTTCCACCTTCTCTGGAATCCTAGTGTTTGAGTCTTTAAACATAGCCTCTTCCAAAGCAGTTACCTCATGTACCTTTAGAGTCCTCACCTCTCTCTTCTACATCAGGTGTCAGTCACCTTGTCATTGTTTTGCTTTTGCCCTTCCTCAGGCTGGTTCTGATCATTAGCCAACAGAGCTTTTAAAGAATATTCATACTCTGCACATTCCACCATTCTGGACAATGATCGTAAAGATGCTGGCCACTTTTACACAAGTCACATGCCTCAGCCGTGTGGACCTACACCTTTGCATCCCTTGCAGACCTTCTCCTGACAAAACCTGGAGACGTGGCTAGATCTCCCACATTTTCCACAAACCAGAGACATGCTGCCATAACAGAGGTTACTTCTGTCTGATCCAAGTGCAAAGGGTGCAAACAACCTGTCTGCCTCCTGCGTTTCACTTAAAACTGTCTTTTACCATTCCACCATCCTCATTTGTTATGGACATGTCTCAGGTAGATACCGAATCACAATATCTATCCAAAAAACAAATAGTGTCCTCATCATAAACAAAAGAATTGAACATGTGGATGGTTATTACCCTCCATCCTTGATTCCAGTGAGACTCCACCCGAAAGTCATTCAAAGGAGGAGAAGATTCATTGCTTTCCACCGAAGCTAATTATCAAAAGCACCTTCAGACTCCATAGTAACACACATAAACCTTAGCCAGAGTTCATTTGTACACACACAAAAAAGGGGTAGAGGTCTCTCTTCTTTTCTCCATAAGTATTTCAGTATCAGCATGCAAAAAGTATTCTTTCTTGGCAGTCCACCTAAAGCTAATTATATACCCCAGTCCTTCCATTTACGTTGAAAAAGTCATTTTGAGGAAAACAGAAAATAATTCTCCATAGTGCATGGGTGTTGAACTCCGGTCCTGGAAGGCCGCAGTGGCTGCAGTTTTTCATTCTAACCATCTTCTTAATTAGTGACCAGTTTTTGCTGCTAATTAACTTCTTTTGCCTTAATTTTAATTAACTTGACTCAGGCCCCTTTGTTGTTTCTTTTTCCTTAATTAGCAGCCAAACAATAATGAGACACAAAACGAGCCGCCACATGACCAGCTCACCTGTGCCCACCACACAATATCTGAACATAAAGAAAGGTGAAGGTCTCTGTAAGGCTGATCTCTCAGGTCACCAAAACATTTTGACAGTGGTCTTAGAAAAAAACAAAAAATCAACAGTTTGGGAAATGTCTGCTGTGGCAGAATGAGAGCAGCAACGAGCCTTGGAATTAAATAACAAGTTTAATTAACAGCAAGAATCAGCTTCTCATTAAGAAAGTGACTGGAGTGAAATTGATTGGAGTTTGAAGCCTCAATTTAGCTGGTCATCTGTTGGTTTGTTTCATGTCTCGTTTCTTTTTGGCTGTCATTTAAAGAAGGAAATAATTAATTCATAGCACTAAATACTTAAACCAGGTCTATTAAAATGAAAGGAAAAAGAATTTAATTAGCAGTGAAAACTGGTCACTGATTAGGAAAAGGGTTAGAATGAAAACCTGCAGGCACGACACCCCGACAGAGTAATGGACTCAGTCTCCCAACCTGCAATACCACTAGCTGACCAATAGATGTTAGGCTTTATGCGGACAACAATACAAATTTCCATACCGGATTGGTCGAGCTCCGGGTTAACAGGGTTAGCCAACAGGGTGCTGGCGGAAATTCGGCTACGGTTGGCCGAAGGAGGAGAAAAAGAGGGGGGAGGCGTGTCCGGAGGCAGGAGGAGAGGAGGAAAGTAAAAGTGGAACTGAGGGTAGGAACTTTGAATGTTGGCAGTATGACTGGTAAGGGAAGAGAGTTAGCAGATATGATGGAGAGAAGGAAGGTTGATATATTGTGCATACAAGAGACTAAATGGAAGGGGAGTAAGGCCAGGAGGATTGGAGGTGGATTCAAACTGTTCTATCATGGTGTGGATGGGAGGAGAAATGGGGTAGGAGTTATTCTGAAGGAACAGCATGTCAAGAGTGTTTTGGAGGTGAAAAGAGTGTCAGACAGAGTAATGATAATGAAGCTGGAAATTGGAGGTGTGATGATGAATGTTGTTAGTGTATATGCACCGCAAGTTGGGTGTGCAATGGATGAGAAAGAAGATTTTTGGAGTGAGTTGGATGAAGGGATGAACAGTGTACCCAAGGAACAGAAAGTGGTGATTGGAGCGGATTTCAATGGACATGTTGGTGAAGGGAACAGTGGAGACGAGGAGGTGATGGGTAGATATGGTGTCAAGGAGAGGCATGAAGAAGGTCAGAGGATAGTGGATTTTGCCAAAAGTATGGACATGGCTGCGGTGAATACGTATTTTAAGAAGAGGGATGAAACATAGGGTTATGTACAAGAGTTGAGGAAGATGCACACAGGTAGATTACATCCAAAGCAGAAGAGTCAATCTGAAGGAGATTGAAGACTGCAAAGTGGTGGCAGACAGCTGGGAAACTACAGCAGATGTAGTAAGGGTGACAGCAAGAAGGGTGGAGGTGTTTAGGAGAGATGGCAGTGGAGTTTTTAAACAGATTGTTTAATGGAATCTTGGAAAGTGAGAGGATGCCTGAGGAGTGGAGAAGAAGTGTACTGGTGCCGATATTTAAGAATAAGGGGGATGTGCAGGACTGCACTAACTACAGGGGAATAAAATTGATGAGCCACAGCATGAAGTTAGATAGAGTAGTGGAAGCTCAGTTAAGAAGTAAGGTGATGATTAGTGAGCAGTAGTATGGTTTCATGCCAAGAAAGAGCACCACAGATGCAATGTTTGCTCTGAGGATGTCGATGGAGAAGTTTAGAGAAGGCCAGTAGGAATTGCATTGTGTGTTTTTGGCCCTTGAGAAAGCATATGACAGGGTGCCTGGAAAGGAGCTGTGGTATTATATGAGGAAGTCAGGAGTGGCAGAGAAGTATGTAAGTGTTGTACAGGATATGTATGAGTGAAGTGTGACAGTGGTGAGGTCTGCGGTAGGAGTGACGGATGCATTCAAGTTGGAGGTGGGATTACATCAGAGATCGGCTCTGAGCCCTTTCTTATTTACAATTGTGATGGACAGGTTGACAGACGAGATTAGACAGGAGTCCCCATGGACTATGATGTTTGCTGATGACATTGTGATCTGTAGCGATAGTAGGAGCAGGTTGAGGAGACCCTGGAGAGGTGGAGATATGCTCTAGAGAGGAGAGGAATGAAGGTCAGTAGGAACAAGACAGAATACATGTGTGTAAATGAGAGGGAGGTCAGTGGAATGGTGAGGATGCAGGGAGTAAAGTTGGTGAAGGTGGATGAGTTTAAATACTTGGGATCAACAGTACAGAGTAATGGGGATTGTGGAAGAGAGGTGAAAAAGAGAGTGCAGGCAGGGTGGAATGGGTGGAGAAGAGTGTCAGGAGTAATTTGTGACAGACGGGTATCAGTAACAGTCAATGGGAAGGTCTACAGGACGGTAGTGAGACCAGCTATGTTATATGGGTTGGAGACGGTGGTACTGACCAGAAAGCAGGAGACAGAGCTGGAGGTGGCAGAGTTAAAGATGCTAAGATTTGCACTAGGTGTGACAAGGATGGACAGGATTAGAAATGAGTACATTAGAGGGTCAGCTCAAGTTGGACGGTTAGGAGACAAAGTCAGAGAGATGAGATTGCGTTGGTTTGGACATGAGCAGAGGAGAGATGCTGAGTATATTAGGAGAAGGATGTTAAGAATAGAGCTGCCATGGAAGAGGACAAGAGGAAGGCCTAAGAGAGGGTTTATGGATGTGGTGAGAGAGGACATGCAGGTGATGGGAGTGATAGAGCAACATGTAGAGGACAGAAAGATATAGAAGAAGATGATCTGCTGTGGCAACCACTAGCGGGAGTAGCCAAAAGAAGAAGAACATTAGTGGGCACCAGCTTGTAAAATGTTTCCATCACACCGTGCTTCTCCATTCTCTGTACCTCAGCTTTAACCTTTGGTACAACAACAACAATAACAACATTTATTTATATAGCACATTTTCATACAAACAGTAGCTCAAAGTGCTTTACATAATAAGGAATAGAAAAATAAAAGACACAATAAGAAAGCAAAATAAATCAACATTAATTAACACCGAATAGGAGTAAGGTCCAATGGCCAGGGGGGACAGAAAAAACAAAAAAAAAACTCCAGACGACTGGAGAAAAAATAAAATCTGTAGGGATTGCAGACCATGAGACCGCCCAGTCCCCTCTGGGCAGAACAGCAAATTTATTTACAAATACAGTTTAGCACAATTTGAAAATGGCATTTTAAACTTCAAGGCAGAAGTAAAAAAATCTTTTAAGCAACATTTACAAAAATTATGTTCCCCTATCTTTGTACAAAAAATAGTGTGCACAGAAAAAACCATGAGGATTAGAGAACAGCACAATTCTGCATAGCTGGACCAGAACACCCACTAGTCAGATACAAGAGTAGTACACACTAGTTACTGCAATCCATATTGGTGACAACCTGTGTTCAAGAAACTGCACTGTAACTCTTTAATCATTTGAAAAACCAGCTAATTGCTCAAAAGTTGCATTTCCATGTAAAGAAAAATTTCCAGAAACCCTACTCCAGCTAGACATTAAACCCATCAGTTGAATGCATGAACAAAATGTTTTTAAAGTGCATACTTCAAAATTCAAGATTACTTGCTCAAATACTTAATGCACTGCTTGAACAGTAAGCCATTGTATCTGTGAAAATTGGACTATTTTTTTCCTGCTGGTTTTCTTCCTCTCCCTTTAGCCTTTGGTGGACTATTTTCTTCTGACTCGCATTCTTCATCATCTTCCTCCTTTTTGTCAGCTCGCTTTCTCTTAGTTTGTCCTACTTTCTTATTGGGAGCAGATCTTTTAACTGGTTTTGGTGGAGACTCCATTTCCTCCTCTACTTCCTCCTCTTCCTCCTCTTCTAGTTCCTCATCAAAAGACAAATCCTCTTCCAATGCAACATGCTGTCCACTAATATAGACTGGATCCGAACCAGACTTAAGCCTAAAACACACAGGTGGTGGTAATTCAATTCCAGACAGAGTCACCGTGGGCATCACCGAAGATTTTAAAGTTACAAACGGAACAGGGCTCTCATCTCCACTTTCCTCTTTAGCAATTATTTCAACAACATTGAATTCATCTTTTGCATCTGCCCCCAAGCACACCGTTCTCAAAGCCAGCTGGTGCTGATATTTAGTATCATCTGACGCGAAAGTGTAGCTCGTTTTCTTATCACTAAGTTCACATCCCCAAATCAGAGACAAAGGTCTCTGATACAGTAGCTCCCTCACGTTGTTATATTTTAACTGGTTTGGCTTTCTTTGCACCTTGTTCTCCAAATGAGGCACTAATGTTTTCCACTCTTTTCACAAGTATGTAGCTTCATCCCGAGTCAACAAATTGCTGACTGCAGGGCTTCCGAAGATACGTTATTAAATTGTCTCCTTATATATAGTCCTAATGTTAAAGTATCCCAAGCACTCTAGTGCACCCCTAGGGCTGTCTAAAGGTGTTCTGAAGTTTTTCAAAGATATTTTGGGTATAAGCGCTTTTTAAGTATCTGTATTTATAACATTAACGTCAGCTCCAGCGTCTAATTTGAAGCTAACCGTTGTGTGACTTATCTTCGGTGTCACAGTCCAGTTATCTTTACCAGTCTCATTCCGTTTCACCACAACGCCTAAATAAAAGCCCTCCTCACTCTCGCTTTGTACTTGTGCTTTAACTTCTCTTACCCCCTTTGAGTGGCACATTCTCTCCCAGTGTGCGTTTTTTTTTTCTTAATTCTGTGCCCACTGTAGGGCATTTAGCTGGATCTTTGGGTTTAAATTTTCCACACTTTCCGCATTTGTTTGTTCTCGGATCTTCGATTGTTCTTTCCTTGGTCCTGCTATACTTTCCCTGTTTAGAGCGTTTCGTCGAGACACCTGCCGAACACAGTTTGCTGTTTGCTCCTCTTGTCAGTTGAACGACTTCCTCCGCCTGACTCACCATCCGAACCGCAGTTTCTTGTGTAAGCTCTGCGCCCGTTGTGGGAATTGATTGTAAACCAAAAACAAATACGTGTATTGTTGTGGATTATATTTTGTAATGTGTCGTTTTAGAATAAAACGAAAGTCCACAGATGGAAGCACGATCTTCTTCAGCTCGAAGTAGCTCTGTGTCGTAATTATCCGAGACGTAAAAGACTTGTAAATAGTTTCTGCTTCGCTACCCATTGCACATATAGGTGTGCTCACCTGGACCTCACCTTCTTCTTCATTTAATTTAGCGCCTGTTCTGTAGTGTGGGGAACTCGGTCTATGCGTATGTCTTTCTGCTGGATTTTCAAAGTTGAATTCTTCGGGTGGATTCAATTTCGGCAATTTTCTTTTCCGTGTAACTATCTACCAGGATCACTTCTGGCACCATGTCACATGCGCTGAATACACATCAGTAACTTTTACACAGGTCAGCTTTTCTAGGACTTTCTGTAACGGCGTCTCCCTGTTTACCCCCCAGATATACACTCGCTAGTTAACTCACATGTCAATCATTTTCAAAACCTTGACACAGTCTGCAGTACTTACGAGAAGCGCCGCCCTGAGCTCAGTTTCCTCCCCACCCCGCATTCCGCAGCGAAGGCTACTTGGAGTGACACCTACAATGACACACGCGACAAGTTCCTCGGGTCTCCTCGTCATTACAAGTCCTTTCGGTTGAATACTTCGGGGTTGCGTGCACTAATAAAGTGCAATGTCTTTGTACTTCCGACAGATGGAGTGTACAGCAGGCACTATAACTAAAGGAAATTTTGAATAGAAAACATGAGCGCTGATAAAATAGTTGGATGAAGCACTAATTACATGGAAGCTCATTGACTGTCACAAAGTGAGAAGAAACTGACCACGGGGGTTCTCAAACTCGGGTGCTGACAGGCCACAGTGTTCTCCTTATAACTGTTAGTGGAATTTGTCATGTATTTACCCCGTTCAATTCCTGTGCTCATTTTTCTACATTTTTCTGCAAAAATAAGAACAGATAGCCATAAGGTTTGATAGGTTCGAGTGAGTTTAGAAAGCCCTTTATATTTTACTTCCTGTACTTTTTCTACTTAAAATGCACTTAATTATAGTGTCAGATCGTTGCTTTAATTACATAGCATTTGCATTTGCGATGCGCCATCTGTCGGAATGCACGCTACATTGCATTTTAGTACTACAGACGCTACACAGTACTTCAAGTAGATGGCGCTTAACAAACCCATCCATCCATCCATTATCCAACTCGCTATATCCTAGCACAGGGTCATGGGGGTCCGCTGGAGCCAATCCCAGCCAACACAGAGCGCCAGGCAGGAACAAATCCCTGGGCAGGGCGCCAGCCCACCGCAGCGCTTAACAAATGTTAACGCTATAACTGCCAGACGGATAAAAGCCAGACGTGAGAGAAAAACAAGAATAACCGCTAAAAACATCACGCAGAAATGGGGAGAACTTTGAAGGAACACATACACAATCACCCGGCTGCGGATTCAGACTTGGCAATGGTGAGGTAACAATGCTAACCAACGTGCCACCATAACACTGCACTCAGTACCTTAAATTGTACACTCCCGATTGTAATTATTAGTATATTAGTAATAACCTTCGTAAATTGGAAGCTTTCTGATTGCAGATTACAGTCACCTATCACTTGCTATAAATTGGTCAGCCGTTGGAATGTCATATCATTTAGGTTTCTGGGCACTGTGTTGTCACAAAACCTTAACTGGGACAATAGCCTCCCTCATATGTATTATTAAGAAAGCCCATCAGGGAATGTTCCTTTTGCGTCAGCTGAGAAAATTCAATATCCCTCAAGAAATATTGGTCCAATTCTACACAGCCATCATGGAGTCCATTCTGACCTCATCTATGACTGTCTGGTTTGGTGCTGCCTCTGGTCAGGCTAAGGCCATTCTGCAACACATCAAAGCCTTTAAAGAATCATAGGCTGTAACTTACCATACACTGAAGTCCTACATGAGTCCAGGGTAAGGAAGAGGGCTACAAAGATCATTACTGATTAAACTCATCCAGTATATCACCAATGGCAGACTTCCCTCCGGCAAATGTCTTTGGGCAGTGAAAGCTAAAACAACCCATCACCTAAACAGTTGTTTTCCCTACATGAAGTTATTCTTACTAATCAGATCTGAGCTGCTGCTCTTTATCTGTGTATAAATGCACACTAGACTGCCATTTTAATCCTACTCTCTCTTTATGTTTTTGTATTGCCCTTGCATGTTGCATTATATTTTAGCATTATAGATTTTTTTCTTGTATTTATTTTTTGTATGTTGTGTTGTATTTGTATGTTTCACCAATACTATCAAGACAAATTCCTACACATTAGAATACCTGGCTAATAAAGTAAATTCTGATTTTTACCAGTTCTCCGATGTGTGTATTCATATTTAACATTTGTGATGCGCCATCTTTTGGAATTCAATTTGTAATGCAGGTAGAGATAAAATGCAATGCGCTTTCTATTCCGGTAGATGTCGCATTGCAATCAGATAAACTGACGGTGAGACTCACACAGCAAATGTGGGCAACAAACTGACCCAATAACCTAAGAAAAGAAAATTAAACTACAGTACCTCAAATGAAGAAAGTAAATAATAATAATAAATAATAATAATACAGAGAGTACTAATCTCGTCTGTGTCCGTTAAAAATTCTTCATCTAAGCAGCAAAAAAATAGCAGAAATAAATCTTGTAAATAAACAGCAAATGCTCAGCATGCAAGCGTCCCAGAACCCGATTTTGAGACCCCTGAGATCAGACCATCAGCTGCGTCCTTCCGTGTGACAGTCAATGGGCTCCAATGGGTTTAGTACTTCCTCCACGAGCCTTTTTTATTGCCTAACATTTTTTTTTTTGTTATTTCCTTTATTGACCTATAGTGTCATACGCCTTGGAATGGGTGTATCGAGAATTAATTTTCTGATGTGAGAGAAGTTTTACTGTCCATAATACGCTTTTCCGGTCATCTTGCCATTTCTACCTTTTCTTTTAATTTGTCAGTTTAACATATGGTCATTTCTTTGAAACTCTTCCTCTGAGCCCAGCATCCCAGAATCATCTTTTCACGGTTGCAGCCATTAGTATTTGACATGTATTTTATGGGAAAAAAAACTTTAAAACTCCATCTTTATTATCCTCTCAATAAAATTACAGTCTTGTTGACATTTACCTGTGAACAAGAGGAGTCACAAAATCTCTCAGCGTACATTACAATATATCCCGATGAAAATATAGACTTTATCTGTAACAGTTATATCATCCATGCAGGCAATGATTTTAGCCTCTTTTTAATTGTTTTGGTATTTTATTTTTTCTTTGATTTCTTCTCTTCTGATTTGCTGTGGTGTAGCTCTGTTCGCAGTATAAAGGGGATACCTTGCCTTACTCCTTTTTCTATTCTAATTTCTTCAGAAGAATTTCCATGGATTTTTATTAGATTTGTTATATTTTTGTATATCCTTGATTTACTTTATTATTGCCTCTGGAAAGTCGATCATTTTCAAGATTTCCTAGATGTACTCATGATTTATGACACTAAAGGCTTTTTCAAGATCTAAATGTAAGATTGCTATGGCAGTCTCTCTAATCTCTGTTCATTCAGTTAGTTCTCTTAGGAGTACAAGTGTTTCAACTGTTTCCTTCCTTGAAGTATGATCAGCGATTCTTCAGTTATACTTTTTAGATAGATAGATAGATAGATAGATAGATAGATAGATAGATAGATAG
>JANRMT010062791.1:229924300-229976029 GCA_026402145.1 Polypterus bichir lapradei
TAATAAAAATGCATGTAGAAGCAGACAATAGCTTTCAGCGAAGAGAGGCTTGTTTTTCTGATGTCTCATGTGTGTTGTATCATGACAGATTGAAAAAAGGAAAAAGACTGGGAGATGGTGGCTCAACTCATCATAGCTACAAAACATTTGCACAACCACTAGTGCTGTCTGGTAACATGTAACATGTTGATTGGCTGTCAAAATGCAGTAAGTTTACAATACTTTGGAAATTTAAAATGGTGTTGAGAAGTCATGAAGAGGTATTCTCATTCATCATCCTCTGTTATCCTAGTTGTGTATTCTGACATACTCAAGGAGACAAGATCCAGTGAGTACAGTTGCTAAGTTTCATATGCTCTCCAACTCAAAGTTGTGTTGTTTGGCTTGTTTTGGCTTTTATTCTCTTTGTATGTTTGCTGTCTTTTGACCATTTTAGTCTAGAACTGGTTTTGGTTTTGATACTTGCTTCAATTTTCCAGATTTAGATTTTTCTGTTTGTGGACTTTTTAATTCAAGGACTCATTCTTTTGATTAACTCTCTTTATTTGATTTATTGGTTAGTTTTTGAAATGGTCTTTTTCACTTTGAAATTTTATAGTTGCACTCTGTAATTTTTGCTCCCCTGCATCCAAAAGAGCCACTTGAGATGGTTCTGAGGATGCCTTCTGGATGCTTCCCTGCAAAGGTGCTTCAGCCATGTCCAATCAGGAGGAGACCTCGGGACAGATCTAAGACACACTGGAGAGATGACATCTCCTAGTTGTCTTGGGAATGTCCCAAAACCCCCCAGTTGAAGTTTGAAGAGCTGGCTGGGATGGCTGGGTGTCTTTACTTAGACTGCTGCCACCACACCCTGGATAGGATGAGCAGTAAAAAATGGATGGATGGATTAACTTTTCTAAATTTAAAAATGTAAATAAATGACTTAAGAAACTGTGTTAGGTAAGAATTTTAGATGGTTTTTCACAGTGCCATTTAGGCAACATTACCATATCCACTTGTAACATAAACTGTATTGGCTCAGCTTCCTCCAGAAAAACAGCCTCTGTCAAATATACACTATATAAACCTTATGGTTTTGTAACTTCTTTCAGTTCTATACAATAAAATTTTATTAACACTCGATCTTATGAGTTTAGACGATTAATGAATGGAGGATTTTATTGTTACCTTATTAACCTGTACTTGCTGTTTCTTTTGGCAAACATTTCATGATAGTGAATGAAACATTGTTTAAAATCTAGGTTTTTTTTTTTCCATTTGGATGAGAATCTTCTCTCAGTGTAGGCTGATGAGTTCTCCCTTTTGCACCGTGGCCGGCCGTTTGTAATAAAGAGTTTCCGGCTGAGAAAGAAATTGAGATGTAGCGATGGGGGAGGGGAAACTCTTTAAGAAGGTCAACAAATGCGACAGGCATGACGTCATGAAGAACGACGGAAACGGAAGCTGAGCGGCACCGCGTGTGTCTCAGCCGCGAACATTTAATTGGAAAGCCGAATTGAAAGCTCTTCGTGTTATATAAAATCTACCAGACAAAAAAATGAAAAAGGCATTTAAGTCTATTGTTTAATTATGTCGGGCCCTAGACCTTGCGCCTGATTAGCGTGTCCCGGACGATTTAAAGGTCCTGATGCAGTTGTATCTGGCTTGACAGCTCTCCAAGCTACGCGACTGACAACACAGAAACTGAAGAAGAAATGATGCGGCACTGAAGAAGAAATAATGCGGCAGTAGTGGTCACAGTCTTTAGTGACACGTACAGGTACGATCGAGGCAGGCTGTATACTTGTTCTTCGCGGCGGCTAATAGTAACAGCTCTTTCATATGTTTTTTTTCTCAGCGATCCGTTTTTTATAATAAGATCTTGATGATCCAGTTGGTAGGAAGCGGCCCGCTTGTCTGTCCTTTGGTGTCATAGAGGCGGGAGGCACAATCTTTAAGATAAATCTTTGTGATGTTTTCCAGTCCTTTGGTACTCGGTCCCTCGGTAGAAGTGCCCCAGTGCACCCGGGTGTTTCGCAGCATATGCTGTGTGGTTAATCCGGCTCGCGTCACTTTACCAATGTTGTCAACTTGGCTATTTTGTGGCTGTAGGTAGCGACTTTTAAGACCCCTTTGACGGCTTTATTTTGAAAAAGAACCTAGTGATAAATCTAACGACCTTTTCAGTTGACGTAAGCAACTTTTCTTTCTTAAGCAGCTGACAACAATTCATGTAACAACTGATTGTTGTGAAGTTCAACAGAGCGCGCTCTGCCCGCGGTGTTTATGATGAATCACGAATGTGCTGCGCTTGCTCGAGGTAGAGAGGGGCTAACGCGCGACTGTTGATCGGGGATGGACCTTCTCTTCGTTTTAAACTTGAAACGGCTTGTTAGGCTATGATATTCCACGTAGTTAAAAAGTGAACAATTTACATCTTTCCCTTTTCTGACATATCTGCTTATTTTGCGTCAGGCCAATAACGCACATTTGTTTAATGCAGACTACCCGCTTTTAAGCAGCACACATAACCCACACTTTTAAAGAAAGGGTAATGTCAGGCATAGGTTGATGTGCTATTTAAAGTTATATTTGTAAAAGTATAGAAAAAGAATGGTAGTCAAAGCCATGGGGTTAACGATCTTAAGGTGGGTTCTGTTGGTTCAACTTGGATGTTCCAGTTTACAGAATTCATTCAATTTATAATTCACTGTCAGATTTTAGGCAACATACTGTACACAGAGTCATAGACTGATATACATACAGTATACACTGCACAGCAGCATAGCATGACAGTACGCAACATTCACACTGTTTACACAAAACAGATTAGCAGATACTTAGGCATTTAGTTAGTTTCGTTTATGAGTCATATGTATGCTGTTTTTACACGTTGTATCTAAATAAATAAAATATATTAATTCATTTAAATATATCATCTATATGAGTTATAAGTTTAATTATTTTTAATAAATTATGAAACACCTTCCTTCTGCACTTAATACGAGCTTGGGACTCAGATTTCTTTGTACATAAATTACAGAAGAAATTGTTTCCAATAATTATCTATCCTGCTAATTGTAGGTCATATTACTTGAATTAAAAATATTTAATAAATCTTATGAACTACTCATAATTTTTGATACAATTTTTTATTGAAAAAACAGATGAGACCAGGTTATTTGATCACAGTAATAGCTGCAACATCGTTTATTCTCGTTCTGACCTTTGAAAAACATTGAGTTAAAGTGAGGAAAAAAAGTTGTTTCCAATTGTAATTGCAATTATTCTATTTCATCATTGGGTCATTAAACGACGCATAATATATTAAACTTTGGTCTATAAACGAATGTGTACATGTTTTATCTGAAAATGGTATTAAGTAGCGGTCTAAAATTAATTTTACTATTCATCTGGTATAATTTCAGGAAAGCTTAGTTTATGTGTTATATGTGTGCTGTTTTTTTTTTTTTTTTTTCTTCATCTAGTTTAGAATGCATTACTTGAGATATATATATACATTAATATATCTTTAAATTAGAATTTTATTTTGCTTTCTATTCTGTTAAAAATCCTGATTCTTTAATGGCACTTTATGGTTCTTTACTGGGTTTCATGGCTCCTTGTAAAACCAATGCATGAGCACGGGAAAGGCGCTCTATAAATGCAATGTTTCATGTTATTATTATTATTGTTATTATTATTGGTTGGCAAAGCACAGTTTCATTCTGGGAAGGCTTCTTTGTGCTTTGAAAAGCTTTCTAATATGTAGAAAAAAAAAATAACGTATACTAGGATATCTAACAGGACGTTACCGATTAAGAAAACCTGGACTTAGTCTTCATAAGTATCTGACAGAATGCATGAATATACAAAGAAGACAGACAGAGTTACTGGTCTGAGAGAGCTATGGCTCTGGGAAAGAAATTATTGAGGTTTTGTCTGTTAGTTTGTTTTTAAAATGCCAAACTATTTTACGCCCGATTGTCACAGCATCTGCAATACTTCACTATGCAAAAACACCCTCTGCTACTGCCAACCGGAGTGTGTGAGCAACGCAGGAAAAGCTTGGGACTCCAGCATCATCAGTGCCTTTTATCTTATTTTTTGCATTGTTGTGGACCGCAACGTGCACTTAACTTTTCAGAATGGCCCAAGTGCCAAGCATTTCCTGAAATGCGTCTGCTATTGCGTGGCCTGTATGGGGGCCTCAGAATTGCTTTGCCTGCAGCATAACTCAATGGTGAGTGAAATTGTCATCTATCTACTGTGCAGTTAATCTGCTCCAAATGTCAGTGACGAAGCCGACAGCTTTTACATTGTCTTACCAGGGATGGAAAAAAGCATGTCGGCAGCTTAGTGCACGATCTCTCTGACGTGGGCACAATTTGGAATGTTGTACTTGGGTTCTAACACATTCAGGAACAGCCAACAGTGGTTGACCGTCAAGAACGATATATCCGGCAAGCGCTTCTGTTATTTTCACTGCCCACGAGTTATTGTTTGACATTTTTCCTCCTTTCTAGAGTCTTCTGCAACGTTGAGTGATGCTGTGCACCACCGGAGGTAATTTCACAATGCTCATTTTTAGTTTATTTTCACAGTTTAGGCTTTGGTTTTCACCGTTAATTATAAAAGAACTTCCACATCGCAGACATTTTGTATTCTACGTATTGTTAAAGAATGGAGGATGAAGAATGGAAAGGTTGTTGGTCCAGATGTCATACCTATGGAAGCATGGAGGTGGAGAGATGGCAGTGGAGTTTTTAACCAGATTGTTTAATGGAATCTTGGAAAGTGAGAGGATGTTACATGGGTTGGAGATGGTGGCACTGACCAGAAAGCAGGAGACAGAGCTGGAGGTGGCAGAGTTAAAGATGGTAAGATTTGCACTGGGTGTGACGAGGATGGACAGGATTAGAAATGAGGACATTAGAGGGTCAGCTCAAGTTGGACGGTTGGGAGACAAAGTCAGAGAGGTGAGATTGTGTTGGCTTGGACATGTGCAGAGGAGAGATGCTGGGTATATTGGGAGAAGGATGTTAAGGATAGAGCTGCCAGGGAAGAGGAAAAGAGGAAGGCATAAGAGAAGGTTTATGGATGTGGTGAGAGAGGACAAGCAGGTGATGGGTGTAACAGAACAAGATGCAGAGGACAGAAAGATATGGAAGAAGATGATCCGCTGTGACGACCCCTAATGGGAGCAGCCGAAAGAAAAAGAAGAAGAAAGAAGTAAAGCTCTTTGAGCTACATCATTTGTATGAAAACATGCTATAGAAATAAATGTTGTTCTTGTTGTAATGTTTTAATACGGAGCCATGTGATCAATCAAAATAATGATGCTCATGTAATCAGCTACTTGAATTCCATCCAGGTTTTTAACCCTCCTTTCAGATTTCATTGCTTAGGGCATCAGAGTAGGGGAATATTAAAAAGGCAAAGGAAAGTGGAACATATAAAAATTGATCAATTGAGGGGATATTGTAGTCTGTTTTTGTAATGCACTCAATTTTGTTTGAAGCATTCCCAATAGGACACAATTGGCTTTTCAAAACTGTATGTCTCCCCATCACAAATTATTAAAAACATCTCCGCCTTTCACTGCATATCTGTCTAGATGTTATTTACACATTGTAAACAATTTTAAGATTTTATTACTTCAGCTGTTTATGTACATTATTTTAGAACTGGGAGTTGACCTACAAAAGTAGCATTCGCCTAAGTGCAAGCTGTGACATTTTCAGAAATGCCTGCATTGCAAGCTTGAATCTGAAACCCCGAGTTTAGCAGTAATGGTCTGATAACTATTATTTGAATAGCAAACTTGGAGCCTTTACATCTCAGCTCTGTATTTTTAAAATTAATGTTGAACGAGAAATGACAAATTATGTTGGATTAAAGGGCCTTTTCTCAGAAAAACAATTCTCATGTTCCTGCATTTCATCTTTTGTAGGATGGGAAGTTGTATTAGCAACTTTGCAGACTGTCAATGTAAATTAGCGCACATACAAGGTCTTTTCGAATGGTTTACAGCATTCCTGGTAAAAGCATCATAGGCCCAGGAGTTGGACTTTGTTTCAATATACTTAATGCCTGTTACACATATAAATATTTAATGTTAAAGTCTTTGAATTTGGAACCTACCAGGGGTTCTTTCTTTCCAACAGTGGTCATATTACAGAGAAAGTGAAGTAAACTGTTGTTTCACCCATAGTTTGGTTGAAGGTTTAGTTTCTGTGAACAAGAAGTTAAATTGTAGCTCTTGTGGCTCTGGTTGCTGTTAATTGTCTTCTTCCTTCCCTTAGCTGTTTTCCTTATCCGGGATTGCCGCAGTGGAGGTATATCTCTCTTTTCCATCACATTCTACTTCTGGCCATCTCCTTATTAATTGCATTCATCTGCATGTCATTCTCTGCCACATCCATCCATTTTTCGGTCTACATCTACTTCTTTCTACTGGCAACTCCATCATTAATATTGTCCTTGGTCTGCCCAGTGGAGTTTTCTCTTAATCATCTTTCACTGTTTCCCATTCACCTTTAAGCCCACTCAGTTATGGATTTACTTTCCACGTACTACATTTTACACATCTCCTGAACTTTCAGTCTCACTTGTAGGAGTTTTCTTAAATTTCTTCTCTATGCAACATTGCAGATCTTGCTGCTATTTTCGTGTATTTTTCCTTGGGTCAGAAAATATTCCTTTACACCAGGGGTCCCCAACTCCAGTCCTGGAAGACCGCAGTGGCTGCAGGTTTTCATTCTAACCCTTTTCTTAATTAGTGACCTGTTTTTGTTGCTAATTAACTTATTTTGAATTCATTTTAATTGACTTGTTTTTGTTGTTTTGAATTTCTTTATTGTTCCTCTGAATTGCTTCATTTCTTTTTTTAAAAGGCACCCAAACAGAAATTGAATGTGAAGTGAATGAGGCAACAGAAGACCAACTATGTCAGGGCCTCAAACTCCAACCAATTTCACTCCAACCAGTTGCTTAATCAGGTTCTGATAGTTGTCATTAATTAAACCCGTTCTTTAATTCCATGGCTTGTTGCTGCTCTCATTTTGCTATAGCAGACATTTCTGAAATTATTGATTTTCTCTTTTCTAAGAGCTCTGTTAATGTTTTGTTGACCTGAGCAGACCTTCATCTTTCTTTATTTTCAGATATTGTGTGATGGACACAGTTTGCTGCTCATGTTCTGGTTCATTTTGTATATTCTAATTGTTTGGCTTCTACTTAAGGAAAAAGAACCTGAGTCTTCAAGAGCAAGTCAGATAAAATAAATTAGCAGCAAATACAGTTCACAAATTAAGAAAAGGGTTAGAATGAAAACCTGCAGCCATTGGTGCCCTCCAGGCCTGGAGTTGAGGACCCCGCTTTACACTATCTCCAATTTTTCCATTGAACTCTGATACTCTGCCTGTGTTCCTTCTCTAGCCTTGATGCTCCATTAAATCAGTGATCCTACGTACTGAAAGGAGTCCACTCCTGCCAACTCTGTCTACTACCAGCTTTTCATTTCCATTCTTACCCTCTCCACTGTAGTTGCAAGACATACTGAGTTTTGGCCTGCTTATTGTCATCCCATACCCCTCTAGAACATCTAAATCTATTTGTAGTGCCCACCTTGTATCGGCAAAATAAGTATTGACTAAGGACCTTCGCTTTCCACTTCCTTTCTAATCTCTGTGTACTGTACAGAATATAAATCTACCTATCCATCATTGACACTCTAATTGACTGACAAGGAATACTTGACTTGATGCAGACACCCTTAAGAAGAACAGTTTTCACTAGTGGACCATTCTCATGGTCCAGTCACAGAAAAATCCAGTTTTACCAAAATGTTAATTTAGTTGGGAATATATTTGAGAAAAGCATGATGATCTTTCATATTTAATAGAAGCAAACAGCTATTGTAAGAGCCATTTTCCTAGTTCTATAAGATTCATGAATATTTTACTAGATGACAATGCATAATCTATGGGAGGTTCCTAAAACCCCCACAAGTCGAATTGTGTTGGTATATTCTTGCCATTTCTAATAGCTCTGAGTAAACATTATTCTTCAGTTAGTGACAGCCTTGCCTTGTGTAAGGTGTGGAAGGCATAAGGTTTTAAACTGTGCCTACGGGCCTTTTGAGTATGTGGAACAACTCTTAAGAAAACGGTGCTTATTTATGTACTGTTAAGGTGTACAGAAGAAGAAATTAAGAACCTTTAAGTATAGAAAGAAGAAATAAAGAACTTTTAGGCACAGAAATAGCTAAAGTTTCTCAAGAAAAACTAAGATTAGAGAAGATACATTTTTCCTTTTTTTTTGCCTTTTATTCTACATAACTATTTTTTCTTTTATTCTTGTGTGGATTATTTGCTTTTAACTTTCACTAAATATTTTTAAAATGAACTTTTGGACTGAGAGATTTCTTTCAGCATGCGTTTTACCCGTGCTTGATCTTGCCTTACACTTCGGCGGCTGCAGCTATCTTTGTTCCAGATGCAGAACAGCACAGCCATACTTCACAGTATGTCTGCTACAAGCCAGTGGCCTCGTGGTTGGAGCTCTGCTGGTGTTCTTTTCATCCTTCGCGTTTTAAGTTTCGCTTATTCACAGATCACCCTAAAATAGATACCTTACAAAAACTTCCCCTAACGCTATACTTCTCAGCCTTCTGTTTGCACTTTGCCTCTACTGTATGTCTGATCATTATTCAAGGAGTGAATGTAGAGGGCATGCACTCCTACAAGTACTTGGGGGTCCACATTAATGACAGGTTGGACTGGTCTTGGAACACCGAGGAACTTTATAAGAAAGGGCAAAGCAGGCTCTTCTCCCTTAGGAGACTGTGTTTCTTTAATGTGAGTAGTGACATATGGAGGAATATTTTGGACAAAATAAAATAAATAAAAACAGTGGGGGGAAATAAGTATTTGTGCCCCTGCTGAATTTGTAAGTTTGCTCGCTTACAAAGAAATGAACAGTCTCTAATTTGTATGGTAGTTTCATTTTAATGGAGAGAGACAGAATATCAACCAAAAATCCAGGAAAAACATATTAGATGAAAGTTATAAATTTATTTGCGTGTCATTGTAGGAAATAAGTATTTGATCCCCTACAACCCAGCCAGAATTCTGGCTCCCACAGGTTGGCTGCGTGCCCATGTGGCACACAGATTACAATCAGTCAATTATAGATACTTCTGATCTCAACTCGTTACGTATATAAAGCACTCCTCTCCACAGACTCAATTTCTTCCATTCCAACCTCTCCACCACCATGGGCAAGACTAAAGAGCTATCAAAGGACGTCAGGGACACGATTATAGACCTGCACCAGGCTGAAATGGGCTACAAGACCATCAGCAAGAAGCTTGAAGGGAAGATGACAACTGTTGGTGCGATTATATGGAAATGGAAAAAATATAAAATGACCATCAATCGCCCTCAGTCTGGAGCTCCATGAAAGATCTTGACTCATGGGGTGAGGATGATCATGAGAATGGTGAGGGATCAACGCAAAACTACACGGGAGGAGCTTGTTAATGATCTGAAGGCAATTAGGAGCACAGTCACCAAGAACACCACTGGCAACACACTACGCTATAATGGATTGAAATCTTGCAGCGCCCACAAAGCCCCCCTGCTCAAGATGGCACATGTATAGGCCCATCTTAGGCTTGCAAGTGAACATCCAGCTGCATCTGTCTCTCTCCATTATAATGAAACTACCATTAAAATTAGAGACTGTTGATTTCTTTGTAAGTGAGCAAACTTACAAATTCAGCAGAAAATCAAATACTTATTTCCCCCACTGTAAATGCGCAAATAAAAGTGCTGTCAAATGTGAACATAAATAAATGTGTCACGAAGTATAGTTTTTGTTGCTTATTTATTTATTTATTTATTTATTTAAATGTGTCTGTGACCTGGGTTCGCTTCCCGGGTCCTTCCTACATGGAGTTCGCATGTTCTCCCTGTGTCTGCGTGGGTTTCCTCCGGGTGCTTTCCTCCCATAGTCCAAAGACATGCAGGTTAGGTGCATTGGCGGTCCTAAATTGTCCCTAGTGTGTGGATGTGTGTGTGGGTGTGTGCGCCCTGTGGTGGGCTGGTGCCCTGCCTGAGGTTTGTTCCTGCCTTGCGCCCTGTGTTCGCTGGGATTGGCTCCAGAAGACCCCCGTGACCCTGTAGTTAGGATATAGCGGGTTGGATTATGGATGGATGGATGGAAATCTCTCTGTAATATTCATCCAAATCCATCCTGAAATACGGCTTGTAATAAAACTATCACTTTCACTCATCAAAGTTGACAGGGTGGGCTCTAGCGCATACTGTGTTTTGATTGGTGAATCGTCTTCTGTAGATTTCTGTGCTGATAGACTGAATAAGGTATGAGCAGATCGAGGTAAATGAGATAGAAGAAGAATTAATTCGGAAAGTGGGCCCGTGTACTTTTTGGTATTTGAAATTTCATTTTAGAAGCAAAAACGAAAAAACGAAAATGAAAGGAATTTTCAGATTTAGATTTTTTGATTAAAGAATAAAATGAGGGAAAATAAGGTATTTTTTTAATTCTGTGGTATATGTGTAAATGTGTGAATGGTTGCTCATTGACAAGTGTAACACATATGAAGAAAACTTTCTGTAAATCACGTTGCTCTCCTAACGTGTTACACTTGTGCACACTGTTAATACTCGAAACGTTTACTAGCTATAGTAGCCGGTAAAAGTCAATGAGGAACCATTCAAATTGCTAGCACTCTAAAAATTGCCAGACTTAGTATTAGTAAATGAAATCACCAAATGTTATCTGTTTCACAGTAAGTAACAACAATAACGTTCATAAAAGAACTGCTACATCAATGAAGCAGTTTGCAAAGCTTGTATTTTTACCGGAAAGATGCGACTCTGTTTTTCTGCAGTCATGTCCTCGTCCCGGTGTGTCACTCTTTTACTGTTCTGGAAAAGAACGTAATGGTCCAACCTCTGCTGACGCCATGCAGTGTAACTTCAAGGCCGTCGATCGATGTGTTGTGAGGAGGACTGTTCGCACGTGTCGTCAAAAATCGAACAGAAGAAGTTTCAGACAACGAAAATGCGCCTGTTGTGTTGTTTTTTAGCTATCACACTTTCATTATTTGAATCGCAAATAAATCCAGAAAAAGTATGTGTAATTTTAAGTTTATGACTGCTGTTTGTTACCATAGAATTAAAAAAAAAATACCAAATTTTCGTTATTCAAAAATCAAAATCATAAAATTCATTTCATTTTACGTTTTTTCATTTTTGCTTCTAAAATGAAATTTCAAATACCAAAAAGTACACGGGCCCATTACTTTGTTTTTCGGAACAATAAAAGAGTGACACTCGGGGAGGAGGACATAACTGCAGAAAAACTGAGTCGCATCTTTTAGGTAAAAATACAAGCTTTGCAAACTTTGCTTCATTGATGTAGCAGTTCTTTTATGAACGTTATTGTTGTTACTTACTGTGAAATAAATAAAGGCCGTTTTCTCGTTCTCGTTTCTTGCGTTTTTCTTTTCTGATGTGCAAAAGAACAAAAGGAAAAAAAGTAATTGTTTTGCATTTTTAATTTTTTCCTTTTAAGTTGAAAATCAGATTAGTGTCTCATTTTCTTTTTTAAATGATATTTTCTGAAGCGAAATTTCAAATACCAAAAAGTACATGGACCAGGGTGCTTACTACTGCAGATGAAATAGATTGTCCCGAAGTTATCGCATATTTCAGAAGAAATGATAATGTTGGCAGTCCTTTTAGACTATGCTACTGATGAAACTATTTTTGAAAAACTTGAAGAACTGGTGCAGCAGCCTAGGCTACCCGCCAGTTCAGGTGACGACATGACCTGCCCTGGACGACCGTCCTTTGACATTCCAGCTGAGCCAACAGAACACTTTCTTTTCTGCTGTTTAAAAGTGTGACAGCTTGTAGACCTGTTTGGTGTATCGGAGAAGATGATCACAAGGCAAATGACAAGGCAATGTTGGATACGGTGAGCTTCACCTGTTTCAGTTTAGACTGGGTGCCAGCCCAGTTAAAGATGATTGTTTGCCTAAACATTTTTTTAATTTAACATATGGAATATTACAGATTGACTTTGCTACACTAAAACTAAGCCATGCTACAACAATGTTGTCAACTGATGACTGCCATAAAGTATCACTGCCCAGTTAGTCACGTGTACTTAGATAAGTAAAAGAACATAACAAATATTAACAGCAATCCCATAATAATGCACCAAATATTACAATACAAACAAAATGAAACTTTTTTTTGCTTCCAATAAATTTTTGCTTTTAAGAATTCATGGTTATTTTCAGGATATTGTACAATAGGGATTCTCCTGCTATAATTATTTTTGCAGTTTATTGTCTGTGGAGCTGCATTAGTAATTTTTATATTTAAGTTTTTCCTTTATAACAGCACGTTGAACGTTGCCACTCTGTGGTCCTGTTAGCACGATGCTATGTCTTTGCCTGAGGTGTGGTTTTTGGCCTTTATTGTGATGCTTTAAAAGTTCACACTGCATGCTTGACACTGTCCGAGGTTGTGGATTTCAATAAGCACATTCAGTGAAGACTTTGCTGTTGTTTAAACCATAGAGCTTTATCCATCCATCCATTATCCAACCCGCTATATCCTAACACAGGGTCATGGGGGTCTGCTGGAGCCAATCCCAGCCAACACAGGGCGCAAGGCAGGAAACAAACCTCAGGCAGGGCGCCAGCCCATCACAGGGCGTGCACACACACACACCAAGCACAATTTAGGACCACCAATGCACCCAGTGGGAGGAAACCCATGCAGACACTGGGAGAACATGCAAACTCCACGCAGGGAGGACCCGGGAAGCGAACCCACGTCTCCTTACTGCGAGGCAGCAGCGCTACCCACTGCGCCACCGTGCTGCCTTTTTAGAAAGGAAATATTGAATTTATTCCATAACACAAGTAATACAGTGTATTAATATTTTTGTGTAAATAATCAAAGTTATTCTAACATTCTTTTATTTACTGCGAAGCAGCAGCACTACCCACTGCGCCACCGTGCTGCCTGCATAGAGCTTTAGTGATTTTTTTTTTTTTTTTTGATTTAGCATTTTGTTTTTGATGACAGATATTTAGCCTTTATGGTTTTGATGCTTGCCACATTCTGTACAGCAATATGGGGTCTCCCCCAAGTGAATTCAAGTGTGTTTCTGAAGACTGCTCATGTGTGTAAACAGCTTGTCACATTCTTTACAACAGTATGGCTTCTCTCCAGTGTGAATCCTCTTGGTTCATCAATTGTTTCAGTTGCTCAGGTCACTTTCACAAGCAGTACACCACAATTACAGAGGACTTCAATTTGCAGTTACGCACAGAGGAATCGTGTTATCGACTACTCCAAATTCAGATCCTTAGCTAGCCACTTGACTGATGTGACTATTTCAAAACAATTTCAAGCTTTTCTTTATCTCCCTTAACCATTTATTTCAGTGTTAAATATCCATATTTCCATTCTGTGAGCATATTTTCAGTTTTCTAGATGACATTCAATGTCTGTTAGTACCTATAATCCCTCTAAGCTTCCACCAGTGCTTTATCTTCTCCAGCACCTTTCTCATTCTTCAAGTCTTATATTGCTGTTTTAACTTCTGCTGGGGTGACCCTTTAGTGCAGGGACTTCTGTGGGGGTCCCTCTGTGCTGTTGGAGTTCTGCAGTTTTCCTCATTCATTAATTCTTTACAATACTCTGCCCGTCTTTTCCTTGCCATTTCCTCCCTGCTCTCAACTATTCCATTGTTATCTTTGATTGTTGTCACATTTCCTGTATCTTTTTTTTAATTAGTGTAAATTAACCAGTTGAGAAAAGAAACGATACAGCAGGATAACGAATATGGTTTCAGATTAGACAGTAAGTAACAGAGTGTTTTACATAGCAATTTTTGTGTATTTACCTGTTGCTTGTCTTTATAAAGAAGTGATAATTTAATCTATTTAGCTTTCATCTATTTAGTTTGTCTTGTAATTGTCAACCACAGGCTGTATCTAAAAATAAAAAGCTGGACCACATTTGGCTTAGCCCATGGCTGTCGTCTTCTAAATTTAGTCAATAAGGGGGCCATATAATGCACCATTTACCATTAATAGGACTTATTGTATGCTATGTTTCTTACCATGATTGTATAGACTTGTGGGAAATGGTTTCTTTCTAGCTTGTCACAATATTAAAGTCTGCTACAACTGTTTAGTCCATCCATCCATCCATTATCCAACCCGCTATATCCCAACTACAGGGTTACGGGGGTCTGCTGGAGCCAATCCCAGTCAACACAGGGCGCAAGGCAGGAAACAAGCCCTGGGCAGGGCGCCAGCCCACCACAGGACACACACACACACCAAGCACACACTAGGGACATATTAGAATCGTCAATGCACATAATGTGCATGTCTGTGGACTGTGGGAGGAAACCCACACAGACACGGGGAGAACATGCAAACTCCACGCAGGGAGGACCCGGGAAGCGAACCCAGGTCTCCTATAATCATATTGCAATGTGTTTTCTGTAAACTGATTTTCCATTTCCTCTGTAGTCAAAAATAGAAGAGATAATCTCACACGTTCGATTCTTTTAGTTCGGTTCTTAAGAATTTATACCTTTTTCCTCCCACAGGTCCATATAGTGAACTTGTAGATGCACAGGATGGAGGAGATGTGCCAGGCTGACCAGGGAGCTCAAGAGGTACAATTTAAATGTGAAGGGGAGGACTCCGAAGAGAAGAGCAACGATGAGGAAGGGGAGTATTTCAGATTAGACAAGAACTTGCACTGTATTTATGAAAATAAGATTGTACGCGTTAAAGAAGAGAATCGCGAATGGGAGTCTGTCCTCCATAAACAGGAAAACCTCAGCACTGAGGAGGGAAAATGTGAATGGAGAGCTATTGACATTAAAGAAGAAGATTATGACCAGATGTCGGATAGTGGTATGCAGAAAGATGAAACTCTGAGTATAATTAAGGAAGAAGACTTTAAAGCAGAGTCCGTCTCTCAGTGTATTTGTCCAGATGAAGGGAGAGCTGGATTAGACTCAACTCAGAGTGGACCCTGCTCTCTGATGGAGCATTCGTTTGGTCCAAAGTCCGAGTCATTACAGCCTGACAGGAAGATGGCTGAGAAGACACCACATTTAAGTAATCCTGAAGAAGGTAAGTCTTACCAGAAATCTTAACGTTTGGGGCTGATTTTACTTTATTGAGCATTACTTGTGTTCTGGTTTGTGTATTTTATTGTATTGACTCCCTTTTTTTGACACTCGTTGCACGCCCAACCTACCTGGAAAGGGCTCTCTCTTTGAACTGCCTTTCCCAAGGTTTCTTCCATTTTTTTTTCCCTACAAGTGTTTTTTTGGGAGTTTTTCCTTGTCTTCTTACAGTGTCAAGCCCTTGTCAAAAAATCAGGGCCTGTTAAAGCCAATTGCGGCACTTCTTGTGAGATTTTGGGCTATAGAAAAATAAAATGTATTGTATTGTACTTTAGCTAAAGAGGCCTTGGTTTCTTTTTTTGGCACTAAACTGCAAAATGCTAGCCGATTATTCCTCAAAATATTCCCCATTCTCATAGTCGGTGGCCCCTTTGCTATTTAATTAGCCTTCACTTAGACATTTGGTGGAGGAGTCACTTGTGTTTTTCTCAGTTAATGCCTTAGTGTGCATACAGTGAATATCAAAAGTCTGAGCACCCTGTGTGAAACACCAGCACTTAGTTTTGGAAAGGCTGACATCATCATGTCAGACATGCTTTCACCTTTAGTGAGATTGTGTAAGCAAAAATATTTAAATTGGAAACAATGGGTCATTTTTAAGAAGATTAATTAGATTAGGTAGCAGAGAAGTACCAAGACTGCACCAATATTGCAAGCGATTCTGATGCAAAAATTTCTGTCTTCTTCAAAAAAGAAAAACTTCAAAAAGACGTTCAGCTTTCAACACGACAGCAATAAACAAGGAATAAAAAATGTCATGGACTGGTCCAGTCAGAGGTTGAACCTTAGTCCTGTAGAAAATGGGTAGACTTGGCAAAATTTATGGTCCGCGCTTTGTACAGATGGTCCCTTTGCATTCATACTATACTTTTCTACAAACAGTGGGATAAAACTGAAACTTCTATGGGGTTTAAAATTGATGAATACGTGTCAAAATAGTTCTACTTCAGGAATCAAAGCTAAAGATTACTTTGGCCCTGAAGTACAGTGCATTAAAAAAACAAGTTAAATCATGCAAAAACAAATTGGGAAACACAAACACAAATTGGAAGGACAGAAAAGCAAATCAGAAAGCACAAAAATGGATCACCACTCTCTGAAACGCTGTGATGGATTCGTGATGTACTTTTACCTCTCACTGTTTCTTCCACATCACTTTGTACCTGTTATCACTCCGTGATTTCAGTCTATAAATTTATATTTTCTAAAAAATTCAATAAGTTAAACTTGACCATCTACAGAGCCACTGAGGCAACAGAGTGTATTTTTTTTTTACCTTGGAAGTAATGTGGTGCACACCAGACACTTTTTCAGATTCATCATTTCCTGTTAACTATTACTACTTAATAGTTTGATGTTATGCCTACAGTTACAGCTCTAGAAAAATAGAGGCCAATAAATTTTAATAGTGTAGCTACATTTGGGCTAAGCAAATATCACCGGCACTTTAAAGTAGGAATCCTCCTTGTCAAAACCAAACATGATGATGAAAACAATATGGTTTAACTCTTGTTAAAGCAGATTAGCAGCCGGGGCGTCCTCAGCCCCAATGAAGGCAACTCGGAGACTTTAGAAAAGACAGCAGAATTAAGCTCGATTGTATGGCGCACATACAGACTCAACCCAGATGGAACAATGAGCCCCCAACAATGGGCCCCTTTTAGCGGAAAAAAATGTAAGCCGATCTTCGTGACGGAAAGAGGCTGCCGATGGAGTAGAGCCGGGTCCGTAGAAGGTGAAAGGGGCGGACGCATAGCCGATTAACCACCTGGTCGTGGGAAGGTAAACAGAGAGCCCATAAAGTGGTGGCGGGACGGAAGCAGGCAGACACGATTCAATCAACAAGGTTTATGGAAAACATAACATGAAATAACTAATATATATATATATATATATATATATATTTGGTTTTTTATATATATATATATATATATATATACGAGGTGTGGCAGAAAAGTAATGAGACTGGCAACACTGCAAGCGATCTGGCAACGCTGCGCTGTTGTCCTTGATAGAGCACGTGTATCAGTACCCTCCCATAGCTCAGTGCGAGTTTCAACTCCTTCCGTTAACTACGTGATTTTTGTGACTGCTATTAGCGAAGTTGTGTTTTTGGTTGTGCGTCACGCAAAATGGAACAGCGGAATTTGGAGCAACGTTGTGCCATTAAATTTTGTGTTAAGCTTGGAGAATCGGCAAGTGTGACGTTTGAAAAGTTAAAACAGGCCTATGGGGAACATTCTTTATCCCGAGCTCAAGTTTTTCAGGGAGGCCTTCAACTTCGAAAACCAATGAAAACATCGAACGTGTGAACACTCTTGTGAGATCAGACCGTCGTTTAACATTAAGAATGTTGAGTGAACAATTAAATTTGAACAGATTTACCGTTCATCAAATTTTGACTGAACATTTGCACATGCGAAAGGTCTGTGCCAAAATGGTGCCGAAAAACCTCACAATTGAGCAGAAGGACAATCTTCCTGTGGTTCCCCAGCCCCCTTATTCACCTGACCTCAGTCCGTGTGACATTTTCCTTTTTCCTAAACTGAAAAATGTCCTCAAAGGACGTCATTTCGGGACTTTAGAAAACATCCAAAAGAGTGTAACGGACATGCTGAAGACCATACCGGTTGAAGACTTCCAGCGCTGCTACCAACGGTGGGAACAACGTCTCCATCGGTGTGTAGCTGCCCAAGGGAACTACTTTGAAGGGGATAACATTGATGTTTGAAAAAAAATAAAAACTTTGGTAAATAAAAAATCAGTCTCATTACTTTTCTGCCACACCTCGTGTATATGTATGTGTGTGTGTATATATATATATATAATAAAAATCAAACAACAATCCAAGATTTATAAAAAAATAACCTCCAAAAACTATATACATACAATGAATACAAAAGGCAGTTGTTTGCAATAAAAAAATAACTAAATATATTGTTTAAAAAAAAAATAGAAAACAAAAGGTTTTATAGTCAGTCTGTCAGTGCCATAACCTGCAGATGAAGCCCAAAATTAAAAAAGAAAATTGAGAGGAGGAGGCCTGCCAACTTATAAAGTGCCAGTCACTTATACAGATTAACAAAATCTTAAGTAGGCCTCCTCCTGAACAAAAAAGAAAAGTATGAGCCCATCCACAGATTAAATAAATAAAATAAAATGAATAAATAAATAAATGCCTTTAATGCCAAGCCCCCCCGCACGATCGCGTTTCTCCCTCTTTTTTTCCTCCAGCCAGTCCTCGACACTTTTGCCGGCAGCAGTGGAGCAAAACGATTTCCCCCAAAGCGGCTGTGGCCAAACTCCTTCATTTTAGGACGGCCACAGCACTGGCAAACAAAGTCCTCTACCTTCTTCCTTTGTTTGGGGGGGATACCTTGCTGTTGCACCAGCTCCTCCGCCTCCTGCTTCTTCCTGCGCCACCAGGCAGTGGTGCAGGGTACAGAAGGTTGTGCGGTTGGCGGGTGGCTCATGTGGCATGGGGGGGGGTGCCCAATGATGGGTGGTGCCACATCCATGGGGCCCCAAGCTCGCAGTGTTGCCTGACTGAACAGATTGGGCAGGTCAGCAAACACATAATGTTGTGTGCCGGACTGCTCTGGACCTGTGGGATGTGGGCGTACGGCAGGGGTGGGCTCTGAAGCCAGGGCCAAGGTGCTCAGCAATGGCACGGTCATCTCCAGAGCCCGCTGTACCAGCTCCCTGGTGCGAGTATAGTGCCTATAGGGACACAAAGCAAAGGAAGTTAGGGTGGGAGGAGAGGGGTATGGGGGACTTCACTTGTCCAGTGTGTACTTACCATTGTGCTAGGGTACGCTGATTGAGGGGGAATAGCTGGATACGTGTCTGGGCCACGAGTACCAGGTTTGTAAGGATGTTCTCTTGAATGCAGATATAATCTCGCATTACTGCTGCCAAGCGGTTCACCCTCACGTCACAGATGGTGGTTACCTCGGGGTGAATCCTGGACAGCTCTATACAAACGGCCTCCACAAGGTGGCTGATGTTTGGCATTTGTGCGGCTTGGCCTCCTTGGCCGACCATGCACCTACAGAATTTGAGGTGGGAGGGTGTTTGGGAGAGAGGAAAGAGAGAGAGTCAGTCATGCCATCGATATCTGATCAAAAGGAAAGAAGCCACACCACACCACACCAAAGAGGCTAAGCACCTACCGTTGCAAGCTCTCCACTCTCGGTGTGACACTGGTCTGCGAGTGCTTTCCTGGTGACGTGGCGGAAGTGAACCCTCCGGCAATCATTCCCGGAGGGTGACGATCTCTACCACTTGGTGCTGCGTCACGTAGTTTGGAAGTTCGCGGGGCGAAGTCCTCCTCCAGACTGAAGAGGGTGTGGTCCAGAGGCTCCTCTACTGACCCCTCGTCCTCTTGGAAGCCCTTGTCGACACTGTCGTCGTCATCTGTATCGGTCCCATCCAGAGTGTCGGGATCCCTGCCTATCACTTCCTCCAGCACTCGACCGGTCTGTGAAAACAGGTACTGGACGCCAATGAGCTCACCTGTGAATAAGAGGGAACTGGTTTAGAATGAAAAGGTGGGAGGGAAGGATGGAGCGAGAGAAAGAGAGAGAGAGACACACACACAGACAGACAGACAAGACAATGGCTGGACGCCTGCCTCACCAGTTTACTTTGCAGGCTGGGTGTAATCCTCAACCTGCTTCATGTGAAGCACAAGTTCACTCAGCTGATTAAGGGAGTGCTGGAGTTTGCCACTGTAGCAGACAATATCACGGTCTGCTGCCTCCACTGCCTGTGCCGCACGGTCCTCATTCCACTGCGCCAGGCCTTCTAGGAGATAGGTCTAAAAGTGGGCCGCGCTGGCTGAAGTGCCTGAAAGATTCAGTGAGAGAGAGAAATACAATGCCACCCAATCCTTCGCACAACACAGATCACAAAGAACAGGTTTCTGGGCCTGAACTCCGGCAGTGTAATCCCCCCCCCCTTTGACCAGCCACCTGGTCTGCATATACAGGTGCACACTGGGTGGGTCCTGGATGCAGTGGAGGTGGCGCCTCCGAGTCTTCCAAATGTCCTGGATCTTGTCACGGTCCAAAAGCGGGATACCCATGGCGTCAGTGGCGTCCCCGAAATCCTCCAGCATCTCATCAATGAGCCGGCCGGTCTCCTCCACCCCACGCGTGCGGCGGCGGCGGCGGCGGCAGTGGCAGGCCAGCTCTTTCAACAGGATGTTTCCGATCCCGGAGCCTCGGGGACCTGTCCCCGCCTTGCCAGCCTTGGCCTGTTGCAGCCAGGCGACATCTCCCTGATCCCACTCAAAAATACAGAATGAGAGATGTGCCATAAAGAGGCTGTATAGAGGGTGGCTCTCCATGGTGACAACTGCTGCGAAACGTCGCATCAGGTGCCACACGTCAAGCCGCACCACTAGCTGATCCCACTGATGGAATAAGAGGGACACCTTGGATGGTCCTCCATGGGAACAGCAGTCCTGGTTCACATACAGGACCAGAGGCGGAGACACACTGGCATCACGGTATCGCTGCATCAACCCGGTGGCCATGGGTTGCAGGCCAGCGCCCTTGGCTGCAGTGAGGACACTGATCAAGATCTGGCCGTGCTTATTCTCCATGTTAGTCACCCAGGCTGCCATACCTGCGGCGGCACCAGTGAGTTTCTTGGTCACCTGAACGATGAAAGGGAGAGTGACGGTAAGCTGTAAGGAAGAAAGGAGGGGATGGCAATATTGCTCACCTTCTTGGTGGAGTCCATCTTTAAGACTGAGCCGAAGATTGAGGTGATCCGGGTCTTGGTCTCCTCTAGCCTTGAAGCCACCTCCCTGGCGTAGACAGACAGCAACCACTTTGCACCTGGCATCAGGGTCATCCGTGGTGGTTGAGTGGGAGTTGCAGATGGCTGGGCACCTGGTACGATAAACTTGGCGCACGCCGACAAGTACTTTTTGGACCACAACATCCAGGACCTGCTGTGCTCCTCGAGCAGATATCTGCGCAGCCGGTTGGCCCCGTTGCCCAGCATGCACTCACGCATCTGCCCGATGAGCTTTTTGTCGCAGGATAACCTGTGTTAGAGAGAACAGAGACGTTAAGACTGCCCGTGTATGCCTGTCTACCTGTGGAAAGTTGACCCAGTCATCGGAGACCCCTTGTCTGACCTGTAAGTCAGAATAGCTGGAAACTCATCCTGGTGGGTGTGGTGCAGCTGATCCAAGACATCCTGCGACCAGCCCGCCACCTTTTTCCTGCAGTTCCGGCACTCCAGGTACTCCATGGCCATAAAGTACCATCCATCTGTGTCCAGGACCCTCCGGACAGTCCTGTAGAGTCCGGCTCCCAACAACCTGTGGTTGCATGCCGTGCAGGAGAGCTTGTAGGCCCACATGCGGTAGGACATCCACAGGAAGAACGAGCGCTGAAAAAGGTGTTGGGCGATGTAGGGGGCTTGAGGTGCAGGTTGCAGGGGCCCAGGAGGATACCACCAAAGGCGAAGTTTGGAGGTCCGCACAAGCTTTCCGTCCTTGCCCCTGGTGAAAAAAACCCGGCTTACCCACACCTGCTGTTCTTTACAACAACAACAACATTTATTTATATAGCACATTTTCATACAAAAAAATGTAGCTCAAAGTGCTTTACAAAATGAACAATAGAAAAATAAAAGGCACAGTAAAAAATAAAATAAGTCAACATTAATTAACAAAGAATAAGTAAGGTCCGATGGCCAGGGTGGACAGGTAGGTAGCGAGGTCCTCCACCCTCGGGCGAAAGTAGCTGTGTGTGTGTGTGTGTGTGTGAGAGAGAGAGAGAGAGAGAGAGAAACAAAAAGAATCATATAGGGCCTGTTCCTTTTTCAGCAATGGCATTCAAAGAAACACATCCTTTTAACTCGCCTCTCTCCTGGCTACAGACAGCATTTGCAAAGGCTGCTTTCCCTGATCAGCCATCGGTTGGGAGCGCTGAGATGACATGGGCACTCCACTGGTTGCAGACTGGGAGGTAGATGCTGGGGAAGGTTGTTTACAAATTCAAACAAATAACAGGTTAAACAGAAAAAGTGAAGGAGCCACCACCACCAGTTTCCATGGGTGGCTGTCACTTACCAGCCTTCAACTTCATGCTGGCCGACAGCAGCACATCGTCAGGAATCTCGACGATGGAAGCTGCTGCAGAGAGCTGCTGCAGAGAGAGAGGCGGTGGGGGCAGTAGTGGTGGTTTTGGGAAGAGAGGAGGAGAAGGAGGTTGCTGCTGCCTTCGCTTTGTCTCTCCGCCACACATAGAGCTGGAGCGCATGCATCCTGGTCCCAGCTTTGGTGGTCTGGCGCTGGAGCCATTTGATGTAACTGCGTTAGGGTACAAAACCGGGAACAGTACCAGGTGAACAAATGGAAGCAGGGTCCCACTACCTTGCTGTGCCCTTCCCCTCAGACACCACCCAAAAGTCTCTCACCTCGTGGCCTCCCGATCTTCTGCATTGTAAAGGGCCTGAAATGTCAGGTGTGTGTGTTCACCAAAGATGGCCGTCTTTACTTCGGGGAAAGAGCCAGGCATTCTTATTGCTTGCCAGCAGGTTATCCGACACTTGGCTGTCTTTGTGCTCCCTCTGGTGGGTTGCCAACACCATGACGGCATAGCCGAGGTCATGGGTCAGCAACCATTTAAAAGTTTCACCCCGGTACTGTCCAAACTGGAGCTTGCTGGCGCTGCGCAAGAGTTTGGAGTCCCCGGGGTCACCACCTGCTGCCCGCATGCGTTTCCTGGCCTGCTCCCTGACCATCTCAGCCGACTGTACCCTGAACGGCACAGAGCCGCTCAGGTGGTATGCCTTAATAATAATAAATAATTCTTTGCATTTATATATCGCTTTTCTCACTACTCAAAGCGCTCAGCAATTGCAGGTTAAAGGCCTTGCTTAAGGGCCCAACAGAGCAAAGTCCCCTTTGGCATTTATGGGATTCGAACCGGCAACCTTCCGATTGCCAGTGCAGATCCCTAGCCTCCGAGCCACCAATCCTTGGTGACCTGGATTGCCACGGCGGAGGCCTTGAGGGTCAGTTTGCCGGAAGTCTCGCAGCCTAACTATGGCACAGGGTTCAAGATGGATAAATTTAGATAAAGCAAGAGAAAGTTACAGTTCCACTCCAAAGTTTTACAACACCTCCGTTTTTCTTCAAATTTAATCAGCTGGAATACAACGAACGACCTGAAACAGATCCGCAGGAAACTGCCAGACATTTACATTTAAAGTTTAGGTTACCAAAACCTGAAATTAAAAGACATTTCAGATTATTACAAATTGGCCTTCAGTGAACAACTAATAGGTTACAACCTACATATAGTCTGCACCAAGCGACGTTGGCTCCAGCTTTTTTTTTTTTTTTTTTAATTAACCTTTGTGTTATTTAACCTATGAATACTTACATGTCAACACCGCAGGTGATGTTGGGTCTATTAAAACAACACAATCAACCAGTACATCAATTAAAGAAAGAAACCTTTGTTTTAAGAGGAAAACTGCTACTACAAACAAAGACTCACGTAGGAATACTAGTGGCAGTCATGGTAAGGGATACCAGAAACAGTTAATTCTGAAAGAGCACACAGACAAAACACACAAAAAGAAAATATAGAAATATAATGGTTAGTAATACTAGTACTGACTTTTTTTAAAGCCTTTAATAATATTACAACTACCTTGTTACACTGTAATTTGCTATGGTTAGCATTATTATTATTTATTATTAACAAACATAATTATAATGCAATTCTGTCCAGACTATTTACAGATATTTATATTACGGAAACCAGTTTGCTAAAAAGAAGAAAGAATACTTTCATTAATATGCACAAAACAAAAACATTCTCATTAGATTAAACTACATCTGTTTTATTTCACATCACTATAATCCTTGTGTACTACTAATAGCAGCAATAGTACCATATTAATATTACTATATTAATAGTACCAGCTGGCCCACTTTAAGATAACTTGGAACATGACATCTCCGCTTTTAGACGGGGAGGTGGATCTTCAGAACAGAAAATGGCACGCATTTTCATTTAGCCAGTCAAACTTTACAAAAATATTGGAAAAAGAAAACCTCGACCAATTAGAAGACAAACGTTTCCGCGGTGAGCCAATCGCTGCAAGACAATGGCACAAAATTGGAACAAAATAGCACCGAAGACTGTGACTTTTTAGTTATTACAATTCTTATAATTTCAGCC
This sequence comes from Polypterus bichir lapradei, assembly GCA_026402145.1. Taxonomy (NCBI): domain Eukaryota; kingdom Metazoa; phylum Chordata; class Cladistia; order Polypteriformes; family Polypteridae; genus Polypterus; species Polypterus bichir. The sequence continues at coordinate 229,948,768 of JANRMT010062791.1, forward strand.
GTTATTCTAACTCATCTGACTCCTAGCATTCCATTGCTCTAGTCCTGTCTCGAACTGATTCCACCAATAATTCTTAGTTAAGGGGGTGTCAATCCCCGCTCTGTCTGTTTGTCTTATCTGTTTGATAAGGACTATTCTTGCTTGTTACAATAATTTACAGCCAAAGAGGTCACATTCTCTCTCTAGGCAAGGGGCCCATCTTTCTCCAGCTCTCCTGTACTTTTGGCTTAATAGTGGTTTCTAGCTCATACAGAGTAATAAAAAATATGTAGTCATTAGTCTTTTTAATCCTAACTCTTACATCTTAATGCTTAGTAAAATATAGTGTCTACTTTTCTCTTGTGCTTATAATACTTTTCTAATACATAGAGATTACCAATTTTAAGAATACAATTTTCTATTCTCTCTGCTGTACCCTTAAACATTGCTGCTCATTCTGTACAGTGCAGTGGATGACCCAGTGTGCCACTGGATTTGACTAAGATAGTCAAGTGTGGCCTGACAAAATTCATCTCATGTTAACCAGGGCATCTTTTTTGTCAGAAAACGGTGACAGTTAATTAAAGTAATTAATTGTGCAAGTGTGCCAAGTTTGCCAGAGAATTTAATTGGTGTCCCCACATGGCGATAGGCAAACTTCACAAGCAGTCAAAATGTGGAATATGAGTGGCTATCGTAAGTTGTGGGAATAAGAAGCTGGCTGTGAGCTAACAGCAGTGAGTAGTTAGCCAACTAATGTAATTACTTTTTACTACATTGTAGTGCAGTGTTTAGTGCTGCTGCTTAGTGCTGAGTGTATATTTTTATAAATCCCGTAAATACCAAAAGGGACTCTGCTCTGTTGGGCCCTTGAGCAAGGCCCTTAACCTGCAATTGCTGAGCGCTTTGAGTAGTGAGAAAAGCGCTATATAAATGCAAAGAATTATTATTATTAATTATATGTATTTTTATAAAAGTGTAACTGGATATGTAACATCAAACAATTAAACCAAATGTTCTGTTTACAGGAGATGATGTATAGGCAAACACACAAGTATCCTAGGGCTCATCAAAAAGTATCTGCTATACATCAGGTTTATTCCCCCCAAAAAATGTCTCCATTCTTCATTTATTTATTTTTTTTAATATTTTATCTAAAACAGTTAAAAATGTATACATAAGCAAGTGAAAGTGGCACATATTTATATTACTAGCTATTGTCTGCTGTGTAGTTTGACTCATTCTTTCTGGTTAACAAAATGGATATCTTAAAATTCTTGATTTAAAATTAAGCCAAAAAAAAAAAAAGAGAGAAAGGTTCCTGTACAATAAACATTATGGCTGCAGTAATTTGTAACAGATTTAAAAGTTATTTTGGTTTATGAGGCAGCAGACAGAGAACACGAGTGAGTTTCTTTCCAATAAGCAAGAGGTTCATTTAGCAGCAAGGCAGCAATTGAAATAAGAAACTGGTAGGAGCAAAGGCCTGTGACCATCCTGGCTCTTGATGATGATGACTGTCCTCTACCGCTTTAGCAAATCCAAGTTATTGTTGTTGAAATAAAAAAAAAAAAAACTTTCATGTGAATTTCAGTATTTTAAGTACTATCAATTTGTATGTTATTTTTTTGTCTTTGATGTAAAGCAGATTTCCAAGTCGACAGCTGTTCTGTGCCTTCATTTAATCCTGCCCCACTTCAGGACGAAGCTCGACATAAACCACAGCAGCAGCAGGAGGAACAACTAAGACTTCCTACTGGTGAGAAAATTTATTGCTGTATGGACTGTGGAAAGCAATTCACACACACGAGTAATTTTCGCAAGCACAAAAGAATTCACACTGGAGAGAAGCCATATTGTTGTACAGAATGTGGAAAGCAGTTCCTGTACACTAGCGTTCTTCAAAACCACAAGAGGATTCACACTGGAGAGAAGCCATACTGTTGCAAAGAATGTGGCAAGCAGTTCACACAGTCGGGTGCTCTTCGGGAACACGAAAGAATTCACACCGGAGAAAAGCCATATTGTTGTACGGAATGTGGCAAGCTGTTTACACACATGAGCAGTCTGCGGAAACACAATCGAATTCACACTGGGGAGACCCCATATTGCTGTACAGAATGTGGCAAGCAGTTCACCCATTTAAGTGCTCTTCAGAATCACAAGAGCGTTCACACCGGAGAGAAGCCATACTGCTGTACGGAATGTGGAAAACAATTCAACCACTCGCGTAGTCTTCTGGAACACAATAGAATTCACACTGGAGAAAAGCCGTTTTCCTGTACGGCCTGTGGCAAGCAGTTCACACACATAAGTAATCTTCGAAAGCACAACAGAATTCACACAGGAGAAAAGCCATACAGCTGTACGTCATGCGGCAAGCAATTTGCCTGCAAGAGTTCCCTTCAAAAACACGAAAGAATTCATACTGGAGAAAAGCCGTACTGCTGTACAGAATGCGGAAAGCAGTTCACACAATCGAGTGCTCTTCAGGCACATGAGAGAATTCACACTGGAGAAAAACCTTACTACTGTACAGAATGTGGCAAACAGTTTACACAGTCAAGTGGTCTTCAAAGTCACAAAAGAATTCATGCTGGGAAACGTGCATTAAGCAAAAAATTAAGGGAGCTGGATACTGTGCAGTGGTCAACTGAAGATAAAGAAGAGATTGTGTATTGCTGTCCTGGCACAGATACACTATACCAGACAGACTTTGAAGGCACACTTCATAAAGATTAATGGACAGTGAGGAAATTCTGAGAACTTGAGACATTTTAAATCCTTATAGACTCCCTCCAAATAAAAAAGATGGTACAAACCCAAATTTAGTGATTAAGAAGAAAAACGCCTGGCAAAATGCCCAAGTGACTGCACTTTAAGAATGGAGACCCAAAAAACAAATCACAAAATGCAAAGACCTACAATTTGAAATAAGCCAGCTGTGGAATAAAACAGCTGAAAAATACCCAGTCCTGCCTTTTGCTGTTATGCTGTAGGAGCTCCGGTGAGAGACGTTAGGAGTAATGCTCCCCCAGTTTAGACCCTTTACAGTAAACGGAAGAAAAGCACTACAAAAAAAATGTCACAACTTGCAAGCAGTGTTCACTCCTTTCATGGCCAAACACAAAAAAAACTAAATGGACACAAGAACATCTGAGAGAATAATACAGAAGTCATCAGGCAACATTTCTGGTAGAAGGCATGCTGACATGTCAAGTAAGGCAAGCGATTTGCAAAAATGTGTTCTGTTTAGAGAAATGAGAGCACTGGCAAGTCATCCTCCCAAGGGGACAAGTCCAGAAATTCATTTTTTGGTAAAAAAAAACAAAACTATTTGCACTATTTGTCTATTGCATTAAATCAACTCTGCACTTTCTTAAGCTAATATGCTTACAAGACCAACATCCCCTCTCAAAACAAGACCTTTCTCAAATGTGCAAAGCTACAGACTTGTAAAGAATTTTAAGTGTACGTAATGTGAGGTACACTTAAAATAACCAGTTGACAGCCCCAGGCATAGCCGTGCACCGTTACAAAGATCCTACTCTACCTTCAGCCAATGTCCTTAGGAGTGTTTGTTAACCTTGGATATGTGGTGCGGAGTGCAGTCTGTAGAGCTTTGTAGTTCTTTCATTTTTGTTATCATGGGTAGGTGTATTGTCATGCAGTCAAAGGAAAAAGTAAGTACCTCTGTTTCAGTTTGTGTGGTTTTCCATTTGAAGACATAATTAACAACTGTCTGGTTTTGACTAAGTCATAAAAGTATTTAAATTTATCACTAAGGCGAAAGCAACACATGCAGTAAAAAGTATTCACTCCCTTGGAAGATTTCACATTTTATTGCTGAAAAACAGTGCTTCCCAAACTCGGCCCTGGGGACCCACAGTGGCTGCAGGTTTTTGTTCTAAGCAGCTTCTGATTTTAATTGGACTCCTGGGCTAATTAAGTAAACTGTTATTTCCCAAGTTCTGTGTTTTGGGAACACTACAGAAATTAACTGTAAACAGAAAAAAACTAAGTTAAAAAATATTTTATATATAATCTTATATATAAACGTCTATGTGTGCAAGAATGCATGTGTGTCTGTCTGTCTGTCTGTCTGTCCAAGCCGGAAGTGAGTCGGGGTAAGGGCTCCACCTCCAAAGAATCAGAAAACTAAACGTCTACGCGTGGAAGTGTGTGTGTTTGTCTGTCCGGCCCTGAAGTGAGAATTGGAGTCGGGGTAAGGACTCCGCCTCCAAAGAAAGACAAAGTCACATAGCTGCTAATGCACAAGCGAGGCAAGCATGTCGGCAAAACGAAACCTCCAAAGAAAGACAAAGTCGCTTAGCCGCAAACATCAGCAAAACGGCATCTCTTTAACTTTTCCTCCTGCTGCTAATACACAAGCGAGGCGAGCATGTCGGCAATACAAATCCTCCTAGGAGAATGATGCCCAGAGTAGTTCCTTTCAATTACCCGACATCTCTACATTTTTCTGACGATTTCAATAGTTTGTTGGACCCACAGGCTTTCACGGCTAGTGTGTGTATATATATATACAGTACAGGCCAAAAGTTTGGACACACCTCCTCATTCAATGTGTTTTCTTTATTTTCATGACTGAAGGCATCAAAACTATGAATGAACACATGTGGAGTTATGTACTTAACAAAAAAAGGTGAAATAACTGAAAACATGTTTTATATTCTCGTTTCTTCAAAACAGCCACCCTTTGCACACTCTGGGCATTCTCTCGATGAGCTTCAACAGGTAGTCACCTGAAATGGTTTTCACTTCACAGGTGTGCCTTATCAGGGTTATTTAGTGGAATTTCTTGCTTTATCAATGGGGTTGTGTTGTGCAGAAGTCAGGTTAGTTGGACGATCATTTATTTTTCAACAGGACAATGACCCCAAACACACCTCCAGGCTGTGTAAGGACTATTTGACCAAGAAGGAGAGTGATGGAGTGCTGTAAATGGTCATGAAAATAAAGAAAACACATTGAATGAGGAGGTGTGTTCAAACTTTTGGCCTGTACTATATATATATATATATATTAAAATGTACCAAGCAGTTATATGGAAATAAGGTATTTATTTAACAATATTTTCTTCTTCATTTTTATTGTACTTTTCCAGGTGTTCTAATTGTTTAATTTATCCATTATTTACTAATTAGTGGGCCTGACGCTAAAGTACTTGCAGCCTTTGATTATTCAGTGTTGTTTGCCTGGGTTGTCTGCTCTGCTCATTTTTAATTGACATTAATAAGATACAATGAAGGGGAAAAACAGCACAGAGAAAGGGCAAAATATAATGAAATCAACAAAAGAGAGTTAAACATTTAAATCTATAGCAAAAGCAGAAATATTTCTAAATGTCTTCTAAATGTAAAAATCATGGTGCTGTGCTTTTCTGAATGTAGAGAAAATAAAAGAGACAAAAAATCCCAGCTTATTAATTGAGTTCATTGTTATCAGGTGTTGTCACTGATTAGGAATCAGGTTGGAACAAAAACCTGCAGCCACAGGGGGTCCCCAGGACCAACTTTGAGAACCCCTGCTGTAAAACAATGAATCACAGTATATTTCATTTAGCCTTTTTGACATTATTTAACAAAAAAGACAGTTTAATGTCAAAGTGAAAGCAAATCTCTGCAAAGCGTTCTAAATTAATTACAACATATAGACCACATAATAATTGATTGCGTAAGTGTTTACCCTTGTCAAGTCAGCATTTAGTAGATGCACGTCTAGCAGCCATGACAGCCTTGAGTCAGTGTGGACAGGTCTTGACCAACTTTGCTCATCTGGATACTGCTGTTTTTTTTTCCCATTTTTATTTGCAAAAAGTGCTCAAGCTATCCCTGTTTGCCTAATGTTTGCAAGTGAACTTTCCAGCCAGAAATTCTCAGCTGGATTGAGATCTGGGGTCTGTTCCAGAATGTGAAATTAGACAATCCTGGATCTCGTAATGAATTCCAGTTTTGCTATAGTGGCATTTCACCTTAGTGGATTAGCCGGTTCTAGAAAGCCAGATGTCAGTTGGCTCACGCAATCCCAGATAGGTTGATCTGGATTAACTTGCGTTCACGGCAATATTTACAAGCCCTCATCAGTCAAGCGTTCAACAGCTGATTAACCATGCACTGCAAGTCTGACAAACTGAGAGATCAACCTTCACTCAAACAGAACAAGAGGAGCTGGTGACAGTGCATGAAGATTACCGACACGTCAGATGAAAGAGGAGCAACAGAGCAGCAGCAGTCAAGGAAAGGGAGATGGCTTGGGGGAATAGCACTGACGAGGTGAATGCGTAAAACAGTTAATCAGTGAAATCTGTGTAAACTTTGTGCTGTAAATTGTTGCATTGTACAAAATGTACTCCTGACAGTATTACTGTACTTGAAATATTTTATGTCCGCAAGCAAGAATTGTATTTCATATTTGCAATATTAATGATAGGAAAAAAGTCAAAGATCTATGGCTGTAAGTGTCCAGTATAGCTAGAGGTTCATGGTTCATGCGATCATGAATCCTGACATACTTTAACTGGATTTCACACTCATCCTGTTTTCTAGAGCAGATCCTTGGACTCTGACTCGCCCATTCCAGGATATTAATGTGGTTTTGAAGCCATTCCTGTGTAGCTTTCCCTTTGAAGTAGGGGTTTTTGTCTAGAAATATTTTGTCTAGGTGCCTTTTTTGTTGCAGATTACATCGGTTTTTCCTCCAGGATTTCCCTGCATTTGTATAGCATTCATTTTACCTTCTGCCTTCACAAGCCCTCAAGGGCCTGCAGCAGAGATGCTTCCACCACTGTGCATCACAGTGGGCATGGTGCATTTTTAATAATGTGCAGTGTTGCCAAACCTGGTGTTTAGTTTGACAGCCAAAAAGCTACATTTTGGACTGTTAGACCATTTATCCTTCTTCCAGCTGAGGTTAAAATCCCCCATGTGTCTTCTGGCAAACTGTAGCCAAGATGTCCTGTGCATTTCTTATAGCAGTGTATTTCTGTGCCACTTTTTGATAAAGCAACAACTGATGAAGTGCTTGGGAAACACTTGTTGTCTACACAGTCTCTTCAGTCTTAGCCACTGTAGCTCGTAACTACTTCAGCATTCTCACAGGTCTCTTGGTGGCGTCCTTCAGGTTTTTGTGGACAGCCTTCTCAAGGCTAATTTACAGCAGTGCCATACTCTTTCCTTATTCTAAATATTTTCTTGTATCCATCTTCTAACTTCTGCTTTTCAATGACCTTTTCACAAAGTAGTTTGGAGTGTGATTTCTGGCTTCATTGTGTAGGATAGGCCACAATACTGACTCATAGTTTGAACTTTCCAGATATAGTCAGGCGTATATATAAGCTGCAGTCAGATGAAACCCCTTGACTTCTGAAATGTGATCTCCAGTGAACTAATATGTGGCTTGTAAAATAAATTGGCTGCACCAGCAATGATTAAGGGGTGTTATTTTGCAATACTTATGCACTCATGCATATATACAATCAATTGTTTTGGTAATTAATTTAGGCCATTTTGCGGAGATCTGTTATAACGTCAACATTACAGTGTATTTTTCTGTTGATCAGTGTCAAAAAAGCCAAATTCAATCTGCTGTGATTCAGTTTTGTATAATATTAAAATGTGAAAACTTCCAAAAAGGTCAATACTTTTTATCAGCACTGTAAAAGATCTGAGTTTGTATTTATTTAAAATATAAGTCAACATGTGTTTCATGCATATATAATGGACAGTTCAGTATTTCTTGTGTGTGTGGTTCTACTCCCTCAAAATCTGTGATTCTCACCATACTTATCTAAAAGAGGTGTTTAACCATGCGACCCTACACCCTGCTGCTATCGTGACAGGTATGTGCTGAGTTGCTGTAGTTGTGGAATTTCTCAAAGATATCTGACTTATTATGTCAAAAGGTAATAACAAAAAGGCCAGTATAAACACACAAACATAAACGTAACTGCACACCATAATGAGTAAAGTCTCTGATTGCAGCAGTCCTTTAGTTTTGTCTAAGATGACCTGGAGGGTTTTGGGGTTGTCTGACCTTGAGGGATCTAAAGCAGTAGATATATATGTTATAGATAAAGGATCCAGACGAAGGTTCAGACTACTTTTAAGACAGCTGCTAAGGAGTTATGTTGGGCCTGTTTTCCCACAGGTAAATAGACTTACTATACCTGAGTAGAATCACAGCTAGAGTCCTGTCAACCCCTCTCCCTCATGAGGCACCCACCTCTTCAGTCTTACTTGATACAGTCAGATGTTTTCTTCAGGGCCGGGGTGCAAATGTCTGCAATATGTTATTAAGTTCAGAGTGGGGTTGGGTGATAAATACATTTTTGCTGTTGGGTCAAAGCATGTGAAGGAGGCCTGTTTTCACTAAGTCCTCATTCAAGACTTGAAAATGCCCATCTGTGCAGCACCTTTAATCTACAAAAGAAGGAGAGAAAAGGAAAACTAGGGTGGGGTGTGGTGTCAAGAAATGAGATGTTGAGCCATCTGTTTTCCAAACTCACCTTATCATGAGGAGGATCATGGGTAAATAAGGTGTTGCCATCTTAATTTTCATGATTTCAAGGCTGGGAAAAATAACTTCAGTCATAGATGAAAAAGTTGATAGCAATGTCAATACCAACAAAATTCTATCTGTATCCAGCACTACTTGTTGCAATGGTGTGGTTCATATTTTTATTTTTCTTTAAATTTAATTTAAAGATAGCATTCCAATGAGTAGGTTACATGACATTTAGACACACTCTGCATGGCTAAAAGTCTGTGAAGACCCTCTCCAAAGTATTGTGTTCATGTACTTCATTGTTACCAGGTTCATAAAACCAAGCACATACCCATGCACAAGCAGCAGAATTGACTTTAAACAGGACCTGTCATCGGACGCTACCATTACTACAAGTCAGTAAGTAAAATGGCTGCTCTACTAGATTTACTCCCACTCAGTTATAAGTACAATTACTGTGAAGTGGAAGCTTCAAGGAGCAACAACAACTCGGTTACAAAGTGGTAGACCATACAAACTTACATAGTGGGACCAATGAGTGCTGACAAACATAATGTGTACAAAAAATCACCTCTCCTCTGTTCCATCACCTCAGCAGAGTTCCAAACTGCCTCTGGAAGCGACATCACCACCAGAGCTGTGAGCTTTGTGAAATGGGTTTCCATGGCTGAGCAGCTGCACAAAAGCTTAAGATTACTGTATGCAATGCTAAGCGTTGTCTGGAGTGGTGGATTGTATGCAACCATTGAACTGTGGACCAATGTGTTCGCTTGAGTGATGAATCGCATTTCAGTATCTGGCAGTCTGATGAATGAATCTCAGTTTGACAGATTCCAGGAGGATGCTATGGACTGCATAGTGTTTACTGTAAACTTTGGTGAATAAGATACGTATAATGGTCTGGGGCTGTTTTTAAGGGTTTGGGATAGGCCCCTTGTTAATGCTATGCCATACAAAGACATGCTAGACCAGGGCTGTCGAACTCCAGGCCTGGAGGGCTGCATGGCTGCAGGTTTTCATTCTAACCCTTTTCCTAATCAGTGACCAGTTTTCACTGCTAATTAACTTTTTTCCCTTCATTTTTAATAGCCCTGTGTTTAAGGATGCAGTCCTCTGAACTGATTCCTTTCTTCATGAAATGACAGTGAAATAGAAATGAGATATGAAACGAGCCAACAGATGACCAGCTAAACTGCGATTTCAAACTCCAACCAATCTCTTAATCGGAAGCTGATTCTTGCTGTTAATTAAACCTGTTATTTAATTCCATGGCTTGTTGCTGCTCTCATTCTGCCACAGCAGACATTTCCAAAACTGTTAATTTTTCTGTTTTTTCTAAGATCACCGTCAAGATGTTTTGGTGACCTGAGAGAACAACCTTACCAAGACCATCGCCTTTCTTTATTTTCAGGTATTGTGTGGTGGGCACAGGTGAGCTGGTCACGTGGTGGCTTGTTTTGTGTCTCATTATTGTTTGGCTGCTAATTAAGGGAAAAGAGACAACTAAGGGGTCTAAGTTAATTAAAACTAAGGTAAAAGAACTTAATTAGCAGCAAAAATTGGTCACTAATGAAGAAGATGGTTAGAATGAAAATTTGCAGTCCACCAGGACTGGAGTTCAACACCCGTGTTTTAGACAATTGTCCACTTCCAACTTTTTGGCAACAATGTGAGGGGGAATGGTGAGACTTTTTTGGTCTAGCATGATTGTGCCGTGTCCATAAAGACATGCAGGTACTCAAGGGGCCAACATAGAGTCCTAATCTCGACCCAAGTTAACACTTTTGGGATGGATTACAATGCCAATTGTGAGCAAGGTCTTCTCATCCAACATCAGTACCCAATGCTCATTTTAATGAATGGACACAAATTCCCACAGACACAATCCAAAATCTCATTGAAGGCCTTCCCAGAAGAGTGGAGGGTAGGTATAGCCATCAAGGGGGGAGCCATGCCATATAAATGCCCAAGGTGTTGGAATTGGGATATCTAACAATCTCATATAGTTGAGATAGTCAAGTGTCTACAAACGTTTGCCCATATAGGGTAAAATGCTACATCTTAATCAAATCATATCAGATACGTCTTATCCTATTCATCTAGAGAACATGTATGACATACTCAGTCATAAAAATTGGCAAGGTTTGGCATGTTTAATTATTTGAGGGAAAAATTATTAAATGCATGCCAGATTCTAAGAAAACTTGTCAATTCTTTCTCCAAAGTGGTTTGGATCCCCCCTGCACCCAAAAAGAACAGCCATTTGTTATACATCCATAATGGTTCTTCAGTTTAGTAAGACAAGACAGTGTGTTAGCAGTGCAGTGTAACTTATGACACTGGCTTGTTCATTAAGCACTGAATAACTGGACTGAATAAAACCTTTAGATTAAGTAGAAGACAAACCTAGAACATAGCCTGTGTGGCTACTATAATTCATGAAGCACATGGATCAGACAAGTTTTGGTGTTGCCATATTATTATTTCTCCAACATCTGAGATAGAATGGTTCCATTTCTTTTGCTTTTCCAATTGGAGCAGAGGCAGGTCAAGTGGCTTGCTCATAGTCACACAGTGTCAGCAGGATTTAAACCCAAAACCTCTGGGTTTGATATCCAAAACCTTACCCAAGACAGCAGGGGTGTCAAACTCCAGTCCTGGAGGGCTGCAGTGGCTGCAGGTTTTCATTCTAACCATCCTCCTAATTAGTGACCAGTTTTTGATGCTAATTAACTTTTTTAGCCTTAGCTTTAATTAGCTTGACTCAGGCCCCTTGGTTGTTTTTTCCTTAATTACCAGCCGGACAGCAAAGAGACATAAAACAAGCAGGACATGACCAGCTCACCTGTACCCATCAAACAAAATCTGAAAATAAAGATGAAGGTCTCAGTAAGGTTGATCCCTCAGGTTACCAAAACATTTTAGGAGTTCTTAGAAAAAAACAGAATATCAACAGTTCTGGAAATGTCTGCTGTGGCAAAAAGAGAGAAGCAACAAGCCATGGAATTGAATAACGGGTTTAATTAACAGCAAGAATCAGCTTCTCATTAAGGAACATGGTTGGAGTTTGAAGCCCCAATTTAGCTGGGCATCTGTTGGCTCGTTTTACATCTCATTTCTGTTTGGCTGTCATTGAATGAAGAAAAGAATCAATTCAGAAGACTTAATCCTTAGAAACAGGGCTATTAATATAGAGGGAAAAGAAGTTAATTAGCAGTGAAAACTGGACACTGATTAGGAAAAGGGATAGAAAGAAAGAAAACCTGCACCCACTGCGGCCCTCCAGGCCTGGAGTTTGACACCCGTGCAATACAGCACACTGCCCTCTTCTAAACTTTCTGACTGAAATTGGCCCATTACTAAACAAAGGAGAAGAAGCTTACCAAAGAGTGCATGTGCACCTAGGCAGAAGATGAGATGGATTCTGGTCTCCTAGAAATGAGAATGTGTTTGTTTAAAACCCTAAGGATATTTGTAGCCCCAGCCACGACCTTGAAAGAAACAAAGAAGAGGTCAGAGTTGAACAGGAGGATATAATCCACCAGGAACAGAGTCATTTCCCCTCAACAACTTGACCATTAAATCTCAAAACAAAGGATCATATCCATCCCTGATGATGGTGCCAGAAACTACACAAGGCTGAAGTCATGTCACATTTCAGTATGTGGGCAGCATAACCAAATGCAGTCTATTACTGAGTACAGTAAAGATTTTACCATAACAGAAAGTAGTGTTATGTTTATTTCATGGCAATAGCTGGGCCTTGCGCAAAATTTCTTTTCCAGATTTCAGACAAAATGATTAGCGCCAAGTCCACATGCTTGCTGAGTTTGGCAGATCCTGCCTTATGTAAGACAGATTTTAATTGCTGTAGGGCAAGCAAGGAACAAGGGAGTGTAGTGGTAGTGTTGGTGAGAAGGATCAGTGGTTTGATGTGAATTACTTCTCGATTTTGCTTTATTTACCAGTAATGAATTAGATCATTCAGCAAGGCTTTAGCTTTGCTTTTCTTGCCTTTCTCTGTAGGTGGAGTTTCCGGCTGTTAGACTTGAAATAAGGTAACTGAGGCTCACTCATTTTAAGAAACAAAATAACACGATTTATTGATATACACTAGTAACTGCTTATATATAGATGTAAAAGAAGGGACACGACAGACAAAAATAGTAAACAAAAATGCTGTTTGTTCTTATTTCATTTCTGTGTTTTCTGAGTTTTTTTGATTTTACAAGCTGTTACGTTTAAGATTTTCATTTGGAAATTTGAGCCTGACGTGCAGCTTGGCCTTACTCAGATACACAGCTTTGGGTGAGAGGGAGCCAAACCATTATGTGGTGATTCAAACCTCCTGTTTCTACTTTATTTCAAACCTTGTAAAAGCCAGATGTGTGCCTGACACAATCATGGCCTTGTTACGCAGTAACAAGCAAAGATGAAAAAGGAGGTCTTGAGCTGGTTGTTGATTGGAGTTCTAATTTATCTTGGAACGCAAACAGTTTTACAATACCAAGTATTTAACGATGATGTCGGATGAGTGCAAGACCGGACTGGGATTAAAATTCAGGCTGGGACTCTCACAACCACCCAGGTCACACAATAGATGTACAAATAAACAAAAAAAAAAGGCCATTGGATGTAAAAGACCTTTTTTTTCTCAGCTAGAAAATCTGCAGGTGGCCCAAGAGTTCACTCCTCGGTGCAGCCTGGTCAATTATACTGTCAAGTCCTACAAGAATGTTTATGATGTGCAATCTTTTGAAATGACAGAGATATAGCCAGAGGACAGACACACAGACAGACACTTATTACTTTATTAAGGTGGATTGGTTTTGCTCATCAGAGTCAGCCAGAGTTCAACTAGCAATTTACAAGCCTGCCAATTAATGCCCTTTTTGGCATCTTGTCAACTAAAACAGTTTGCTGATATGACAGCTCACCCTTGTTATCCAATGAGGTTTAGTGTTGACTAAAGTGTTGCTAGGGCTGCAGTTCAGCTATTTATTTAAGTTTTCGTTCTTGAATGCAGAATGCCACTGGGCTTTCTGTTGTGTCTGCTCTCAAACAGGCCTCGAGCGCCACTGAAAGCCTTGCAAAATAGGGCAATGCCCGCTTTGTTCTACACAGGTAGTAATCAAGGTGAATTTTCTTTCTGCCAGAAAACTGCAAATTCCAGATGAAAAGTTGCTGGTTTCATCAAAAGAATTCAATAGTAACACAAACTAGTAACTACTAAGTAAAACTTGTACAAAATGTGTGTCACAAAGCTAGGAGGTTGCAAGCAGGAGACAGCTGGTGGCAGACATTAGCCTGCTCCACCTATTCATATTTCGATATTTTATGCTTTGTACATTTGAACATCAGCATGAAAATATAAACATGTGTCCTGTGTTTCTGGATTCACAATGTATGTTCATTCTGGTCCTGATAAAGTAATCTTTTGTAGTTTGAATAATTGTACGGGGTTTTAAATACTGTGTTCGCTACCTTAGAGGTCGGATTTGTTTTGGAATTTAATGACTGAAAGTTGTTGTTGTTGTTGAATTGTAAATGCTGAAACCTGACCATATTTTATATAAATCAATTAATAAACATAATTAAATGATTCCTTTGTACAATTTATAATATTTAATGATGATGTTCATAATGTTTGGGACAAAGACACATTTTTCCTTGACGTACACCTCTGCTCCACAATTCAAACAATTCAGATGTGAGTAAAGTGCACACTGCAGATTTTCATTCAAGGGGATTTGCATACGTTTTGGTCACAACATGTAGAAATGACAACACTTCAGGGCACCATAATGTGTGGCACACAGCAGTGGCAGGTCTGTTTAGTACTTTGTTGCATATCCTTTGCATACAATGACTACTTGAAGTCTGTGATTCATAGACATCAGCTGGTTTTGAGGATCTTCTCTGGTGATGCTCTGCCAAGCCTCTCATGCAGCCATCTTCAGCTCCTGCTTGTTTCGGGGGTTTGCCCCCTTAAGTTTTCTCTTCAGCATATGGAAAGCCTGCTCAGTTGGATTGAAATAGGGTGACTAGCTTGGCCATTTCTAGAATTTTCCATTTTTTAGCTTTGATAAACTCCCGTGTTGCCCCAGCAGCATGCTTGGATCATCATCTTCTTGTAGGATGAAGCGCCGTCCAGTGAGCTTGGAGGCCTTTACTGGGCCTTGAGTAGATCAAATGTTTCCATACACCTCAGAATTCATTGTGCCACTGCCATCAGCAGTTCCATCATCAATGAAGAGAAGTGTGCCAGGACTTGTGGCAGCCATTAATGCCCAAGCCATGACACCCCCACCACTGTCTTTAACAGATGAGGTTGTCTGCTTTGGATCTTGGGCTGTTTCTTTTTCATCTCCACACTTTGTTCTTGCCATCACTCTGATCAGGTTCATCTTTCTCTCATTTGTCCATAAGACTTTTTTCCAGAATTCTGCAGGCTCTTTTAAGTCCTTTATCTCAAACTGTAATCTGGCCATCCTGTTTTTGTGGCTAACTAGTGGTTTGTGTCTTACATTGTGACCTCTGTACTTCTATTCATGAAGTCATCTGCTGCTAGCCGTCTCTGACATGCACATATCTGCCTCCTGAAGACTGTGTATGATCTGGCGGACAGGTGTTTGGGGCTTTTCCTTTACCATAGTGAGGATTCGTCTGTCATTAACTTTGGAGGTCTTCCTTGGCCAACCAATCCTTTTGTGATTACTGAGCTCACCAGTGTGTTCTTTCTTCTTAATGATATTCCAGACAGTTGATTTTGGTCATCCTAAAGTTCTACCAATGTCTCTGGTGGTTCTATTCTTGTTTTCCAGCCTCAAAATGGCTTCTTTGACTTTCTGTGGAACAGCTCTGGTCCTTGTATTGAACAATGGCAGCTACAGACTCCAAAGGGTAGAAGCAGCCTTAGGTATCTTATGAAGCAATGAACCTGACCTGAAGAATCCCAAACACCTTTGACACCAAATATCCCCAACATTATGGTGCCCCGAAATGGGGGGACCGTGTATAAAGTGCTGTCATTTCTAAATGTTGTGACCAAAATGTATACAAATACCCTTAACTTAAAAGTCTGCATTGTGCACTTTAATCACATCTGAACTGTTTGATTTGTAATTTAAACTGTGGAACAGAGGAGTAAGTCAAAGAAAAATGTGTCTTTATCCCAAACATTATGGAGGGCACTGTATATCAAAAGATTAATACCGGTGGATGGTATCGTATATTGAATTTTTAGATGGGCCCCAGTGTTTGTAATTTAAAGTAAAAAAAGTTTAAGAAATTTGTACATTGAAGGCAGTTGTGGACAATCTAATTATATTTCTCAGTAATGAAGTAGTATCCCGTCAAATTATTATGATCAGACTACAGTTACTGGCCTAACTAGTATTTTACTACGTGTGTCACACAGATGCGTCAAAGCAAATTTTGCAAATGTCTCAAAGGGCAGCCATTCCATTTCACATAATGCTTAAGGAGGCCATTGTCGAAAGACTTGTGTTATTTACAGCATTAACTGATGCTTCGTTTTACTTCAGGATTGTACTGAACTCAACTTTATCTTTACTAAGAAACTGAGATTTTAGGTTTTAATTTGAAAGTTAACAACTTAACAGTTTTACAACACATTGTAAGAAAATTATAAATGGAGAGAATGAAATTCTCCTTTCGGAAAAATGGAGCAAAGTGAACCATAGTACGGCTGTGTAGAGGTAGCTGAATCTTTTTCCCAAATATAATCCGTTATATGAATAAAACTCCTAAATCTCTGCTAAATTCCAAATAAAAGTAAATACAATTTGAAAGGGGATTTCTTTAATAACATATTACATATTGAAGCAGGGTGGCACGGTGGCGCAGTGGTAGCGCTGCTGTCTCGCAATAAAGACACCTGGGTTTGCTTCCCGGGTCCTCCCTGCGTGGAGTTTGCATGTTCTCCCCGTGTCTGCGTGGGTTTCCTCCCACAGTCCAAAGAAATGCAGGTTAGGTGGCATTGGTGGTTCTAAATTGTGATTGGTGTGTGCCCTGTGGTGGGCTGGCGCCCTGCCTGGGGTTTTGTTCCTGCCTTGCACCTTGTGTTGGCTGGGATTGGCTCCAGCAGACCCCCATGACCCTCTGTTAGGATATAGCGGATTGGACAATGACTGACTGACTGACTAAACTACGCACTGTGTAAAAATGGACATTTTTTCGAAGGTCATTTTGATATGGTGTGTGTGTACATGTGCCCTGAGGTGGGCTGGCGCCCTGCCCGAGGTTTGTTTCCTGCCTTGCGCCCTGTGTTGGCTGGGATTGGCTCCCATGACCCTTTTAGGATGTAGCGGGTTGGATGGACGAATATTGAAGCAACTAAATATTCAGTTCAATTAGGAGTCCAAATGAAGGGAGGAAGTAAGCATTCCTTAAAATTAACCAGAGTTAGAATGGCGCTGTGCTTGGAGAACCCATTTTTGATTTGTGCACAAATTCTTCTTCAGGAGGTATCATAGCATATCATAACATAGCACTGTCAAGCCTTCTTACTCCACTTGAGGCCTGTGGGGGGCTGCAGCCTATCCCACCAGTGCTGGGTGCAGGGCAGGAACAGACCATTTTGAAACAGAATTAAACTTCTGCAGATCAGCTTTCAAACAATGCAGTGGCAGTTAGCATCAGTTTAACATTCACCTTTGTCAAAGAAATAAAAATCATTTGTTTTTCAAATGATTACAGGATTTTATACAATTTGTATACTAACATTGAATCAATTACTACTCTTACTAAAGCATAGTTATCTTAAGTGAACCAGCAAAGCTTAATGGATTTTTTAAAACTCTTACAGAAAACATCTATTCCACCTCTCTCTTTCTCTCTCTGTGTCTCAGTTTGCAGTAATTATTCTTTTTTTGAGTTTTTCTTTAATATTAGATTTATTTTATGGCTACTTCTGACAAACTCAGGACATAAATATGTGTGCCTGCTGAAATAAAAAGGATGACATTCTGTAAATTGTTCCTAATTCATGAGAAATAGGGCAGAGCTGCCAGGCAAGAGAAAAAGAGGAAGGCCTAAGCGAAGGTTTACTGTATATATGTGGTGAGAGACGACATGCAGGTGATGGGTGTAACAGAACAAGATGTAGAGGACAGAAAGATATGGAATAAGATGATCCGCTGTGGCGACCCCTAACGAGAGAAGCTGAAAGAAAAAGAAGAAGAAGGAGGAAATATTCCAAAAACTTGCTGTTGGAAAACATGGAAAAGATTCAGCCTCCCCGTTTCATCATAACTTCAGTTATGGCATCATTCATCTGAGATGGGATCCAAACGACTAAGTGAGCAGCCAAGTGAGAACAAGAGCGAGAGGACAAACAAATCCTTCAGTTGTTAGGGTAAAGCTTGTGAGGGGAAAATGAATGCAGCAAAATACAAGGGGTTTCCTGATACAGTCTGTAAGAAACCTGCAGCTCAGGAGAAGACTGATTTTCCAGCAGGATAATGACCCCAAGCCTAAAGCCAAAGCTACACAGAAAAGGTATAAAATCAGCCATGCTTACATCCTGCGGCCTTGTTTATTAAGTTTAAACAAATAAAAATAAAGGCTGAAAATGTGTGTACGCAACTTCCCATGCAAACATCAAGATTTATAAAAGAACAGTACAGCAACTGTGACTCACGCGTATGCAAAATTTTAGAGACCTTGGGAAATGACGACACCTTTGATCAAATCAGATAAATGGCAGCTTACAAGCATAATGAAACATATCACCCATCTGTTATTATGATGTTCGTCGCATCAACACACATTTTACACCTCAAAAATGATGACTGTGATGTACTAGTACCTGCACTGAGGCGGTCCAGTCCCAAAAACCATCACTTTAGACTATCTGTTTTTACTTCCCAGTGAACTGAGCAATAGGTGAGGAATATTTGAGCCAAGCTTCACTCCGCCATACCCAATGTGCTGGGCGCCTTAACACCGACCGACAAAGTGCTTCATCCAGTTTTCGTATGGTGCGGGTGCATATACACATAACATGTTGTTACCAACACAAAAAAAGGCAACTTGCACTTGTGTAAACTTTACTAATGTATTTGGAGCACTTTATTGCACTCATATGGCAATAAGGTCAACTAGCAAGATTGAAGCCGCTTTCGTTAACTGTAAGCAGGTAAATTCTGTTAACATGAAAGTCATCCGTGATGCCAAGATAAAACTGACAATCGTCAGGACTGCATAATGCCACATAAAAAGGCATTTCCAATTACAGTCTGCATTCACAGATTGAACTCACAAAACACCGGTGACTAGCGATCTGCTTCGTCACAAGAGATGGGAACTTTTTTTTTTTTAATTTCAAGCATGATGCAGCTGGCGCTCATGTAATTCAATGTATTTGCACTTGTTGCCGATACCTGCGCTTAGGGCACCAGCTAAATTTTCTTTGAATGCCCTCTAATTTAGAGATGTACACTTCTATCTCATGCTACTGGATGCGTCATGTGGCTTCAGTACCAGCCAATGAAGGTCCTCAGTATTTTGATTGCATATGTATGAGGTTGATTAGCATAGTCCATATATGGTTGGTTCAGATGGAACTGGGCGGGTTTGAGGCGCAGGCACGGGTTTGTGTTTGAAACACAAATGTACAAAACGACTGAGATTTATAAAAGGTAAATTGCACAGAAATGTGCTTACACCAAGTTTTATAAATCTGACTTTTTTTTGCCGTAAACATTTTCCTGTTTTTTTGGTGTGCGCTTATTTTCACAATCAAATCCATGCAATTTTTTTTTTATAAATGAGGCCCCAGATATCAGGCCAACTGAACATTTTTGGCAGGATTTAAAAAAGTCTGTTCACTCGCAATCCCCATTAACCTGACAGAGTTTAGGCAGTTTTGCCAAGAAAAACAGAAAAACATGTCAGGGTCCAGATGTGCAAAGCTGATAAGAGACCTGTCCAGACGGGCTCCAGGCTTTCAAGCCTACCAAAAGGTACAAACACAAAAGGAGCCTTAAGTGCAATCATTTAAGCACCACAACAACCTCTGTAGTAACAATATGTCTTGTTATGTGTGTGTATTTTTTATATTTCAATGTACATATTGCATGTCAGTTTTAACATTCATTACTGAGCATGTCTATTGAGCATGACATATTGCTTTGAGCTATAACACATGGAAACAGAGTTTGGCTTCTAAAGAAGAACAGAATGAATTAAACAAAACTGAAAAAAGACATAAAACTTAATAAAATATTCAGTATGACAAAGGAAAACGTAACAATGTAACAATCTCAAACCTGTTTAAAGCTAAATAAAAACTATTATAATTTTGGGGACAGAAACCTGGCACAGTGGCTGAACTCTTAGACAGTCATTATTTGTGTGGGATTTGCCCTGTTAGATAGATAGATAGATACGGCACTATATGATAGATAGATAGAAAAATAGATAGA
Source organism: Polypterus bichir lapradei (assembly GCA_026402145.1). NCBI lineage: Eukaryota > Metazoa > Chordata > Cladistia > Polypteriformes > Polypteridae > Polypterus > Polypterus bichir. The sequence continues at coordinate 229,968,720 of JANRMT010062791.1, forward strand.
TAGATAGATAGATAAGGCACTATATGATAGATAGATAGATACTTTATTAATCCCAAGGGGAAATTCACATACTCCAGGAGCAGCATACTGATAAAGAACAATATTCCACATAAAAGAAAGTTGTAGGAGTGATCAGTGAAATAGAGAAAAGGGTAGAAAGATAAATTTCTAGGTCTCCAATTTTCTTACTTTCACATTCCAGTGGTGTGTATGTAAGGGTAACATGTGATGGTAATGGGCCTTTGATGGACTGGCATCTGTGAACAGAAACGGACAGTTGCTGTAGGTGTCCAGCAGTACACAGCCTGGTACGGATAGCCTTTTCCTGCCAGGTTACTGAAAAAGGTCTGGAAAAAGAAAGAAGGGCCAACACTGCAAATATGGACTCTCTGCATAAACTTATTGTGATTGTCAATAAAAGCCTTTGAAACTTATGAAATGCTTGTAATTATACCTCAGTATACCATAGAAACATCTGAGAAAGACCTAAAAACACTGAAGCAGCAAACTTTGTGAAAACCAACACTTGTCATTCTCAAAACCTTTGGCCACGACTGTACACTGTCAGATATTCAGCCGGGCCACATTCTACATATGCTGTTTTGCTCCAGAACGGTCCATTAATGGTGTATAGTAGGCTATGAATTAAGATTTTAAATAAAGTCGTTATGAACTATATAGGCAAGGTAAATATATAAACAGTAGGGGGAGCAAAAGAAGCAGATAGCAACTGGGAGTAATAGAGACACACATCTTTTGTAGATGTTCGAATTCATGTTTGTTAATAAATCAAGAGACTTTGTGAGTTAGTCACTTGCCTCACATTGAATCCCACTCCTGACACCAAGTGCTGTTCTCTGTTCATTCTGGAAGCATCAGTAAAGTATTCAACACACTAAGCACAAGAACTGGTGGCAAAAGCACAGAAAACATGTGGACGTGGCACTGCAAGTATACTGGCGGATCAGAGACAGCTTTAAGATCACTAATCACGTCTTTATGTTGGGGGACAGAATCATCATGCCTACCAGAATTAGGTCAGTGATGCTGGTAAAAATACCCATTGCTCTTCAAGGTATTCAAAGAACAAGCACGCAAAGTACATGTACTGGCCTGGCATGTCCACCGATATAGAACAAATGATAGAAAAATGTAGGGCTTCTCAACAACATCTCCCAAGATATCAAAGAGAATCCCTAAAAAAGACACGACTTATCTGAATTGCCATGGTACAAAGTTGGTGTTGACATCTTTGAGCTACAAGATCAGTCATTTCTTCTCACAGTAGATTATTTTTCTAAATTCCCAGACAAAACAGCACAAACGGTGATTGCAAAACTGAAAGCTGTGTTTTCAAAGCATTGGAATTCCTACGGAAGTGATTAGTGACCACGTTCCTTTTGCCATTGCAGAGGTGTGGGAGTTTGCAAAATCAGGGATATAATATGGAAGTTTCCGAGACTTGGATATCCTCAGTCAAACGGTATGGCAGAGAGAGCAATAAAGACAATTACAGTAATGCTTCAGAAGGCTTTCCAGACCAACACAGATGCACATCTCGCATTACTAAGCCTGTGAAACACTCCAACGATAGGGTTAGGTTTTTCACCAGCTGAGTTACTGACACCCTGCCTGTAACAAGTCCCATACTGAAACCCAGACACGCAAAGAAAGTCCAGCAGAGACTGTGATGGTCAGTGCAGAAACCCAGCAAGGCTGGAAACCAGCAAGAAAATAAAAAAAACACCATACATATCAACAAACTAAAAAGACGATGGTTATTTTTCAGTTGACATTATATATTGTCATTGAATTGCAATAAATTCTTGTTCAGAGTTCCTCCTTCTTTCTCATCTGTGTGGAAACAGCAAGACATATGACATTGGGACTTTGATAGTGATGATGGATTTGAAAGGGGAATGTGTTTTATGCATGGTATGCAGTTATTTCATGGTACTAATTACTTTTTATTTTAGGGATAGGCTCCAGAACCCCCTGTGACCCTGTTCAGGACTAAGCAGGTTAGAAAATGACTTTTTATTTTGTATTTCCATACATTTAAAATATGAATCTTAAAAAAAAATTTTTTTCAGTCTTTCAGTTTTCTTTTCCTCGTTTCCTGCAGTGTATTATTTCCGAAGAAAGAAAAGTGTAATTGACTGAACATCAAAAAATTAAACACTCAATTTATACTTTCAAAAATACAGAATATTTACAAGACAACAACTGAAATCATTAAAAAGGAAATGGGCAGAGTTTCAATGCATTTCCCTTACCTTTTTACTTGTCTTTCAAGTCTTCATTTTCTTTTATTTTTCCTCAGTACATTCTGCAAAATATTTAATGCTGAAGACATTTCCTATTACACGTCACTAGGCTTCTTGCTTTCCATATACATTATATTAATTTTCACCTAGTTTTTAAACTTCTCATTTTCTGATATCATTTCCTCAAACTTACCATAAAGTGTTTTACTTTAGTTTTATTCCTAGGATATCTTTTTCTATTCTCCGCCACACCTTGGTATCAAAACTGAATTCCCATAGTGTATGTTCAGCCATTTCAGTCTGCATTAAGCTCTTCATCTTGGGCACCTTCCACCCCTCGTTACTTTTCTTTTGAACCAGTTTTGGTCACTGTTTAGAATGGCATGTGTAGCTTCCAGTGCTCTTTCTTTAATACCATTTTCCATGCTTTCTCTTCACTTGATATTTCATTAATCCAAATTCCCCATTTTTCTTCAGTGTATTTTTTTTAGTAATTTCCAATTGTACCATAATTAATTTTCTCCATTTTTAAGTTCTACTTCTTCTAACAAAGTGCCAGTTTGTTAAGGTGATAATAAGGTGTCTTGAAAGCCGTTATTTCTTTTTTTTTTTGATGGTTTATAGATCACAAACATCCTGAACACTTGTCCCAAATTATACCTTAACATATTACTTTTGTTTAAATATTTTTTTAACCTAATGATATCATTATAATGATATTATTACTGTTGCATATTTTAATGGTAAAGAGGCCCTTCTATCTGGCAGATCTTTGCACCCTTACCTTTTTGCTTTAACTTTTTTTCTTGCAAGCTTTTCACATATGGAAGCTGAAAAGAAATCGAAAAGTTAATGAAACCACAGAAATTCTGGAATGGAATGGAATGGAAGACAGATACATTATATTGCCAAAAGTATTGGGACGCCTGCCTTTACGCAAACATGAACTTAAATGACATCCCATTCTTAATACATAGGCTTTAATGTGGAGTTGGCCCACTCTTTGCAGCTCTAACAGCTTCAGCTCTTCTGGGAAGGCTTACTACAAGGTGTAGGAGTGTGTTTAGGAGAATTTGTGACCATTCAGAGCATTTGTGAGGGTTAGGGTTAGAGAAGGCCTGGCTCACTCGCAGTCTCCGCTCTAATTCATCCCAAAGGTGTTCTGTTGAGTTGAGGTCAGGGCTCTGTGTAGGCCAGTCAAGTTCCTCCACACCAAACTCGCTCATCCATTTCTTTACAGACCTTGCTTTGTGCACTGGTGTGTGCCGTCATGTTGGAACAGGAAGGGGTCATCCCCAAACTGTACCCACAAAGGTGGGAGCATGACATTGTCCAAAATGGCTATCTATGCTGAAGCATTAAGAGTTCCTTTCACTGGAACTAAGGGGGCCAAACCCAAGCCCTGAGAAGCAACACCACACCATAACCCCCCCACTAAACTTTACACTTGGCACAATGCAGTCAGGCAAGTACCGCTCTCCTTGCAACTGCCAAACCCAGACTTGTCCATCGGATTGAGTGATTCGTCACTCCAGAGGACACGTCTGCACTGCTCTAGAGTCCGGTGGCGGTGGGCTTTACACCACTGCATCTGACGCTTTGCATTGCACTTGGTGATGTAAGGCTTGGATGCAGTTGCTCGGCCATGGAAACCCACTCCATGAAGCTCTCTCTCTCTGTGCACTGTTGTTGAGCTTTTGGAGGTCTGTAGCTATTGACTCTGCAGAAAGTTGCCGACTTCTGCACACCTCAACATGCACTGTCCCCGCTCTGTGATTTTACATGGCCTACCCTTCGTGGCTGAGTTGCTGTCATTCCCAATTGCTTCCACTTTGTTGTAATACCACTAACAGTTGATCGTGGAATATTTAGTGGCGAGGAAGTGTCATGAATGGACTTACTGCACTGGTGGCATCCTCTCACGGTACCACGCTTGAATTCACTGAGCTCTTGAGAGCGAGCCATTCTTTCACAAATGTTTGTAGAAGCCGTCTGCATGCCAAGGTGCTTGATGTTATACACCTGTGGCCAAGGAAGAGATCAGAACAACGAAATTCAATGATTTGGAAAAGGGGGGGGTGGGGGTCAATACTTTTGGAATGCATGCATTGATGGATGGATGGATGGATAACTCATTCATAGTCTGCTTCTCAGTGAAAACTTACACACACCCATTTGGAACTGTCATCGATAAGTGATGAGCAGAGGACATTAGTGCCTACATAGGCAAGCACTGGGACATAAGCCTTCACCATCCATCATAACTTGCAACAACAGCTCTCATTGACCAACATTTAGAAAGAAAACTGCTGTATTAATAAACTGTATTCATTGCATATATACATAATGTACATTTAGACAGTACTAGATACCCAAAAACGTGGGTTTTTTTTCCCCTAAATGTTGGTCAATAAGAGAAATGTGTGCTAGTTTGCTGGGTATCTCCCGCTGTAATAAATAACCTTGATGTTCCAGTTTCAAGTTGAATGAAGCTGGTTTTCCTGAACTCCTCAGACACAGCCGCGTCTTTTGGGTGCAAGGCTGTGACCCGCGTGTTACAACGTCAATCACTAAACCCACTTTATCCGATACTAGGTCACAGTGGACTGGAGTCTATCTCAGTAGCTTTGGACTTAAGGCTGGAACCATCCTCAGCTTGTTTTTAATTCCAGTGCAGCTATTAAAAGATATAATAGGATCGTGTAAGATACAAAAATGACAAGGCTAAGCTGGAAGCATCAACACAAGCAATGAGGAACTGATGATATATGGGAGCAGAGTGACAGTCCCTAGGGTCTGAAGACCCCATTAGAGCTCAAGGATTAAACTGATAAAGAGTTCTTGGAATTTAACCTCTGAGGGGGCTTTATAAAGGTGTCACGGGAGAGAGTCCCAAAGAGCAAAGCCAAGACTCTAAATGAATGCTCCCTGTTCCTTCCTAAATTTAAAATTTAAATAATACCCACTTTCCATTTTCATGAATTTCATATTTGTTGTTCCTACTATTCCATTTCATCCTGTGACATTGTTAATGTCCAAAAATAATCATTAACACATTGATGCTATAATGGTTGCAATATTTGGTCCTCTCCAATAAGTACAGAAAATGGGTGGATGCTAGAAATAAAGTGACATAGTATTCTACATTTTAATTGTCATTTAAATATGATGGCCATAGAATTTGTGAAAATTTCAATTATTAATATAATGTAACAACACTAACTCTTGCATCAACTTGGAGATGACTTCATCACTTAGCAGTCGCATGTATACATAGATTAATAGATAATACCTTATTTGTCTCCAAGGGGAAATTAAAAACTTTACAAGAGATCAAATCTATACACCGTGGCATACAAACGTTTAAAATGTGTTACTGTGAATAGTTCTGTGAGCAGAAGATGTACTGATCACCAAAAGGCAGAAAAATGACAGTTCTTTTCAGCATTTAATACAAGAGTAGTGTATTGTTTTTGCTTTCTACAACTGTACAGTGAAAAGAGTACCATGCAAAAGTTTGGGCACCCCAGGATATTTGAGGTCTCAGATAATGTTTACCAAGGCTTCTGGGGGTCACCAGCTTGCATGATAGGGGCTTCACAGCACAGCAGCTTCAAGCACATCTTACAAGTGTAGGTCGAAAGAAGCAAGTCTCAGTTTGTACTGTGAAGAGGACACTTCATTGTAAAGTCTGCAGTAGCCCACAGCTGGTATTTCAGTTACTTTTCCATTTATTTGCTGGGCAGACACTTTTATAAAAGAGTTAAACATAATCGAGTAACATTAGGCCAGGGCCTCTTTGTTCGGCAACTGAAGTAGGACCGGTAACAAAAGTTGATTGCCACAAAGGAAAAGATGTAATAACTCATACATTTACAATAAAAGGTTAACAAGTGATAAAGCAATGAAAGTTAATGTAACAACAAATCAACCAGCAACATGAAAGCTCACAGACCAAAGTTTGTTTTTCATCCCCAAGGCCCTACTTTGTCCTTTAAGGAATGGCGCTCTTACTGCCATTCACCCTGTCACACCGGCAGCACAGAGTCTCCTCTTCACTGCTCAGCGCGCACTTCTTAGTAGTTTTACCCAGATTGCTTTGAAAGATATCTTGCTGACATATTAATTCATTTTTTTTTTTGTTTTAAATTATATTTTGATGTATTTGCCACATTTCTAATCAGGTTTTGTTAATTGCTCTCCTTGAGTCCAATTATTTTTGAATAAATTATTTAAAGATAAGGTGTCACATGATCAGTTCCAATGTTCTTTTTGACTCCTTTAAAGACTGATCATGATTCAGTCAATTATATGCAGCGGTGGAAATTTGAATCATTTCTATTTTTCCTTTTCTTTTTTTACTTCCAATATACTGAAATTAGGCAGACAATATGTCATTATGGCCAAAATATTGAAATTCAGAGCTTAAGAGAGTCACTTCAAAGACTGCCTCCAATTCACTGGCTGTTCCTAAACAATTCACTTAACCTTTCCAATATAACAATATATTATAACATATGAACAACCATAATGTGTCCTGATCTTGGAACTGCCTTGGCCAAAAATGTATGCTAAATGTATAATTAAAATAATTCTACTTACATATTGGATGCTGGTTTCTTGATATTTTTGTTCCGTCACTCGTTCCCCATTACAATTATCTTCTGTGGTTTTTGTCCTCAAACTCAAGCAATTCTGACCTCAAGTGGTCACCATGCTTTTCAGGAAAGGATTGCTTCCTCTCAGCAGACCTTGCATAAGCCATCTGTATTTGAACTGCTGGACCGGTATGTATATTAGTTATTTTCTGACGTCATATCCTCCTTAAAAACATTTCCAGGTTCACGGTTTTGTATTCCAAGACTAACAGAGACGTTTCCAGAATCCTCCTCTTTAGAAAACATAGCCCCTCCTTCATGCAGCTATCATCTTATGCAAGGTGGACAAAATCTCATTCACAGTCTTCTTCATTGATGCATGTGAGTCTCTGCTCCATGTCAAGTACTGCAGAAGACAAAACATTCACCATGAAGATTTCTCTTC
>JANRMT010062791.1:229987224-230016225 GCA_026402145.1 Polypterus bichir lapradei
GTTATTACACCTTTTCCCTTGTGGCAATCAGCGTTTGGTACTGGTCCAAACAAACTGTGGTAACCCTTTTTGATTCAGAATGCCAGTCACTCTTTTTAAATCACCAACTCTGCCTCAAGCAAATGAAGCCCAGAACATCACACGTCCTCCTCCATGTCTGACAGTTGGTTTCACACACTGAGGAGCCATCCTGTCACCAACTCAACGGCATACAAACACCTTGTGTGGTGAACCAAAGATTTTAAATTTAGTCCACAGTTTGTATTTGAATTCCCTATTTTGTTCTTTTAAGGAATGGCTTTCTTCATGCCACTCACCCTGTCAATCTTCACATTTGAAACTGAGATTTGCTTTTTTTGACTGCAGTGTTAAGCTGTGCTTGAAGCTCTTGTTGTGCTGTTAGGCACCTGTCACACAAACTGGTGACCCTCAGAAACTTGTCTTCTGATGGGGTTGTGATTTTGAGTCTGCCAGATCTCTTCCTATCAGAGTTTCTTCCAGTTGCCATAGGATTGTGTAGGACACCACTGGACTCACTCACACTTAATAATGCTTTGTCTCATTTGATGTGTTGTTGTTTTCTTGCCAGTATCACCGGAATTTACCTCTTTTTACAGTGTCAAGTACTACTTCAGAGGTTGCAGCAACACATCCATCCATTATCCAACCTGCTATATCCTAACTACAGGGTCACGGGGGGTCTGCTGGAGCCAATCCCAGCCAACACAGGGCGCAAGGCAGGACACAAACCCTGGACAGGGCGCCAGCCCACTGCAGTGCAGCAACACAGTCTGTTCCAACTCTGCTTTAAGACAGACGGAGGGTTTTAAGTAATCAACACAAGTTGGGACACCTCTGCAAATTGTTTGCTTCTGCTTACAAGGCTTAAATTACTTGAATTGCTGCAGAAGTCTGTAAGTTGTAACCTGTTAGTTGTTCCCTGATAAAGGCCCATTTGTAATACTCTGATTTCAGTTTTTGCTAACCTAAAATTTAAATCTAAACCTCTGGCAGTTTGCTGCTTATCTTTTCACCATTTTTGTCACACCCTCCAACATGCTGATTAGGAAGTAATGGATTAAAAATCCAGAACACCTAGAAAAGCGGAATGAAGATTAGGTATGGGCGATACCACTGGTTTTGAAATTGACACTGATGCAAGTATTATGTGTCAGTATTTCCAATACCAATACTGAGTATTTTTTTTTTTAAAAGGATAGGCATATGATTTTAAATGATATTACAATATTAATTGGTCAGTCTTTATTTAAATTAACTAATCATGTCCCAACATCAAGGTCACCATAAATTTATTACAATTTTCTACTTTTCTAATCCACTTAATCCAGACCAGGGCAGCAGTTGTGCCGGAGCATATTCCAGCTAGGAGAAGGCACAAGGCAGGAGGAAACCCTAGACAGGTACCCACACCAGGAACACAACAAACAGACACTACAGCCGAGTTAGCATTGCCAATTCAACAAAACTGCATGTCTTTGGACTGTGAGAGGAAATCTACACAGATGTGAGGAGAACATGCAAACTCTACGCAGGAAGGACCACCATTCACAAACCTCGTTCTGCTTACTATGAGGCAGCAACACTACCACTGCTCCATTGTGATGTCGGAATAAACATACAACTGTAATGAAGGTAAGATAAAATTTTATGTTTTCATAAAGATTCGGTTATTTGTTTAATACATGTAAAACAAGCAATCAACTTCACAAAAGAACTTAAACATCCCCCTTAGAACGTTAACTTTTACAAAAAATAATATTCCCACATTTGCATTTTCTATTATATTCTGCCCTTCTGTTTTTATCAAGAATTATTTTGGCATATTAGCTTTACTTCTAGCTAGGTTTCAAATTAGAGACAGTAATGTTCACATTTTTACGCTTAATCCTATTTTGCTTCTGCCTGGGAAAGGCAGGAACAGTCTTTGGACAGCCCATTACAGGGTGAACGCACACGCACACACACACACACACACACACACACACACACACAGGGCCAACTTGCCATTGTCAGTCCACCTAACCTGTGTATCTTGGGATTGTGTGGGAGACGGAGGCACAATACAAAATTAAGCAGAAAAATATTTTATTACACTAGATGTTGTTCCTAATGCAATTAAAATACTTTTAAACCCAGCAAAGTTTTTAAAAAATTGATATTTTATTAACATTTACTTGGGCACATTTTTTTTGGAGAAAAAAATAGTTTCAGTGAAATTTTTAATCTTCAAATTAGGCATAGCTATTAAATATTTTCCATGGTGTTTGAATATTTAACATTCTTATTAAAGGATTGTTTATATTGGTTATATTGTCCACTTCATCTCAATCAGATGAAAAAAGAAAAACAAAAAAACAGCCAGAACCTGTGACAAAATGCTCCGACATGAATGCTTTACACTATTGTGTCTCCTCCATTACGTTAACAACGGGCTTTACGGTTCATAAGTATTAAAGACCTGTAAACGGCAAACTGTTAAACTCAACTAAAAGTCTTCAGTAAACCACCGTCTACATAACCCTGCCAGCTGTAGGGTCACCTGGATAATGTCTCGTGCCTCTTTCAATTCTCCTGCACAGGCCTTTAATCTGGCAATGCTGGCACCTAAACCGAAATGATTCAGGTTTGCACATTTTTGGTGTTCCTCCACGTCTTTATCTTGGGTCAGCATGTGTGCTTTTGAAATGTTTAAACAGACATTTTATTTTGCCACTGTACTAATCCTTATTCTCACAAGTTTTACAACAGGCGGCTGTTGTGAGCTACTTATAAAATGACCAGGTCGAAATGATCTACCAAAAATGCTAATATATATATATATATATATATATATATATATATAAAAATACATAACATTCGAAGTCACAATCTGATTGTATGGGTGGTTACCTACCAGGTAACGTGTGTGGTTGGTCTGCAAGTCGGCAAACCTCGGCCACGGGTGCCCTCTCAGTTGCGAGAAGCAGATCATAGAATGTTACATAGTTAACTGTCAAATAATGCAAAGAGTATGCTACACGTGTTTCGCCCTCTTTTGGGCTCATCAGGCGTAAACACTCCACTGCACCCCTCATCAGAGATCGAACCTCGGACGTCAGACAAAAGCACTTCGATTGTGACATTGTGAGAAAAAAAAATCATCTTCCAATTCCACATCCAGCCCATACCCTCCGGTGTGTTTGAAGAAAAGAGATCTCAGACTGGCCGCCCTGTATGTCAATCAAGTGGCAAATGCCATAGGAAGGATATATGATAGACTAACGTTTAATTTTTTTTTAATGCAACGTGATTTACCTGCACTACCTTTGCGATCGACGCATTGGGCACCCCTGTCGACGTACACAGTCTGCGATTGCGCGAGGGGCGTGGCTAAATTTAATTCTTGCGTCACAGCACGCGCCCACTCATTTCTGCACTTGCTACCGTATCGTACAGAAAAAATAGTTGTCAGTGTGTTTTTGTCGATACCAAATAAGTACATTTTGAGCATCTAACTATTACCGTGGTATCAATAATTCAGACCCTAATGAAAATCATCATGATAAACAAAATTTTAAAAATCAAGTCAACAAAATACTACCATGTAACACACATACGTGCTTGTTACATTCTAATTAATCATTCGCCAAATGTAATTTTGTAATTTTTTTTATTGGCCCCAAAAGACACAAATTGTGAGATAGCAGCTTGCTTCACTAGAGTAAGGATCGAATTAAAAACGGAAGTTGGTTCAAACAAAAACCTGCAGCCACACGGGGTCCACAGGACTGACTTTCAGAAGACCACTTCACTATGCTTTGAGCTCAGCGACCATCCTCCACAGAAGCTCCAAATATCTCGGGAAATAGAAACAACTGAAACCAACCTCCCGCATGGAAACTGGTTAATAAGTGTGTTTTTATAAATGAAGGGATGCATGGTACTCTAAACTAGTCTGTGTGCACAAGTGAAAGCAACATACCAGAAAAGGCAAAAGATGGATCAAACTTACTGGTGTGTTTCAAGTAAGTGAGGACCCGTGGATGACAAAGGTTGATCAGGATGGCAGAAGACAGGTGGATGTGTGGAAAGAATACATCTGGCTACTAAAAGATGGAAAACCTAACTGTTCCCTTTTAAATGTGTCGTATGTCTTGTTCTCTAATTAATTCATTGTAATGCAATAAAAAATATAGTAAATAATTCAGTGCATACTTTGCTTTCTTCAGGTTACTAAAAGTCAGAATGAAGCACCAACTTCCTGGGGGTGCACATCATGGATACAAACACCACCTCCCTTGTCAAGAAAGCAGAGCAGCACCTTCACTTTCTGTGACAGATGAGGGAGAGAAATCCAAAAGAAACTCCCAAGTCCTCACAGCATTGTCCAGAGACACTACAGAGAGTATCCTGACCAGCAGCCTCACAGTTTGGTATGGCAGCTGCGCTGTTTCAGATCAGAAGTCCCCCCAATGGAGTGATGAAGACGGCAGAAGAAATCATCAGAACCACCGTCCCGTCTGTACAAGATTTGAACTTGTCACGCTGCCTTAGGACAGCTACTTAGATGGTCAGAGACCCCATACACCCAGGCCATACATTGTTCTGCCAGACTCGATAGGAGTATCTTCACACAGGCCATCAGACTACTAAACTCCCACCAACAACAAGAAACATGCTGACCTGTTGGATTCCTGAACACACACACCAGACTGTTTGAACACATATATTCGGAATCTCGTATCTCCTAAAATGCTCTTATGTCCATGCATTATGTTAATGTTTTTCAACACTTGAACACGTTACAGCTATTCACCAATGTGTCTATTGGATTATCAATATGTTCTGTCTGTTTATGCTGTCTATCATGTCTGTCTGTTGTTGTATAACGTGCACTTCTCTCTTGTTTGTGTTTGTACACTGAGCTTGGAGCAATTCAATTTCATATAATCCTTGTTGTATGGTTTGAATGACAAAGTAAATCCAGTCCAGTTCATACACTATTGAAGACCCCAGGCCTATGAGTTATTATGAAGGGCAGCTTTTATTCTGTCAGAATGTATATATGTATATAGTTGATAAGTAAATTATAGTGTGTATCCAAATTACACCGCCAATAGTTGCAAGATTAGAAAATGTATTTGCAAAAAGAAAATAACATTCTGACTGTTTGTCAAATTGAATGCAACTGAATCCGGCCATTCAAGAAAGCTGGGGAGGCGGGTGTCACTGTGAGGCAGCAATTCGGCCATCTATGAAGGAGGAAAAAAAACATTGCAATGTGTTATCAGGGTATGCAAGAGAGCATTGCGATGAAAAAACACTTTACTATAATTCTAGCAGTGAGCAAATGAATGATTTTGTTATTGCGTTATTATTTGATCCTGCCGGTGGGTCCAAAACAATGGGGCTGAGGTTAAAGAGTTATGTTAATTTTGCACCCATCTACACACAACACCTTGAATTGAATGATGTATAAATCAGGGGTCTTTCATTAAGGATCCTCCCTTAGACTAAACTTTGATGTAACAGAACTCTCAGGGAGCGGATAGCCATGTCCTAGTGCCCTCTTAAGCCAACATGAAATCCCCCTTTCCAAAACAGCGCATTTATAACAAAGCGAGTAGAGGCTGATTTGAGTTTATAGTGTGATGAACAGTGGGCAACTCAGGAATTCAGCTTCTTCTCATCGTGGTCTGCAGGTGCACCTGGCCAGGTCATCTGCTTCTCATCCTGATCATCAAACAGAGATTGAGAAGGTTTGGAGGGAGAATTTTGAATCCAAGGAGATGTACCTTGCATTTTGACAGCTCCATAAGTAGCCCTTGAAATAGTTCCTTCCATTTCCAAGGTGTCACTGGTGAAATATTTCAAATTCGACAATTGGCTCAGTACATGGGAGTGTACACATCTTTACACTGGAGTTTAGGCATCCTTAATCTAAGCATCAACTCGCACCAGTCTCGCCCTTCTCACCTGACCTGAATAATTCGTTTCCGTCCACAGAACTGCCACTCATTGGACGTTTTAGTTTTCTCAGTAAACTCTATACACTGTTGTGCGTGAAAAATCCCAGGAGACCAGCAGTTAAAGAAATACTCAAGACAGTCCGTTTGGCATCAGCAGTAATGCCACGGTTGAAATCAATGAGATCGCATATTTTCCCGAATTCTGGTGTTTGATGTTTACGTTAACTGAAGCTCCTGACCTGTATCTTCCGCATGGTTTTAAGCATTGTGGGGTGAACCACGACTGACGGGTTAGATAATTGCACGGATAAGAAGCTGTATTGATGTCCCTATTAATTTGCTTGTATAAATGCATACATACATACAATTACATACCATATATATTTACAGTACTACGATTTGTTTACATAGATCTATAAACCTATGTCACTTTATATAAGCGGCGATTTCCGTCCGGCCGGCATTTCACGCTTGTTCAGGGTATTCTGCGTTAACGTTTATCGTGCGCCATCTATTGGAATGTGGTGTAGTTTGCAATACAGTGCATTGAAATGCAATGCAATGCGAGCAGTCTTCCGATAGATGGCGCATCTCAAACTAGCTTTGTTGCAGAGAATTTTAGCAAATACCGTGGAATCGAAACTACTAACGGACACTATAAATGTAACGGAAAAATCAAATTGGAGAGTAAAGAGAGAATACTAATCTCATCCGGGTTAATGAAACATTCTATGTAGCAAAATGAGAGCGGGTATAAATCATGTAAATAAATGACGAATGCTCTTAACGGTTTTAAAAGAGAGCACGCTTCCTTCCTCCTGGTGTGTGAGTGTGAGGCCCACCCCGTCTCCTAACCCGCAGTTAATTGCAGCGTTCACAAGAGATCGCGGCCAGACTGTAAAGCCGAGTTGTCGATTCGGAAATACCTCTCGACGAACTGGAAATTGCAATTTGGTCAAAACAAAGCTACCGAAATAGTTTCTCCGTAGTCGTATAACATATAAATAACTCGTCGCCCCCAAAATGCATTTGGAAGCGATACATATTCAATACGTTTAATTTGCTATTTCTACAAAAATGGCATTTATTTTTTTGGCAAAGATCTCGCATTTTTCCGAACTATCGGCCCTGCAAACAAGTCCTCCAACTTGCCGGGAAAACTTGGGGTTTGGTGGCAGGGTTCTTCACACTTCACTGTGTGGTGCTGAGGTGTCACCCGTTGCACTGTTGCACTCTGGTCTCAATCCGGGTGGTTTGCCATGTGGTGGCTATGGCAACGCGCTCACACACTCTCAACCGGCAACCCACGTGAACTCACCGAAAGGGAAAGGTGAAACGTCACAAAAGGGCGCTCTGAATAGTCAGAGAGCACGTGAGCGCAGTCAGTCAGACCATCAGCGAATACCGTCTGTGGGATCCAATGAGATGAGTACTTCCTTCATCAGCCTTTTTATTTCCAATAGTTATTTATCTACATAAAATAGACCGATTTCTGCCAATTTCTCTCGCATATTCAGTGTTAACATTGGCGATGTGTCATTCAAGTTTTCTAAGTCGGGTGGCTTTAAATACAATGCGTTTTGTATTTCGACAGATGGCGCATCGCGAACACTAGCTCTGAATATACTACAATATGCCGTGTAATTGAGGCAATAAACTGACATTCTCATTATTAAAGATTAAGTTAATGCGTTGATTTCTGTTTGTCCATCAGCTTAAACTCAGGTAAGCTTGTTGTCTTGGTAAAATCGGGTTTTAGGGAAAAGTATTAATGGAAACAGGCTTCAATAAGTAGGCTTGTTTTACATTCAAGTCAAGTTGGGGAGTATGCACCGA
Organism: Polypterus bichir lapradei; assembly: GCA_026402145.1. Taxonomy (NCBI): domain Eukaryota; kingdom Metazoa; phylum Chordata; class Cladistia; order Polypteriformes; family Polypteridae; genus Polypterus; species Polypterus bichir. The sequence continues at coordinate 229,995,030 of JANRMT010062791.1, forward strand.
TACAGTGCGTTGCCGCATCCACTGCATGACGAAACAACTCGGGATCCCGGTTTGCTGCCCCCCAGGCAGACACGCGGTCCAGTCCTACCCTCCGGAAATGACCCTTTATCTGCTGCAGCCGGGTGTTACGTGGGCAGCCCCTTGGCCTGTTCCAGCCACTCTGGTCCCCAACAATGAGGATCTTACGAGCCGAATCACCCTCAGGGAAACGCGCCACATGGCCGCAGTGCCGTAGCTGACGCTCCCTCACAATGCAGGTAATGTGCCTCATTAGGGACTCCCTGAGCAACCGCTCATTCGACACAAAGTCAAACCAACGGTACCCAGTACCAAAGGAGTCGTTTTACATTCGCTGGAAAAAAATCATATCAAGTGGATATTTAATACCGTTAATTTAATGCCTTGTTTTTTGTAAACTTATTTGTTTTCCTTGGGCTTTTTCTTTTGATAAAGTTTATGCAATTCAGCTAAAGCTCCTGATTGCTCCCAGCTACGGTCTCCGCGGGTGATTTTGCTCTGCTTAGGCAGTTCTCTGTGAATGGATTACAATGATTCCCTCGAGAGTTTGCTAAAACAAGCTCAGCATGTTGTTTTACAGGACTAGCGGTTTAAAAATGTCGAATTCTTCAAATGAGCTGCAGTCTGTGTGAACTGCAGGTGACAAGGACAGCCAATCTAGATGTTACCGTGTCATTAATGGTGCTTGTAGTTGCTGGTGAGTAAGGCAGGATCGAGCACGGGCAGGACGCGTGCCGAAAGAAATCTCAGTCCAAAAGTTCGTTTTAAAACATTTAGTGAAAATTCAAAGTAACTAGTCCACACAAGAATAAAGAAAAAAGGTTGTTACACACGTAGAATAAAAAGGAAAAAAATATTCTTCTATAAACTTAGCTCTTCTTGTCAAACCACAGTTGTTTCTCTACTTCGTCTTCAGTACGCTCTAAACGTACGGCACTGCACGTTCAATAGAGCAGGTTAACCTTCACACTATTGAGCACGTAAGGCACGGTTTAAAACCATGTGCCCTCCATGCCTTACACACGGCAAGGCAGGTCACAATTCAACTTGAGAGGGTTAGAAGAACCTCCCATAGACGATGCACTAATACACAAGCAAACATTTAAAATAACTGAAATAACTAACAAATGGCTCTTACAGTGCTCTTGTCTGGTAGAAAGGTTTCACAAAGCTTTCATTTGTACTTACTATTTAATTTAAAGTGGCTCACAACACTGGTTTCATTTCTGTTTTGTTTTTTTTTTCAACTGGAGCAAAGGCAGATGAAGGGAGTTGCTCATGGACACATGGTGTCAGTAGTGGGATTTGAAGCTACGATCTTAGTGTTTAAAGTCCAAAGCCATAACCAGTACACCACATTTGCATTCAGGAACATTAACATGCTATTTTATGTCTTCTGACCTTTTACTGCCACCTATGTAAATCAATCATATATATTCAAAATTTGATATATTCAGATCATGACCACAGTTATTCAACTGGCCATTTTCTAGTAGACTAAAATAACAAATATATAGATTTTTATTGTAGGCCATAATGTAATATAAAAGGTGCCCCTATGGTTGACTATTTCTGCCTTGTGGCTAGGGAAATTAATGGATCCTAAATTGTGCAACATGCCCTACAAAAGCGCATCTTGGTTTTGAACCCCATGCCTGATCATTGCCCTTTTGAAGTTTGTCTGATCTCCTAGTATCTGTTCCAGCTTTCCTACCACATTCCATATATTATAATTCTACTTTGAATGGTGTTCGTATATTATGTGGATGAACCCCATGATGGACTCATGTCGTGTTCAAGGTCAGCTCCTGTCTTGTAGCCAAAGCTGCTGAGATAGGCTCTGGCCCACAACACACCAGATAAAGAGGCTTTGACAATGGTATAGTATCGTAACGGTAGCGACTTCTGTATCAGCAATGGTTAGGCTTAGGGTTAGGGTTGAATGAACTGTCACATCTTCTAGCGAGGTATGGCATGTTCAGGTACTGTGGCATTTTGGGTACCACTGAGAACCAGCTAATTCAGACACCACTTTAATGCTAAACAGGTTTAATCTAATTACAACCAGATGGAGTAGAAAAAGGAGGGGGCTGGACTGGACATCTATGTATATGAAAACTGGTTTAAAAAAATGTGAGCACATTATAATTAAAACTGAATCCAGATATTGAAATGCAGACTGAATTCATCCACACTGCTGCCCATGGAGATCACTAATGACTATTATTTGAATGACAAATCATTCTGACTCCATAATGCTGGTGACTTCAAAACAAGGAAACAAACTTCTTTTGGCATATTTCCATTTCTGGGCACAACAAACTGGACCTCATTGCCACCTACAAGCCTATTATCATCTAAGCCAGAAGTTCTTATGTGTGTTTTGTTTTGGGTCAATGGTTGTTGTTTGTTTTTATTTTATATACTGTGGCATGAAAACGTTTGGGCACCATTGCTTAAAATGTGTGTTACGGTAAATAGTTATGTGAGTAGAAGATGAACTGATCACCAAAAGGCATAAAGTTAAAGATTTATGAACAAAATACCAAAAAAATGAAAAGGGCCTGCAGCAAAAGTTTGGGCACCTGACATGGTCAGTACTTACTAAGACCCCCTTTGTTAAGTATCACAGCTTGTAAATGTGTTTTGTAACCAGTCAGGAGTCTTTCAGTTCTTACTTAGGGTATTCTCATCCATTCGTCCTTGCAAAAAGCTTCTAATTCTGCGAGATTCTTGGGCCATCTTCCATGTGCTGCTCTTTTGAGATCTGTCCTCAGATTTTCAATGATGTTTAGGTTGGTGGACTGTGATAGCCATGGCAAAACCGTCACCTTGCGCCTTTAAGGTACTGCTTTATAGATGTTGGGGTGTGTTTCAGATCATTACCTTGTTGTAGAACTCAGCCTCTTTTTAACATTTTTACAGATTGTGTGATGTTTGCTTCCACAATTAGCTGGTACAGTATTTATTTGAATCCATTCTTCCCTCTACTAATGACATGTTCCCTGTGCCACTGGCTGCAGCACAAGCCCAAAGCCTGATCAATCCACCGCCATGTTTAAGAGTTGAAGGGCGGGTTCTTTTCCTGGAATTCTGCCCCTCTTTCTTCTCCAAACACACCTTTGCACATTGTAGCCAAAAAGTTCTATTTTGACTTCATCTGTCCACAGGACTTGTTTCCATAATGCGTCAGGCTTGTTTAGATGTTCATTTGCAAAACTTCAGGCACTGGATCTTGTGGTGAGGACACAGGAAAGGTTTTCTTCTGCCGACTCTGCCATGAGGATTGTATTTTTTCAGGTGTCACTGCACAGTAGAACAGTAGATCACCACTCAAGAGTCTGCTAAATGTTCCTGAAGGTATTTTACTGTCAGACAGGGTTTTTTTTTTTTACTTGCCTTTCTTGCAATCCAAGTTGTAGACCTTTCAAAATGTTTTCTTGGTCTTACAGAACTGAACTTGACCTTCATCATTCCTGTTAACTGCCATTTCTTAATAACATTATGAACTGTGGAAACAGCTACCAGAAAACGCTTTGCTATCTTCTTGTCATCTTCTCCTACTTTGTAAGCATCAGTTCTTTGATTTTTCAGAGTGCTAGGCAGCTGCTTAGAGGAGCCCATGGGACGTCTGAGAAGTCCGCACATTAATACAGCTTTGCAGTTTGCTAATGACTGTGAACAAGCCATAGTCCTGAAGAGCTAATGAAAGTCCAAGACCACCTTGGGAAAGGAAATCTGAGACCTCAAATATCTTCGGGTGCCCAAACTTTTGCATGGTGCTCCTTTCATTTTTTTTTTCACTGTACAATTTTTCTAAACCAAAATAATGCACAATAATCTTGCATAAGATGCTGAAAAGAAATGCGTCATCTTTAACTTTATGCCTTTTGGTGATCAGTACAACTTCTGCTCACAGAACTATTCACAGTAGCAGACATTTTAAACAAAAGGGGCCTAAACTTTTGCATGTCATGGTGTATAGATTTGATCTCTTGTAAAGTTTTTAATTTCCCCTTGGAGACAAATAAGGTTTTATCTATTAATCTATATATATACATGCGACTGCTAAGTGATGAAGTCATCTCCAAGTTGATGCAAGAGTTAGTGTTGTTACATTATATTAACAATTGAAATGTTCACAAACTCTATGGCCATCATATTTAAATGACAATCAAAATTTAGAATACTTTGTCGCTTTATTTCTAGCATCCACCCGTTTTCTGAACTTATTGGAGAAGACCAAAGAATGCAACCATTATAGCATCAATGTGTTAATTATTTTTGGACATTAACAATGTCACAGGATGAAATTGAATAGTAGGAACAACAAATATGAAATTCATGAAAATGGAAAGTGGGTATTATTTAAATTTTAAATTTAGGAAGGAACAGGGAGCATTCATTTAGAGTCTTGGCTTTGCTCTTTGGGACTCTCTCCCGTGACACCTTTATAAAGCCCCCTCAGAGGTTAAATTCCAAGAACTCTTTATCAGTTTAATCCTTGAACTCTAATGGGGTCTTCAGACCCTAGGGACTCACTCTGCTCCCATATATCATCAGTTCCTCATTGCTTGTGTTGATGCTTCCAGCTTAGCCTCCTTGTCATTTTTGTATCTTACACGATCCTATTATATCTTTTAATAGCTCCACTGGAATTAAAAACAAGCTGAGGATGGTTCCAGCCTTAAGTCCAAAGCTACTGAGATAGACTCCAGTCCACTGTGACCTAGTATCGGATAAAGTGGGTTTAGTGATTGACGTTGTGATGCGTGAGTCGCTGCCTTGCGCCCAAAAGACGAGGGTGTGTCTTAGGAGTTCAGGAAAACCAGCTTCATTCAACTTGAAACTGGAACATCAAGGTTGTTTATTGCAGCGGGAGCTACTACTCTACTACACACAGACACAGCAAACGGATAGGGCCGGGGCCGGGGCAGTGGCCAAGTTAAAATGTTTCCCGCATCTGCAATCGCGTTACGCGAGGAGGGTGCTGCGATCCTGCAATTGCCTCATCGACGGACAAGCAGCCCTGGAACAGACGCATTTGGGGGTGTCAAGAGTTAAAAAATCTCATAATGTGTATATATTTTGTTTTGCAAATTAAATTCTAATATCAACTGTAGAGGACATTATTAGAAAGGCGCCTACCAATAAATAAAATGTATTATTATTATAGTAAATAATGATCTATAAAATATGAATTGAATTTAAATACAATGGAAAAAGACTAATGAACAAAGAAAGTACGGGCAAAACATAATTATAAACTGAACAAAATTAAACAGTTTTGGGACCCCTCAGCATTGTGTAGAGAAAATAAACAAATAAACAGAAAAGTGACAAGAACATCTTTACTTATATGGAAAGTCGAACTATTTAAAAGTTACACACATTCTTCTACTTTTAGAACCACGAGATACACCGTATGCGTACCACTGGTGTTACGTTCCCAGACAACGCCGTTATTCGTTTTATTCATCTCGGTGTACACACAGTCACTCACTAGCCCCGACGTCGTGCACGATCCTCCAGTCACTTACATGTACAAGGCAGACCTTCCTACACTCGAGCTCTAAACGTCCTGACCCACACAATGTTCTTTATGCCGCCCAGGAGAGCTGACGCACCCAAGAGATACTAATAGCAAAATCTGCATACAAGACACTAGTTGCTTCCTGCTCCTACCCAATCATGCGACCGAAGACCCAAAGGCTTCGCCTACTTTGTATCCGTCTCAGATTAACGCTCGCAAGTGTTGCTGCAGGGAGTACAGCCACTAACAGCGTGGTTGTTGAAATTATCAATTTTAATTTGAAGGGTGAATTTTTAAAAATATATGTTAAATATTTCAAACGTACTATTTCTCCTATTGTGTTGAAAAGCGATATTATTTAGTATGTACATTAGGCTGATTCTTCAACGTGATAAAAAAGCTGTTAGGGCTTTCACTGCAGTCTTCAGCGAGTTCCTGGTTCCCACGGTTCAGTTGCAGTCTGCTGTGAGTTCGCGATTATCTCGTTCTGATGTGCTCTTCGTACATGTTTGTGTTAACAAAACAAATGTCAGGGTTTAGCCAAGACATGCTCAAGCAGCCATAGGCAAAAGTGAAAATGTCGCGCCCAAGCTATCTATGGAGTCTCGAAGGCAACTGCTATACACGTAATTGCAGAGCGGTGGAATGTGATATTACATTTTGAAGTTTCGCGCGAGTCTTATTGAGATGTCTGATCGAAGATCAATATTGCTAGTGATCCCTTGTCGTCACGGGCCCCAGAACGATCCATCGATATACCCCCTCCCAAATCTTTGCTGTTTTAGGCGACCGCCTTGTGTGTCTGTATGGTACAACTGGCCTTTTGTTTAGCGCCGTTACAATGTGACTTGGAGGTGCGGAGTAGCAACGAATCAAGACCAAGGCTAAAGGTGTCGGAGAAGAAGAACACAGTACTGTACACCACTTTCACACTTCCGGGTTCATAAATTCGGAAGAGTTCGTTTGCTTGCTGGGCTCAGGAATATCCGGTTATATCACAACAATGGCTGAAACCAAGTCGAAGAGTTTCTGTAGTGTTCCTTTTTGTTCTACTTCGAAAAAAAACAGCCATATCTGAGCTTTCACGACTTCCCAGTTGATAAAGACGAAAAGAAGAAATGGACTCTCGCAATAAGACGCGAAGAAGGTTCAGCGTTTCGTGTTAATCGAGGTAGCTCATTTGTATGCAGTATGCATTTTACTGAAAATGACTACCTTCCAACAGTACATCGTAAGCGTCTCAAAACTGGCGCAGTCCCATCTCGCTTTAAGTGGAACAGCTGGGGAGGACGACTTTCTGTGTATGACCGCGCAGTGAGACGTCTGGGAGATGATTTTCGGCGTGTTGATTCTAATGTGTCACTCGAAACTCAAGAGAGGAACGCAGAAAAAGTGTGCGACACTAACCAGGTTTCCATCCAAGGAGTTTTTGCGATAAAATATTTAGCGCTTCAAATTTTAGCTGATGGAAATGCTAATTATCGATAAAATGTTGTACATGTGGGGCGGCACGGTGGCGCAGTGGTAGCTCTGCTGCCTTGCAGTTAGGAGGCCTGGGTTCACTTCCCAGGTCCTCCCTGCGTGGAGTTTGCATGTTCTCCCCGTGTCTGCGTGGGTTTCCTCCGGGCGCTCCGGTTTCCTCCCACAGTCCAAAGACATGCAGGTTAGGTGGGTTGGTGATTCTAAATTGGCCGTAGTGTGTGCTTGGTGTGTGGGTGTGTTTGTGTGTGTCCTGTGGTGGGTTGGCACCCTGCCCAGGATTGGTTCCTGCCTTGTGCCCTGTGTTGGCTGGGATTGGCTCCAGCAGACCCCCGTGACCCTGTTCGGATTCAGCGGGTTGGATAATGGATGGATGGATGTTGTACATGTCGACATAATATTTTCCCGTTTAACTTTAGCGCATAGATTCCATATCGATACTTCAGATGTCGCAAAAACTACATTTGAAACACTTTTTGTCGGAAAAAAGGGCTTTAACGCAAATAAATGTGTCACATGATACATTTTCATCTCGTGAAATCAAAACGAGAATAGCGGAGCGGTTCGCATGGTCTGATGAAGAGACTCGTTATTTCTCGTGATGAGCCAATGCAGTAGCGGATAGGCTGGGTCTCCTGCTACTAAAAGGGGTACCTGAACTCCCTCCACATCAACTGTAGCCTGGGGGTGTCTCTCAGGATGTCTGAATAATACAAAAACCGCAGGTAATTTACTGTGCCAGTCAAAATATTTAATAAACCGTGTGTTTCATTATCTAAACATTTTTTCTTATTATTAAATGGCAGATGTTTTAGCATATACGAGAAATTCTCTCATTAATATTAACTTGTTTTTTTTTATTAAACGTCGTTATTTTGTATTAATTCAAATTTCAGTTTTAATTAAAAACCTTAAGGGAAGCAGGTTACAGTACTAATTCAGTTGTTATCGCACTGAGAAGGGATGTTGAAAGGTAGGCTCACCTGTACAGATCCGATGCTGCAAACACAGCTGCATCATGGGCACTTCCAGGAGTGCCAACGCAAATGTCTCGTATCATGCACCTGTCATCAACAAGGGCCTGGAGAACAATAGATGGCCACCCTTTGCGATTAATGTAATCGCGGTAGCCTTCCGTCGGGGGAAGAATAGGCACATGCGTGCCATCCAGCGCACCGTAAATCTGTGGCACAAGATGCACCAAGGAATTGCGGTATGCAATTTCATTGGCCTCCGCTACAGTCGGAAGTCTGATATAACGCTGCATTATTTTTTCATTAATAGCGGTGCACACAGCATATACACATCGATGGACGGAAGTTTTACTAACCCCGAAAGTTTCTCCAACTACTCTATACTCGGCGCAGGTTGCCAGCTTGTAAAGGGCGATGGCAATCCGCTTTTGGGTTGGAACCGGTGGTCGGTGGCAACCTGTGATTGGCGCAACATCAGGACTGATGAATCCACACAACATCTCAAACGTCGGCCGTGTCATTCTAAACTGTTGCAGCCAGAGATTTTCTGTGAAGTGTCTCTCCACCACCTCCTCCCAGAAGGTCTTATTCCGTCGTCTCTCCCATACCCGTGGGTTTCGTCGCACTGGGGTACTTTCTTCGAGCTCTAGGGCTATCAGACAAGCAACTGCTTCATTCTGCTGTCGTCTTCGGATATTATGTACAATTCCAATTATTTGTGAAACTGAAATAACAGTAAGCTGGCAAATTAAAAAAAAAAACTGAATAATCTCTCCATTTCTTTGTTTCTATAGTGGAGGGGGTGTAACGTGGAAAACAAAAGGTAGATAATTTGCGACATACACAAAATTATGTATGGAAACGGCTCAAGGGCAGATTTTTTTTCGCGATACAACAAAACTTATGCGACAGTTCGTTTTGGGGGGGGGGATGACGTCATCAAGCACACCATTTTATCGATAAAAAGCCAGTTGGATGGAAACAGGCTGGAGACAGCAAATTTCGCACATTTTTTTTACGTATATTCTGCTTGTCGATAACAAAACGTCGCATAAAACTGGATGGAAACTTGGCTACTGATATGTTGACACACCACAATTATGCGCGTCCTCCTTCATCAGGTATGCTTACGTGTGATTTTTAATGTAATCTTTATTAAAACTCCACTGTACCACTTATGTGACTATCAAAGGACGAGTATTCAAGCTAATGGCAGCAGTTAGTACATAGGGAAGGTGATGGAGCTGTCTGCATTTTCATTTTCAGAATACTAAAATGTGCGCACAGGAAAAGCAAAGTGACCAAGTGCTTTCCCTGCAGCACATGAGCATAACTGCACAGGCTTATCAATCAGTAAATTGACCTACAGGTGGCCTGGGAAGTGTGTGACACCGCAAGGCATAGAAAGAAATGTTTGTTGTAATAATGCAAATGGTTGATGATGTTAATGAAGGAACAAGGACCATCTAAACAAAAGTTTATGGAAAAACAAAAGCAATATGACACTAAGGTAATCAGCCACTACAGTCAGTCCTCTAACTGTCATATTATGTTTGTATTATCGAGTAAAATAAGACTATCCTTACCGTGTAGCAAGTTGTCTTATCTCTAAATATAAGCAGAATCTACAGTCACTAATAGCTTGAAGGCAATGCCATAAACACAGAAACAGAGCGGAATCGCTTTGGCGGGGAGATAACCAGTACTGAAACATTCAGTATAGAGCAGTGCAACCAGAGTGAATAAATATCAAAACCTGAATGGCTAACAGAACAAAGAAGTATATAAGATATCTGTAACCACAGTGAATAAATGTCAACAGATCACTGTATAACAGAATACAAGTTTAGGTTAGCAAACTGCTAGGTTGAAACCTGTAGGGAATGTGGTTCCTCCCTTTTCCTCATTGACCCGTGACACCTGAATGTTACCACTACCTCCATATTGAACACATTTGAAATTAATCACGTACAAAGAACAAAAGAAAATTAAAATTGCTCCATTCATGAATCAGTATGGCATATGATGCTAGCTACCACAATAGCATTAACAAGACAGCAGTTGCCTTCGCAGTCGAAAAGTTAGAGAGAGGTTGGGAGCATGTGCTGATCACAGCGCGTTGTCACACCCACCACACGTCAAACCACCCCGATTGAGATCCGAGTGCAGTTGTGCTACAGGTGACACCTCAACAACACACTAAACAGTACAAGATTTTTTTTTTTACAGTGGCTGGTGTGCCAATCCTGCCACCAACCCCGAAATTTTCTCTTCAAGTTGAAGGACCTGCATGCAGAGCTGGATGCAGGTTAACTTCACACCCAGGATGGAGCATTTGCAGGCCTTGCTGAGGGGCTCAACGGAGTGGAGTCACTTCTGGCAATTATGGGATTTGAACCGGCAACCTTCTGATTGCAAGCTGGTCCCTCAGAGCCACCACTCCATTTTCATGAAAATATTTGTACCCCTTTTCAAGTTTTTTTTTTTTTTAGATGACATGTTGTGCTCCAAAAATTGTGTAACATATGCCATGGTCAGTTTGGGAAGATTTTTGAGAGGACAGCTGAACAACAATCCTGATTACTCCATTGTGTTTGCCCACCACCACTCAAAGGAAAGTTGATTATCTTAGCAAGAAATGGGTAAGAAGTCCTCATAGATACCTGTGAAAATTGCCTGTCCTGTACTAATGTAGACCACCTCATGAACCAGTTTAAACAGTGGGTCATGTTAGAAAATGAATTCTACATGCATCAAACAGACTGTTACGAGCATGAAAAACACAAAGACAGCATGCCATTAAAAATATGGAATCCATCCATCTATCCATCCATTATCCAACCCGCTGAATCTGAACACAGGGTCACGGGGGTCTGCTGGAGCCAATCCCAGCCAACACAGGGCACAAGGCAGGAACCAATCCTGGGCAGGGTGCCAACCCACCGCAGGACACACACAAACACACAAAATATGGAATTCACATTTTATATTTGGACTAAAGTATAGCATGATACTGAAATAAATCTAACTCACTACCATAGGAAAAGACAAGCTCTGCATGGAAATATTTATATTGCGTTATAATGCAGATCAACATACATTTAACTGTTATTAATCTTCAGTAAAAAGAGGCAAGTTATGTGTTTCTAATTGAGCGGCGCTCGGCCGCCACTTCGGACAGTGCACATGCTGTATTCTTTTGGATTATTGTGGAGGTATCAAGTCAAATCAAATGTTATCTGTTAGATATAATTACACACATTGTACAAATTTCAGAGAAATACTTACAGAAGCTGAAGAAAAAAAAATATAAAATGAAAAAACTCCCTTAGAACACATTACATCTGGCTTTGCGCATGTTCACTAGATCTGATATGAGAGCTCTCACAATATGTATTATATAGCACCTGCCCTCTGCTGTGAAGTTAGTGCTCTGATGAGGCATTTATGAATATTATAAAGCCTCTGGCTAAATTGTATATGCTTTGGTGACTTTGGATTAATTCAGGTAAAAGGAAAAGCTGGCTACATAATGACTGACAAGTATCAATTCTTCTGTTACTTGTATTATCCAAGTAATTGGGAAATGAGTCAGAGACACTAATATGCTTTACATAGGTTTTGTACTAACGTTGACCGTTGGTCATTAGTTTCTATATACGTTCCATAGATTTCATGGCCTTTTCAGACATTTGACATGAATTACATTTACAATAACTGCAATATTCCTTTGAACCTAATGTAGCTTAACAATTACAATTATGTTTCATTAGGTTTACATGAGGATATACTCTTTCCCTGTGCTTTGTCCTTTAAATGGAGAAGAATGTGGAGCTGCAAGTCATTAATTGGTGTCCCGCTGCTGTTACAGGCAACTGGACAGCCAGCTGAGCAAACTGAGAAGACACACAAAGTGAAGTTGGTATTGACTGGTCACAGAGAAATCACCTGAAGATTGTCTCTTCTTAGTACTGTACTCCATATTCTGGTCTAGATCGGCTAGGGTGTACAAGTTTCAGCTACACTGCAAATGATTGTCCTGATGTCAATTATTAATATGCCCTTCTGTCTGATTGACTTTCAGCTTATTGCACTAACATCTTTAATTATGAAGTTGTTAGAAATTCTTATTAAAGACTCCCTTTGCTGCTCCATTTCCGGCACCATCAACCTATGCAGTTTGTCTACTGTCCTAATAGGTTAGCTGAAGAGACCCCCTTTCAAGTTCTACACACATCCTCGCCCACATGGACAGCAAAACAGAAACTATGGGAGGTTGCTATTTATACATTATAGCTCAACTTTCAACACCATAGTTCCCCACCGATTGTTCACCAACTAAATAATTTGTAACTGAAAACATGCCTCTGATAGTGGGTGTCAGAGGTGGGATGCTCAGTCTCCCACCCTATTATCCTCAATGCAGGTGCCCCTCAAGGATGTCTATGGAGCCCCCTTCTGTATTCCCTTTATACCTACGACTGTATGGATATACACTCCATCTCTATTGTGAAGTTTACTGAAGTCACAAGAGTGATAGGTCTCATCTTAGTAATGATGAGAGGGCCTCTCTGGAAGAGGTGGGGAACCTGGCACCATGGTGCCAAACAAATAGCCTTCAACTGAACATCAGCAAAACTAAGCAGCTGGTTGTGGATTTCAAGAGGAGGCAGCAGTGATTTCTTCACACCAGTACATATCAATGTGGGAAAAGTGGAAAGGATGAGCAGTTTCAGGTACCTTGGAGTTTATATCTCTGAGGAATTTAAATGGACTCACAATATCCGAACTCAAGTCAAAAAGGAAGGCAGAGTCTCATCTAAGCAATGGGAGAAACTCAGGTTCTCCCCAGTGGTCCTAACATCTTTCCATTGTAGCAAGCATTTTAACACTGAAGATCACATCCTGGTTTGGGAACTGTCCTGTCCAAAACTGCAAAACACAACAAAGAGTGTGAGCAGTGGATTGAGGAACACCATAAGATCCGACACCCAACATCCAGCCTTACCCCACCTTAGATCTTTTATACCAAAAAGTGGAGGGCCAGAGCTATCAGAACCATCAAGAACAGATCCCAGTCCAGTGCTGAACTATTTCACCTACTGAAATCGGCAAAGGGTTCCAACAGGCTTATGACCAAAACAGAGACTTAGGTGGAGCTTCTGGCCTCAGGCCATAAGGCTTCTCAATTAGGACATGCCCCACACTGGTCTCATTTGATCACTCCTGCCTTATAGTCTTTTTTTAAATTAATGTATAAACAATTCAAAGCTTGCAAGTATATTATGACATAATATAATAAACTACTCACTATGTCATTTTGACACTCTACTGAATTTTACACTTTGTATATTGTTTGTTTAAATGTGTCTATTTAGTAGTAACAGAATTAAAATTTAAATAGTTCTACTTAGCCCCACTTGATTTTCTATTATTTATTTTTTTTACTCTCTTTCGTATAATCTGAGTAGCGAACCTGGCTGACGTGACAAAGAACTCGTGAAATCTTGCTAATCAAAGAGGGAGCGTTTTGCTACGGAGCCATGGCAACAACAGTTTTACGTCATCCTCTGCGACGGAAGTGGAGGGCGTTCTCGAGGTGCCGCTCAGGCGCGTGCATTTAACTGGGAAGCCGATTCGTAAACTGTCGGGTGTCGAATGCTCGGGATTGTCGAAGCGGGCAATTTGCGTGTCCCTGTCAGCGTACGTTGTGGGCAGTGACCTTGTAGTTTTTGCTGAATTAAAGAAGAGCAGATTTAAGAGGGGGCAGGTATGTGCTTAAAATATGAAGTCCTCACGTAACTAATGTGAAATTTTCCACGAATTCCTGTCATTTGTATTATTTAGATTCAAGTGAAGTTTCACCAGTCTCTTACGGACACCACTAAAGGTACTGAGTGAGAATCTCTAGGTCAATATTGTCATACCGCTCTTCTATGTCCGTGTCCATGATTTACATCCTATTAGCCAGTCATATTTATACTTTAAAGCGCCCTGACACAAGGCCGTCACTTTTTCACCAGCTTATTATCGCCAGTACCCATTCAAGTTTGTGGAGGCTGAAGCGGCTATTTGGTGCATGGTTCTGTGGGCTTTAAATGCTTTGTGCCGGGCGGTATTGGAGTCCATATTTAGCGCCTACACAGCACGCGTGTTTGTCTCAGAACTCGCAGTTTGCTTTAACGCATGCTCTGTACCAAACACCGTGGTTTACGCCAGCAGAGTGCACGTGTGTCCGTTTCTTCTACGTTAACTTGCATGCGACCTCAGCCCCCTCTTTTTCTCAATGCCGTGCAAGGCAGTTTAATTTTGTGTATTTCAAGAGAAGTCGTTTGCAGTCATACAATGAACGAGTTACATTATTGCTTATTATTTGGCTGACGTCTTTATCCAAGACGATTTAATAATACGATTTGTTTTTCCGAGTTGAAGCACAGGCAGGTGAAATGACTTGCACAGCGTCAGACAGTGTAAATGGCAGGATTTGAAGTCCAGAGTTTTAATAACAACGCCACATTGCCTTTCCTGCCCTACCTATATACAGTACTTATATGCTAGACATTCTTACACTTTGCAAATTACATTTTTACAACAGTAATTGCTGGAACTTAGGAAAAACAATGTAAATGTGTTTCTAGCGACTATCAGTAATTATCCTGAAATTGAATAATTAAAGGCATATTTAAGTTTGAATGGAACAACACTCCCATCAATCCTGCATGGGTTTGGGATTCATCTTGGTGACATTCTTGGTAAGGTCAGTAATTATACTGCCTTATTCTTTGTTAACAATTTAAAAGTAACAGCTCTACAGCATCCCATATCTTAGGATCTCACCACATCTAAATCGGGTATGGGTCATTTGTAAACACAGATGCAGTATTGTGTAAAACCAATCTCTGTTCAATGCAATTTGGAATCTTAAATTGTAATAATGCACTGCATATGGGTGAATATCAAACAGGTTGGCGGAATAGGTCAGTCAATCCAACATAAAACCGGGAAAGAGATGGTAGGGCACAATCATTATCAAGAATATTTTAAAAAAGTAATCCATTGCTTCCTACACTTTTACAGTATGAATATGCAGATTTCATTTGCTTAGGTTTAACATGATAGATCTACAGGTAACACAGTAATATTGTTAAAAAAAATATCTTGCCACACATTGTTATCTATGCTGGTAGTCAAACAAGTTAAGAATATTCTTTTTTTAATAAAAAGTGTCTTCAAAATCACGTGTCTAATGAAACCTTCAAAAACATTTTTTCAATATGTCACGTGGAGACTTAAAAAATATTGTGTAATCTGATAGGCCTTTCTAATGTAAAAGCTACAAGCTGGAGAAGGCTCCTTAGCTCATCTTATGTATAGGATTATAGGTGATTACAGTGTACAGTAAAAGTTTTAGTTGCTCATGCTAATCAATATCTAATTATCTCTCTGGCACCATAATTAGCCAGTATAACAACCTTACCTCAAGGATAAGTTCTGCTGAGTACAAACCATTCAGAAAATTGTCAATCTCAAGTCATCTTCCTCTTTCGTAATATAGTCAATTGTGATCTGAGGGTCCCTAAAATATCCCTATCTAGTAGACCACTTGGAAAATCATTCCATGTGCGTAATGACACTTTGTGTGAAGACATAACACTTTATATGCGTATCCCTGTATTCTTGAAGAACTAATTTTAAAGTATCAGCTGACATCCCATCTATCATGTGACCTCATAATTTCTGTTTGTCTAGTTTTAACTCTAAAATTTTCCTCATTGCTTACTGCCCTCTGTTCTGGAATTGGTCATCTCATTTCATCTATGGACGGTCTCTGGCATTATTGCCTCTTTTTTCTGTAATATGGAAACTAAAACTATGTAGAACATTTCAGACGAGGTCTCACAAAGATGGTGTACAGTTTAAGCCAGTAGTGTCAAAGTGAGATCCCAGTGGGCTGCAGGTTTTCATTCCAGCTACTTTCTTAATTAATTACCACATACTGCTGCTAATGGAACAGACTTTGTCTCAATTTTAGTTGACTTGCTAAAATTAAGAAGCCTTAATTGTTTCCTTTTTTCCTTAATCAGCAACCAAATAATGACAGGGTGCAGAGCGAGTCAGCAGATGACTAAGTAAGCTGATCTCTTTTTTGCAGCAAAATATCCATTGTGCAATATCTGTTTCAGTAAAACATTTGAAAAGCAGTGAATTTCTCTTTTTTATTATGCACAAAACATTTTGGTGCTACTCTAGGTTGGGGGAGGAGAATGGTGGAATGTTAATATTCTCATTATGCCACATGAAACAAGCCATAGAATTAAACATGTTTCATTAACCACAAAAAAGCTGGTTGGAGTGAAAATGGTGGCCTACCACAAACAGACTATGTAACCTCCGAATTTAGCTGGTCACCAGTTGACTGTTCAATATTTTTTGGCTATTTGTTAAAGGAAAAAGAATTAAGGGTTCTCTGTCATAAAGTATGTAATTTAAAATCAAGACAATACAGAATGTTCCTTTAGCGTTAATAATGAAGAAAGTGTCTGGAAGAAAAACCTGCAGCCCTCCAGGAGCTGAGTCTGAAACCCCCAATTTAAGCATACCCCCACTTGGCTCCCTCCCTCTGCTTAGTCATTTGGGATATGGAAAGCAACATCTTATCAGCAGATCCATTTACTAAAAGAAAGGAATTTGTTAGCAGTGGCAGATTGAAAATGAAATCTCTTCCCTGTTTCACATCCTTACATAGAAAGGCTGTCTGCAAGCCTGGGACTTCTGAGTCAGAAGGAAATGATTACCTGGCTTCACTGAAGGAAATTTCTTTTTTTTTTTTTTTCAGCTGAGCAAGCGGGCTTGTGACATCTACATTGTATCTGGGAGGTTATCATATTACTACATGATGAGAGGCTAACGCTTACTCACTCTTCGTGGTCACCTCCCTTTTAGGTGCCTTACAGCTTTTCCATGTAGTTCCAGATTGCTGGTACATGAGGGCATTTTGATTAATTTGATTATGATTAAAAATAGACAATTTATAGTAGGTTAATAGCTAGAACCCATATTTGCATTTTTTTTAGTTCCCAGATAAGAAGCACTTGAATACAATAATTCTGAATTGGCCCAGTGACCGTAATGGTATGTCCTTGGCAAAATTGTTTAAATGTCTCTGGCAGGGTACCAGCTGTAAAGGGATGCATCATTCTAAGCAAGTTCCTGATTGGAATGGGCATAAGTGCATGAATGGACCTTTGAGCTTTGTCTGCTCTGACCAGAATGTTCTGTGGCTCCCTGCAGTGCTGAAATCCCACAAATCTCCAGGACCAGATAATATTTACCCTTGAGTTCTTAATGATGCTAGACAGTACATATATAAACACGTGACACATTTTTAGGAAGTTACTCGGGAGATTCCAAAGGACTGGGAAATGACAAATATTATCCTGTTATATAAAAAGGGTGACCGGGCAAATCCAAGCAACTTTAGGCCAGTAGGCTTAACATGCATCAGAGGAAACCTAAAGGAAGGAATTCTTAAGGATAAGATTGAGCAACACATGGCAAGTACAGGAGTTTTTCTGAACAGTCAAGCATAGGTTCAGAAGAGGGAAGTCATTTTTACTTATTCTATGAGGAAGATGTTTTTAGGAATTGGCTCAGACACAGGAAGCAAAAGGTGATGGTGCAAGGAACCTGATCAGACTTGGGTGATGTTAAGAGTAGGGGTGAGTGCTAGGGCCACTGATATTTTTTTTTTTTTATAGATAGATTGAGTAACAAGCTGGTTAAGTTTGCAGATGATACCAAGATAGGTGAATTGGCAGATAACTTGGAATCCATTCAATCATTAAAAGAGGAAGTGGACAGCATACAGGATTGGGCAGATTTGTGGCAGATTAAATTTAACGTCAGTAAATGTAAAGCATTACATATTGGAAGTAAAAATGTTAGGTTTGAATACACAATGAGAGGTCTGAAAAATCAAGAGTACACCTTATGAGAAGGATTTAGGAGTCATAGTGGACTCTATGCTATCAACTTCCCATTCAGTATTCAGAAGCCATTAAGAAGATGAGTAGAATGTTAGGTTATGTAGCATGATGTGTTGAGTACAAGTCCAAGGACGTTATGCTTAAGCTTTATAATGCAATGGTGAGGCCTCAGCTGGAGTATTGTGTGCAGTTTTGATCTCCTGGGTTCAAAGAGGACATAGCAACGCTAGCAAAGGTCCAGAGAAGAGCGACTAGGCTCATTCCAGGGCTACAGGGGATGACTTATGCAGAAAGATTAAAAGAGCTGGGCCTTTTCAGTTTAAGCAAAATAAGATTAAGAGGTGACATGATTGAATTGTTTAAAATCATGAAGGGAATTAGAACGGTGGATCGAGGCTTATTTTAAAATGAGTTCATCAAGAACATGGGGACACAGTTGGAAAGTTGTAATGAGTAAATTTTGCTCTAACATTTGGAAGTTTTTCTTTATATAGAGAACCATAGACACTTGGAATAAGCTACCAAGTTGCTTGGTAGGCAGCAAGACTTTAGGGACTTTCAAAACTAGACAATGTGTTTTTTTTTTTTTTTTTTGAAGAATTAAGTGGATAAGTCTGACCAGCTTTATTGGACTGAATGGCCAGTTCTCGTCTAGATTGTTCTGATGTTCTAATATGGGTACCAGAGCCTCTCTTGGATGGTATATTTGGACAATTTGGATGTGGGTAGAAACAACACTCAGATGTACAAACTCTGCACTGACATTGATCGGCATGGGACGTTAACCCAGAATGCTAGATGCTGTTCAATAATTAGAATACAGTTGTGCTTGTAAGTTTGTGAACCCTTTAGAATTTTCTATATTTCTGCATAAATTTGACCTAAAACATCATCAGATTTTCACTTAAGTCCTTTATAGTAGATAAAGAGAAACCAGTTAAACAAATGAGACAAAAATATTATACTTGGTCATTTATTTATTAAGGAAAATGATCGAATATTACATATTTGTGAGTGCAGAAGTATGTGAACCTTTGCTTTCAGTATCTGGTGCGACTCCCCTTTGCAGCAATAACTGCAACTAAATGTTTCCGGTAAGGTTTGATCATTCCTGCACACCGACTTGGAGGAATTTTAGCCCATTCCTCTGTACAGAACAGCTTCGACTCTGGGATGTTGGTGGGTTTCCTCACATCAATTGCTCGCTTCAGGTCCTTCCACAACATTTTGATTGGATTAAGGTCAGGACTTTAACTTGGCCATTCCAAAACATTAACTTTATTCTTCTTTAACCATTCTTTGGTAAAACAACTTGTGTGCTTAGGGTCGTTGTCTTGCTGCATGACCCACCTTCTCTTGAGATTCAGTTCATGGACAGATGTCCTGACATTTGCCTTTAGAATTCTCTGATATAATTCAGAATTCATTGTTCCATCAATGAAGGCAAGCCGTCCTGGCCCAGATCCATCAAAACAGGCCCAAACCATGATACTACCACCACCATGTTTCACAAATGGGATAAGGTTCTTATGCTGGAATGCAG
Organism: Polypterus bichir lapradei; assembly: GCA_026402145.1. Classification (NCBI taxonomy): domain Eukaryota; kingdom Metazoa; phylum Chordata; class Cladistia; order Polypteriformes; family Polypteridae; genus Polypterus; species Polypterus bichir. The sequence continues at coordinate 230,014,563 of JANRMT010062791.1, forward strand.
TGTTTTCCTTTCTCCAAACATAATGCTTTTTATTTAAACCAAAAAGTTCTATTTTGGTCTCAGCCATCCACAAAACATTTTTCCAATAGCCTTCTGGTTTGTCCACGTGATCTTTAGCAAACTGCAGACGAGCAGCAATGTTTTTTTGGAGAGCAGTGGCTTTCTCCTTGCAACCCTGCCATGCACACCATTGTTGTTCAGTGTTTTCCTGATGGTGGACTCATGAACATGAATATTTGCCAATGTGAGAGAGGCCTTCAGTTGCTTAGAAGTTACCCTGGGGTCCTTTGTGACCTCACCAACTATTACACGCCTTGCTCTTGGAGTGATCTTTGTTGGTCGACCACTCCTGGGGAGGGTAACAATGGTCTTGAATTTCCTCCATTTGTACACAATCTGTCTGACTGTGGATTGGTGGGGTCCAAACTCTTTAGAGATGGTTTTGTAACCTTTTCCAGCCTGATGAGCATCAACAACTTTTTTTCTGAGGTCCTCAGAAATCTCCTTTGTTCATGCCATGATACACTTCCACAAACATGTGTTGTGAAGAGCAGACTTTGATAGATCCCTGTTCTTTAAATAACACAGGGTGCCCACTCACACCTGATTGTCATCCCATTGATTGAAAACACCTGACTCGAATTTTACCGTCTAACTAATTGCTAATCTTAGAGGTTCACATACTTTAGTCACTCACAAATATGTAATATTCAATCATTTTCCTCAAATCAATGACCAAGTATAATATTTTTGTCTGATATGTTTAACTAGTTTTTCTTTATCTACGTTTAGGACTTGAGTGAAAATCTGATGATGTTTTAGGTCATATTTATGCAGAAATAGAGAAAATTCTATAGGGTTCACAAACTTTGAAGCACAACTGTAAATCCCAGCAATTATTCTCACCTATTTGGTTTGATGTATTGAATCCTTCACCTGGGTACAGCGTCTTGATAACTGTAGAGGGAAAACTTGTTTCATAATTAATTACCTGGTAGATTACTAGGAAATTACTTACTGATGAAAGGATCATGTAATTCAACATTCAAGGCTCCCATCCTTCTCCATTTCACATCCTCGCACAGAGAGGTCAGGGCTTCCAGGTCCATAAGCTGGAGTTCACCCAGTTGAGCAACAAAAGAATATAATCTGCTCAATGGTCTTCTTTCTGCAAGAAAGATTTTTACATAGTGGCATGATTTCTCTCAGACTCCGTGGACCTTCAACATGGGACAAAAGTGCAGATGGCTTGACCACAAAGTATTATTTTTTTTAGTGTACCAGCAGAATAAACGGCTAATAAATCCATTAGCCTGAGTTCATGTCCCAAACCTGTTAGAGAATATAGGTTAATAGGTTCAACACACTTGGGCTGAATGACCTGTTTTCATCATACATCTTCTAATGTAATAATTTCTCAGGGAGGGTAGCATCTTTGAGGGGATCATTGCCCTGAGTGAATTCCTGCTCAGAGACAGATTCTAACAAAATTATCTTTGCTTATGTCTACGAAAATATTTAATCATTATAAAATGACAGCTCATGAAGGAGTTAGACAATTAAGATTCAAGTTTCTTAGTCCCAGCAGTTTGTAAATGCTGTTCCATCATAACACAATATATATATATATATATATATATATATATATATATATATATATATA
>JANRMT010062791.1:230021419-230046382 GCA_026402145.1 Polypterus bichir lapradei
TATATATAACAAAATCAGAATTCAAGGTAAACTCAAAAGTCAGCAACTAAAACAGAATCAACATGACCTATATAAGTTAGTTATAAAGTTGCAAAAATGATTATCCATTGAAAACAAAATACATATACAGTATATTGAACTGAAGGGACCCAATAACATATATACATTGTATTATATAGTAAGAAAAAATAGAAATATATACATAAAAATAAAAATAATGAAAAGTAAAGCTCCAGGTGAAGAGCTATTTCTGTCCAAGTTGTATGACACAGCACATTTAGCCTACAATATTAATTTTCATACACACAGTAGATCAACTTAAAGGCACGTTTCTTTTATTTTTAATTGTGATTTGCTGGCTCCTTTTCCACCACATATAGTGGATAAGCTTTTAGCTGGCTGAATAGTAAAAACACCTCTGTGTTGTAGTAGTAGTAGTAATAATAATAATAATAATAATACATTTTATTTATATAGCACCTTTCCCATGCTCAAGGCACTTCACAGAGTTTAAGAAAGAACAGCAGGGTATACAGTATATAGCATTGTACTGAACCAGATAAATAAAATAAAGAAGAGTAAGAAAGTAAATTGAGAGAAAAAAAGCCAAGAGACAACATAATTGATGGCCTAGCACACACACAGGTTATATGAGCATCTTGACAGAGAGGTAAACTGAGAGAAGGGTAGTAAAGTCAAGCAGAGCTAAAAGCCTTCCTGAACAGATGAGTTTTGAGTTGTTTTTTAAAAGAATTCATAGAGTCAGCTGATCTAATTAATTTCGGTAGGTCATTCCAGAGTCTGGGCGCTATACAGCTGAGGGCCCTGTCACCCATAGAGTGTAGATTAGTGTGGAGTACAACAGGATTGCCAGAATTGGAGGACCTTAGTGGGCGGGCAGGCACATAGTGATGGAGATGGTCACTGATGTAGTTTGGCGCGAGGTTATTTAAGGCTTTGTAGGTTATTAGTAGAATTTTATATATTCAATTCTGTAAGACACAGGGAGCCAGTGAAGACGGAGCAAGATGGGTGTTATGTGCTCGCTGCTGCTGGTCCGTGTAAGGACTCTTGCAGCTGAGTTTTGAATAAGCTGGAGCTGCGATATAAGATTAGAAGGGGCACCTGCCAGTATGGAATTACAATAATCGATGTGGGATGTTATAAAAGCACAGACAAGTTTCTCAGCGTTAGAAAAGGAGAGGAAGGTGCGAACACGTGATATGTTACGGGGGTGAAAATAAAGTTTCTTAATGTGATTTATGTGGGTGGACTAGGAGAGGGAGGAGTCAAAAATGACATCAAGATTCTTTGCAGTATAGGCAGGTCTAATGAGATCACCGCCAAGATGGACTGGGAAGGAGCTCATTTTATTAAGTTGCACTTTAGTCCCAATTTGCAGGAGTTCAGTTTTGTTGCAATTTAAATTTAAAGAATTCTGCTCCATCTAGGTTTTAATTTCACTGAGGCAAGTTGTGAGCTGAGAAAGCTCTGATGAAGTTCCACTTTTAATATTGAAATAGAGTTGAGTATCGTCTGCATAAAGATAACCCAGTCCAAAGCTACGAATAATATGGCCAAGGGGAAGCATAAAAATACAGAAGGGGGGAGAAGACAGAGCCCTGAGGAACTCCTCGTGTGACTAGCGTGGAGCTGGATCTGCTGTTGCCAAGTCTAACAAACTCTTGCCTATCAGTCAGATAGGACTTGAACCACTGGAGGGCAGTGCCAGAGATACCCAGCATGCTCTCCATTCTGGATAGTAGAATGTCATGTCTGACCTGAGTGTCAAATGCTGCACTGAGGTCTAATAGAATTAATATGTTGGTTTGTCCAGAGTCTGCTGCCATAAGCAAATCATTGGTTACCCGTAGCAGAGCAGTTTCACAGCTGTGCTGCGCCCTGAACAAAGACTGAAAGGGTTCCATCAAGTTATTAGTGGATAAGTAGTTGGCGAGTTGGGAAGCTACAACATGCTCAAGAACTTCTGACAGAAAAGGTAAGTGGGAAATAGGCCGGAAATTGTTAAGATTGTCAGCATCAAGACCAGACTTTTTTTTAACATTGGGGTTAGAGAAGTGATTTTAAAAGTGAATGGCGCAAAGCCAGTGTCAAGGGATGAGTTTATTATTGTTGTAATGGTCGGGATTATGGCATGAAGGCAGGATTTAAGTAGTGTGCTGGGGATGGGGTCCAGTACACTAGCAGTCGGCCTCATCTTACAAAGCAGGTCCTTAACAAATGCAGATGTGACTGGTGAGAACTTAAAGAAGGAGCTGGATGGAGTGGGAAAACGGAAAGATATAAACAGATGATGTATTTATGTTAGTTGAATTATTTAGATCTTTAATTTTGTTACGGAAAAAGTGGAGGAATTCCTCACAGACTTCAGTAGAAGAGGTAGTTAGGCCAGATGCGGGTTGGAGTAGTTTATTAACTACAGAGAACAAAACCCTTGGGCTATCGTGGCCACATTCTATTATTCTGCCATAATGGGTGTTCTTAGCAGCAGTTTGTGCTTCTCTGTAAGCTCTTTGGTGGTCAGAGAAAGCCTGGATGTGCACGGTGAGACCAGTCTTACATGACATTCTCTCAAGGCGTCGGCCAGCTGCTTTCATAGATAGCAATTCTGAATTATACCAAGGAGCTGAACGCTTAAAGGAAACCTCCTTATGTTTTAAAGGAGCTGTTTTATCTAATGCTGAATGAAGGGTTGTGTTATAGTGGTCAACAAGACTATCTAGTGTTGATGGAATAGGTGAAGACAGCAAAAGATCAGAAATAGATCCAGTAAGGATAAAGGGACAGATATTTTTTTAAGGGTTCTGTAGGAAATTTGTTGCTTACAAGTAATGAGACAGTGAAAAGCACTGCTTTATGGTCAGAGACTCTCAAATCAGTGCTGTAAATGTTGGCAAAAGATAGTCCAGATGTGCAGATCAGATCCAATATGTGACCACGAGAGTGGGTGGGAAAATCAACATGTTGTGTCAAGTCAAAACAGTCCAGTAAGGATAGGAATTCATTTCTCAGTTTATATGTAGTAGTGTCAATATAGATGTTGAAATCACCAAGAAGAATGACTCTCTGGGAAAAGGAACTTGAGAAGTGGGTTAATAGATCAGTCAGATCAGATTAGAAGGATGCATTGTATTTTGGAGGACAATATAAACAATAAGTAAGACAGGACCCGATTCCGTTCTTAGTTTAAGAGCCAAACACTCGACAGACAATGGACAATCAATTGGGAATCTTTTAATGTTTAAATCCACTCTGAAAATTACCACAAGTCCTCCACCTTGTCTTGAGCTATGAGGCTCTGTGAAGAAAGTGTAACCAGGTGGTGTCGCCTCCGTGACAGATGTAAATTCATTTGGTTCTTGCCAAGTCTCTGTTAAACACAGCATATCAAGTTTGGTGTCAATGATGAATTCTGACAGCACCAATGCTTTGCCATTAAGAGATCTTGAATTAAACAATGCAATATTAGTTGATGAGACTTCTCTTTGCACAAGGCTGTGACTGGAATTTTTCACATACTGTAAATCTGGCACACTGACATTTTTATTTCCAGGGCCATGAGTAGGACGGCGTATTCCTGAGCAAATGCTGCCTGTGATCTTTTCATTCGCGGCCCAGCAGTGGCAGCGACTTGACTCGCGATGTACATATTTCAGGTGTTGCAAAATACCGGCGTCTTTTAGGATATTCCAGTCAGACCATTTGCTCTGGACAAATTGTTTAATATGAAGGAGTTTGTCACAAGAATATTTTAGATAAGTATTGCTCAGTATCATGCTAACAGCAGTGGAGAAGCAGCACAGCAGAGCCGGTGAGACGGGCGAGTGCAGTGGCAGCGATAGCAGAGCAGCAGAAAGTGTAGCAGGATTTGGAGGTTCCAACATACAGTCGCAAACAAGTAATGCTGGGTATTACAGGCGTGATCACCCCAGAGACACAAGCCAGGTGGATGTGAACATCAGATCAGTTCTTAGTCATAAAGTGTAATGATGCTCCAATCAATCCGTCATCGATCTAAATAGCTGATCTCAGAAAAGTTTGTTTTTTTTCAGTGTCTACATTTGTAAGTATAATGTAAACTAATTGTTTTGCTCCTTTAATAATAATTTCTATACATTTACATACTGCTTTTCTGACTACTCAACACTTTTTATAGAGAAGAAGTCACTTCAACCACCACCACCAATGTGCAGCATCCGCCTGGATAATGTGACAACAGCCATTTTACACCAGTACACTTACCACACATTAGCTATTAGCTGGTCTAGTGGTGAGAGAAAGCCAATTAGGGACAAGTGGTGATTAGACTGCCAGAATAAAAAGGCCATCTGGGTAACTTTATCCTGAATAATTGGATACACCCTGCTTTTATGAAGGATGCCCAGGGATCTTTAATAGCCACAGAGAGTCAAGAATTTGATTTCATGTCTCATCTGAGCTAGTTCAAATCCCATGATTGGCAGGTGGGATTCTACTTTGCTGGGCAATTAGAGCAAGGCCCGTACTCTTAAAAATTGCTCCAAGGGTGCTGTACAATGCCTGACTCTGCACTCTAAGCCTCCATAGGGCATGCAAAAAGACACTTTCCCCATGGGGATTAATGTAGTATATCAGGAAAAAAAAGTAAAACTGTGGCTCACTGACAAACAATTTGCACCCAATTTAGAATCTTAATTGGTAGTTTAAGTGATGAACTATCAAGAGTCATGGCTTCCCAGTTTGTTTCATAATTTCATGGATCTGTAGAGTCATTAATGTAGAACTTACTAAGACAACATGACCCTGTGGCTCACTGTTAAGTAAATATTTAAAAAAAAATGTTTAACTGGACAGTTTCCCTAAGAGACCACAGGGTAAGGCCCCCTTCCATGACCATTAGTTGTAGTGCTCCTTTATGCAAGTTATTATGGTAGTTGAACCAGAACGCATTTTTGTCTTATGTATCAAACTTCCTGTAGTGCAAACAAAGAGCACCAAATGAAGCTTGTTTTATCAGTAAATGAGAGGTGATTGGTATATTAGCCTTTATATTAAAGAAAGTGGAGTAATAAACTGGAAAAAAGTAATCTGAGAAGTTGTCCTGTGCAACTAGACAAACAGCAAGAAAAGCTACTTTGAGGAATTCAGACCTTTATTTTGTCCTTTAAATTATAACTGAAATCCTTCAGTTTGGACATTGTACTTGTTTAAAATGCAGCAGCTTAAACTCTTAATTGGAAAAAGGGAAAGACAAATTTGAGATTGCTGCTTAGTAAACAATGGGCTTTTTTAAAGATTTATATAGTGGTGTATCATATAGCATGTTTTAGTAAGAAGAGTATTACGTAATTAAAATGGTAATCCATATTTAATTCTAGAGAATTACAAATGTCTAGTTGATACACTGAAAAAAACCTGTAAAAATATAGTAGAAAAAAAAACACCTGTGTAAATACAGTAAATGTATATTTTAATTGCCAACATCAATTCATTGTTATAGTGAAAACTTTTTTTTTTTTTTTTTTTTTTTTTTTTTCTTTTTTTCTGATATGTAGTTAAATGACAGCTTGTAATTATGAGAAGCATTATACAGTGATCTCTCAGTGATCTCAAATAAATTTGCAAAAACCTCAAGTAAAGTTTTTTCACATTGCCATTATGGGGTGTTGTGTGTAGAATTCTGAGGAAAAACATGAATTTAGTCCATTTTGGAATAAGGCTGTAACATAACAAAATGTGGATAAAGTGATGCGCTGTGAATACATTCCAGATGCACTGTATTTTCTTTTATGCCATATGTATTATGGATAAAGATTTTTGCACACATTACATTAGTTAAAATATTTTAAGGATGTTCTATTTTAGTATTTTATTCATTTTGTTAATAAATGAACAGTTAGCACCTGTGGTCTATAGTTTCATTATAAAAAATAAACTTTAATAAAGGACAGAAGACTTACTTTTGTGGTTACTCAGGAGATTAGTGTAAAATTTTTTCAAAGGAATTAAAAAAATCTGAATTGGCTGATCAAGTAACATGAAATTGGTGATCAGTATCAGCCTTAAAAAAACCTGATTGGAGCATCTCTAGCACTCAGTTTGGTGTTAATTCTTGCCTTCTCTACGACTTCCAGCGGGTCCAGATGCTGCCTCATAACTGAGCCTGCCCTTTTAATTAGTATGTTGATTTTCTGTACGTCGCTTAAATCATCCAAGATCAGATGTCTCAACTTGGATGAGTTAACGCCGGTGAAGCTCATCCGGGATAAGTCAGTTTTTCAAACGTAGCTGTGTAGTAGATTAGTCTAGCTGGATCTAATCATCCGAGATGATTGCGCACGCCCGATCGAAAAGCCCATATATATAGAGTCTAGAAAACATGATCAGCAAGTCTTTAATAGGCTGTAACAAAATGACGAAATAATGGGCACATTTTTCCCCACACAAGCAGAGCAGGACCTTTTATTCGAAGGATATGAAGAATTTCAAGATTTAATATGCACAAGGGGTAACACTGCAAAAGCAGCCCAAACCAGAAAAGACGGCTGGCAAAAAGTGGCCGACAAATTAAATGCTAAGTAGTGTGCATTGTACTTACTGAATACAGCGCTTCATTTCCTATGTGTCAGATTAATTATTATTTAATATGTCATAATTCCAGATCAAACGTGAGCACAAGGAGAACATGGGAACAGGTTAAAATGAAGTACAAGAATATACTTCAAACTGGTAAATATTGGTATATAACTATTTAAAGATTGTTGACAAAAAGAATCATATATAATATAAAACACATTAGTTTTAAAGCTAATAAGAAGGCATACAAGCAAAAAACAGGTGGCGGTCCATGCACTCCAGAGCTAACAACAACATTTATTTATATAGCACGTTTTCATACAAAAAAATGTAGCTCAAAGTGCTTTACAAAATGAATAGAAAAATAAAAGACACAATAAAAAAATAAACATAAGTCAACATTAATTAACATAGAATAAGTAAAGTCCGATGGCCAGGGTGGACAGAAAAAACAAACAAACAAAAAAAAAACTCCAGAGGCTGGCGAAAAAAAATAAAATCTGTAGGGATTCCAGACCAAGAGACCTCCCAGTCCCCTCTGGGCAATCTACCTAACATAAATCAAAAAGTCCTCTTTGTATTTAGGGTTTTCATGGAAGGACTTGATGATGATGGTCACGTAGACTTCTGGCTTTCAGTCCATCAATGTTGGAGCATCATGATGCTTTGAGTAGGTGGTGGTGGCGCAGGCCGCCACCACAAAGAAACCGGAAAAAGAAACAGAAGAGAGAGTAGAGGTCAGTGCGGATTTTGGAGCCACTATGAATAGTTATTATGATGAATTGAACATACAGAGTATCAGTATTAAGTTAAAGTGAAGTTATAAAAAGGCCATGTTAAAGTAATGTGTTTTCAGCAGTGTTTTAAAGTGCTCCACTGTATTTGCCTGACGAATTCCTATTGGCAGGCTATTCCAGATTTTAGGTGCATAACAGCAGAAGGCCGCCTCACCACTTCTTTTAAGTTTAGCTTTTGGAATTCTAAGGAGACACTCATTTGAGGATTTGAGGTTACGATTTGGAATATAACGTGTCAGACATTCCGATATATAAGATGGAGCGAGATTATTTAAGGCTTTATAAACCATAAGCAATATTTTAAAGTCAATCCTGAATGACACAGGCAACCAGTGTAGTGACATCAAAACTGGAGAAATGTGCTCGGATTTTCTTTTCCTAGTTAGGATTCTAGCAGCTGCACTCGTTGCAAGTGATTTATGTCTTTTTTGGGTAGTCCTGAGAGGAGTGCGTTACAGTAATCTAGTCTACTGAAAACAAAAGCGTGAATTAATTTCTCAGCATCTTTCAATGATATAAGAGGTCTAACTTTTGCTATGTTTCTTAAGTGAAAAAATGCTGTCCTAGTGGTCTGATGAATATGCGATTTAAAATTCAGATTACAGTCAACAGTTACCCCTAGGTTTTTTACTTCTGTCTTAACTTTTAATCCTAATGCATCAAGTTTATTTCTGATAACCTCATTGAATCCATTTTTGCCTATTACTAAAATTTCAGTTTTCTGTTTGAGAAAATTACTATTCATCCATTCAGAAATACCAGTAAGACATTGTGTTCGTGAATCGAGAGAGTTGGATTCATCAGGTGCTATTGATAAGTACAGCTGTGTGTCATCAGCATAGCTGTGGTAGCTCATGTTGTAACCTGAGATAATCTGACCTAACGGAAGCATATAGATTGAGAACAGCAGCGGACCCAGGATAGAGCCTTGTGAAACACCATATCAGATATCATGTGTCTTTGAGATGTGATTACCACAACTCACAAAGAATTTTCTACCTGCCAGGTAGGATTCAAACCAATTTAAGACACTGCCAGAGAGGCCCACCCATTGACTAAGGCGATTTCTAAGAATATTGTGATCAATGGTGTCAAATGTGGCACTCAGATCTAAGAGGATGAGAACAGATAAATGGCCTCTGTCTGCATTTACCCGCAAGTCATTTACTACTTTAACGAGTGCAGTTTCTGTGCTGTGATTTGTTCTGAAACCTGACTGAAATTTATCAAGAATAGCATGTTTATTGAGGTGGTCATTTAACTGCATAATGACTGCCTTCTAACCCCTGCAGAACAGTTGGCTCTCCAGCAAAATGCCCATCGCCCTGTTTCTGAGGGCATTTTTTTTTTTGTTGGGTCAGTTGCAGTTGTCATATCCCTAGAACTTGTGTCTGACCAACGAGATATTGACGAAGGTCAAATATTTGATGAAGACACTGTGTCTGATTATTCATCAGGAGGAGAGATACATTTTCCAAATAATGTTTGATCAGATCCCACTCTGATCAGTCCATTGTGCCCCAATCACATTTGGAAATCCTGGGTAATGAGAATGTTAGACTGATTGTGAGATTCTTTATGGAACTGTGGGTGTTTTTGCCTGTGTACCTGCAATGGCATGAAATGCCTCTTTTATTGTCTGCACACGCAGGTGTCCACGAAACACTATGAAAACCCGAAGGAAATATTTCAGAGCCAAACAGACTTAACAAATTGCCTGGCAAACTGCACTTTTAGATAGATTTTCCGCATCGCCTACAGTATATAAAAAAAGTGCTGCTTGCAAAAATGCATACTGTCTTTTTGGTTTTGAGAGCCCGACTTTGCCTAGTTTGACTTCGAATATAAGGTGCTAATAAATCTTTGAGGTACAATATTCCCCCTCGGCTAAAACGGTATCTTTAGAAAAGAATTTCCTCCAGGAGCAATAAAGGATCTTGCCAATCGCTTCAAAACCCTCTCTATATGAAATTCTCTTCTTATAATTTGCGCACCGATATCAATTGGTCGCTCATTCATGAACGGCAAAGCCATGACTGAATGAATTCCATGCAAAGACACTGATTAAGTGTGTGAGCTAATCCTTGTTTACAGAGAACAAACCTGCTCCGAGCAGGTTTGAGGATTTGGATGTGCTGCTATGACAACACATCCAGCAAGATTTTCAAAAACCGACAAATCCAGGATCATGCCAAATCGTCAACAATTACATCCGGCTAAACGAGTAATCTACGTATGAAAAATACCCCCCTGGTGTGCTAGGCTGGTTACAACGTAAACAAATCACACTGGCCATCACAGTTATAGAAGATGTGAAGGATGTCACTTACAAAATTAAAGTAACACATTCTCCTAAGAAACAAAAGAGACTGCTCAGCCCTTCTTATATAGCTCCTCTGTATTCCGAGACCAGTCCAATCTGTCAAAGACAAATTTATACATTTTATGTGTAAGCTTGTGAAATAATTCTAGCCCTGCATCTTCTTGATAAACATTTTAAGAACATTTTATTAGAATTGTGATTTTTAATTGACACATTATTCTCCTTTACACTATATGTGTTGTGGATTCTTATTTTGTATACTGTACATGTTTTATTAGTTAATGTATTTTAAAAGGAATTTTATTTTATGTTTATGGTCACTGAACAATAAGCCTATCAAATTTCCGATTCTTAATATAAAATATATAGTTAAAACCCATGGTCTGTAATGTAATTGTAAAAATATCAAGGTTAACACTAATACAGAACATAAGGCTTCTACACATCTGGGTAGTGGAAATTTATTTTATATATATATATATATATATATATATATTATATACACACACACACACACAGAGTATATATACACACGTCGGGTCATGAACTTCTTGGACCACATACAAATCGGGTTACAACCAAATAACTTCACCAAACTTTTGCATCAGTTCACGACCACACACTCGGGTGACGAACAAGCCATGTTCCTTTCCGGTTTGTACGCGCCGATGATTTCCGCACGTGTCTAGTCTCTCCCTGTGCAGCGAGCGAGAGAAAGCGCGACAGAGCAAGAGAGAGAGAGCATGAAAAGGCAGTTAAAGAATGCACTGGGCTTGTTTTTAAAGAGACTGCTTCGAGCATTGTTTTTAATCTCATATTTAATTAAGACTTTTTTCTATTGGATTTTAACTTCCACTTCACTTCTGTTTTTATGGGATCATTTATTTATTGAAAGATTCTGAAAGCACTATTTTTTGCTCATCGGTAACATTACAGACGGGTGACAGGTTTAAGGCCTCCCGGAAGCGAGATGGGAGCATGCAGCGAACCCGCATCGTCACAGACTTTACCTCAAAACTGTAATCTCCTCTCCACCCAGTTCCTCTTCACTTCCTTCATGAAGAAGTTTTTCTATAAATTACAGATTTTTCAAATATTCATTTTTTTCCGTTCTTAAAACTCATTAAAAAAAGTGTTTACAAAGAGCGGTTCGTAAGGCTATAGCATGAACTCTTGCAGTGTTAGTTTTCTCTGTTCAAGGTTTTCTCAGTGTTATTCAATGTTTTTACATTTAGTTTACTATTACGCTGTGCATTCTATGGTATAATTAATTATTTTTGTGTTAACAAAACCAATGTACATACAGCTTGTACAGTCCGGAACAGATTAATTGTATTTACATACAATCCTATGGGGGAAATTACTTCGGGTCACAACCAAATTGGGTTGCGACCAGAGTTTTGGAACAAATTACGGTCATGACCTGAGGTTCCACTGTACAGGTAAAATTCCATTACAACGAACTCCCAGGGACCTAAAAAATATTTTGTTATAACGAAAATTTCATTGTAATGCGATTCTGTATTTGTTACTATAGTGCTTTCTTTAACTTGTGCTCAGGCATTTGCAATTATTTCAATAGCTTCTTTTGTGTTAATTTTAATCTCCTCCTGCCTACAAGTTATGCTGACGAGAATTTTTCTCAGCATTTCCTTGCGAAAATACACTTTCCTGAAGCGCGATTACAGCGTCTGTGGAAGACTGTCTGTCCATTGCTGGGGCAGGGCAAAAACAGGCTCATAGCGCTGCAGTGAAGAGTCACAGAAGCAAATCCTAAAAGATCGGGGTCGCGCTATAAGTCCCTGTTTTGTACCCCAAAACACGAGGCAGAGTCTCAGTACTTTAGGAAAACCAACTTTATTCAGCTTGAAACAGGAACAGCAGACTTATTTATTGTAGCTTGATCTGCCACTCTGCTATACACAGACACAACAGTCAGGCTCCATCACCCATTGATATCTTTTCTGTTTGCTTTGGCAGAGAGACGCAGAATATCTTTGAGCCAGCTGATGCCCCAGCAACAGATAAACAGTCTTCCATAGACGCGTATATCGGACTTTGCAATGCACTTCGGTATGTCGTCCAGTTAAGGGAGGTCCCAAGACAGTTTAAAAACCTCACATTTTCTTGAATGAGTGCCGGATTAAAAGGAATGTTTCATGAATGAGCATCTCTGAACCACATAAAAACTGCTTTTTCGACGTCTTCAAATGCAGCAGTTCACATACGTTTGCAACCCGAGATTTCTTTTCTTTGTTTGCTCGGTCTTTCAAGAAAGTTGACAGCGTCGATGGCGAAATTCCGAATTCACTGGCAACGTTGTCCTTTTTTTTTTTTTTTTTTTTTTGACACAATCGAGAGAGGCAAAAATGTAAAAAATTTTTTCTAATATGAACTGTTATCGTTTTTTTCGTGTCTGCCGTTTCTATAGGAGGGTGACAATGAGTTAAATTCCAAAGGATGTTTTTTAAATGTTGATGAACAACAAACAAAAGTTATCACTGAAAAACCGCAGGAAACAAAAAGGGCAAAAAAAAAAAAAAAAAAAAAAAACAGTACGAGAAAAGTTCGAAGAAAGAAAAAAAATTACAATGTTTCCGTTTGGGGATCATTGTGCAAACTGAGCTGCGGCCATAGAACTAGCTGCTCTGTGGATGATTCATTCAGGCATTTCGTTATAATGAAAGTATCAGCTGAATGTACTTAGTAGTAACGAGATTTTTATAGACTCGCGTCATATGGGGAAACTGTCGGGACCATAAAAATACTTTGTTGTAATGAAAATTTAGTTGTAAAAATATTCATTATAACGGAATTTTACTTGTATATATATATATATATATATATATATTTTTTTTTATTAGGGCTGGGCAAGTTAACACGTTATCGCATTAATGCCGACAATTTTATCGCATGTTAACACAGTTTTTGTAATTATTTTGAAAGCCTCAGCCTCACTAGCGATTGATACAGATCAGTGATTTTGTTATCGCTTTTCAATATGCTTTTGCTAGAAGGAAAGTTAGCTTTGTCGATTTGACCTTGATTCCCTGCGCGTGCATGAGTAGCGAAGAGCAAACAGCTTCTAAAATGGTATGTGGAGAGATACCAAAGTGAATTCTCAAAGCAAAATATTCCATGGATGACTTTTTTCATATTATCGCTGAATCAGGGTCCGATTTTGATGCAAGTGATCTGGAGATGTAGTTCGAAAACAAAAGTGAGCTACCGGCATCAGATGATCGTGGTGAACACGTTCGTGTAGCTGATCCACTTATGGAAATGTTCGCCTGGGAGGACAGAAACGATGACAGGAGGTACAAACCATATTGCGTCTCACTGCAACTGCCACCCCCGCACACCTGTCTCACAAAGACAGCCAGCCCACCATGCATTTCTACTGGCCATCCAGCTGCCCTCCGCACAGCTGCAAACAGGTGCCGACAGCAGGCACAACAGGCAGCAACAGACTTATGTTGATTTGTGTGTGAAACCATTGCTTTGTGCACTTTTCACAAAACTGAGTTTTTTGGAAAAAATATTAGCCCTCAAAGAATTGCTACTGAACACAGTGTTTATACTGCTCCCTGATAAAAGAAAATGCTTCTGCTGGTATCTGTTCAGATAAAAAAAGAAAACAGATTTAGAAATATTAGCTTGCTGTTGCTCGGATGGTGCCCGTTATAATGTTGTGATTGTAGTTCTGGACTCTGAGGGTAACTTGTTTTTCTACAACAAACTAGATCAGGGTACTCAAAGTTTTTGAATGCCAGTCCACATTCAGTTCGCCACCAACCTTCGGGGTCCACTATAGCCAGGTTTACTGTGTAGGTCTGTAGGTGTAGGTCTGTAGGAGGCTAGTAATAGATTCAATGCAAATGATGCAATTTTTACAGAAGACCAAGACATGCACAAAATATGGAAAACAATTCAAAAAAGTCACATGACTACTTGCAATTAACACACCAATTACAACAGTTGGTACGTAAATGATTGTCACTCAGTGTGAAGTGTGAAACTGTTGTTTCGATTTCATAATGGCAGCATAGTTCGGTGAGTAACCAGTCAGTGCAATTCTCATTGCATTCCTGAGGTTCTGGTCGGTAATTACACTTCGATGTTTCGTCTTTATAGTGTTCATAGTGGAGAACGCACACTCACAAGAATATGTTGAACCAAACATAGTGAGCACAGAAATCGCCAGTTTCTTTGCAGCAGGATACTGAGAATCTGGAACAAACTTTGACCAAAAAATTGTTATGCCGACTTCGTTCAATTTTGCTTTCAAAACGTGAGAAGCTTGCAAATCAGCTGCTTCCATTTGCAACAGTGACAGGTTTGATTTCGGAAAAATTTGAGGCAGCCACAGATGTCCATTCACCATCAGGCTGGACAATGAAAGGATCAGCAACAAACAAAAACAAAGGCTTCAGTTTTCTGAAATCCTTAAAACGTTCATCAAACTCGACCTTCAAATGATGTAGAAATGTGGAAATCAACTGAAAACATGCCTGTTGATCAGCTGTCATGCAGCTCTTCAGGTTTGGGAAATGCAGCATCTTGCCACCTTTCAAGTCATTGATGAAAATGCTCAGTTTTGTTTCAAAAGCACAACATTTTCCTTGCAATTCAACACCGTTTTTGTCTGCACCCTGAAGTGACAAATTCAGTGTATTTGTATGTCCCATAACATCAACAAGAAATGCAAGCAGTGCGACCTTGTCACTGTCTTGAATAAATGTTAAAAATTCTGCAGCTTTCTTTGTATTCAAGGACTGCAGGAAGTCAGCTACATCTTCACGGAGATTCCAGAACCTTTCCAACACACTGCCCTTGCTTAACCATCTGACATCATTGTGAAGCAGTAAATCTCCAAATTCTGCAGACATCTCTTCAAGAAAAGAACGAAACAGACGATGCTGCAGAGACGAATTAAATCGTACAAAATTCACCAATTTCACAAGAGTAGACATCACTTCCGCCAGTTCGTCACAAAGTTTTGAACAGTGGGCCGACTGATGATTGATGCAGTGATAAGCAACAAGGTTGGGCTGAAGTGCCTTCATACGAGTGACAAGTCCTCTATCTTTACTAGTCATTGCTGGTGCCCTGTCTGTTGTAAGGGAAACCATTTTTGTTACATCCAATCCAGCTGCATGCATAAACTGCGATAATGCTGAAAACACGCCCTCACCGCGGGTCTGTTTTGCTAGCGGTAGTAATGTCAGAAACTCTTCAACAAAATTATGGCCATCAAAAAATCTTGTGAACACACAGAGTTGAGACATGTCAGTTTTATCAGTGGATTCATCGCACGCGAGAGCAAACAATTCACCCTGTTTAAGATCTGATATTAACTGACCACCGACATTGTCAGAAAGGTCATCTGCACGATGACTAGCAGTACTGTCTGATAATGGTATCTGCTGAATCAGTTCAACACACTTTTTGTCGCTAAACAGAACCGAAGAAGCAGACATCATGCATTCTTTAACAACCTCTGCATCAGTAAATGCTTTCTTATGACTGCGAAGAACCCAAACAATGCGTAGCGAATCTTCTGTAACATTTGATTGTGTGATTGGTCGCTTTTGTCATCAGCAAGGAACTCGCTACCAACGACGACTTAAGGGCGTCGATCTTATGCGAATGGAGCTCTGACTTTGGTGGATAATTCGCATTGTAGTACTCGCCGTGTTTCGTCTCAAAATGTCGTTTTACATTGCCGCTTTTAATCACGCTTACCGTTTCCTGGCAAATATTGCACATGCGCCGTGCGTTAGGCCGGTCTGGCAAAATAAAGAAAAAGTCCTCAGTCCACGACTTCTGAAACGATCGATTTTCTTGATCTATCTTTCTGCGCTTGCAACTTGTTGCCATAATTACAATTATTACCGATTTAAAGTTCAAAATTCGTGTAAATAATACAAGTCATACAGTTGTACACCGGAAATGAAAATCAACGGAGCGAACGACACGACACTGCGTATACTACAGCAACCGGAAATAATTCAAATAAACAGAAAACAGGTCCGCCTAATCACTGATTAATACCAAAAACGCGCAAAGGCCGAATCTACTGATACATGTTACATTAGCTTTCCAGTAGCAGCTCAGACAAAAAGTGAACAGACCAACTGGCTTGTAAAAAAGACCAAAAAAATGCCAGTAGACCAAACGCAAATTTTATATGCCAAACAGCTTTCAAAAATTCCACATTTCAGTTATTTAGCATAAAAAATGCCAGTTGGCAACCCTGCTACAGAGTAAATAATAAAACAACAATAATTTTGGTGCTTTTATATTTGGACTTTTGACTTACGCAGAAGACAGTTGCGGTCCGCCAGAAACGTCTTGGCGGTCCGGATTGTGGGCCGTGGTCTGCCATTTGAGTACCCCTAAACTAGATAAAAACGTTAATGCCCTGAGATTTACAAGAAATATTTTAACTGCTACTATGTAAAGGGAATACTGTTGTTAAAAAGCACCTTATTTGTTTAAAGTGTTTGCAAACCAAATACACTACTTTTGAGTTCATTATTGAATTTTACATATAACAATGTGATTGTTGCGATTAATCGAGATTAAACATTTTAATTGCTGCCCAGCACTATTATAATTATATATGCACTCTTCATGCTTCATTTGGCAGTAATGTGGTCTTCAGCCTTGTGAACCAAAGGCAGCATAATGTTAAAGGTACAACACACTGTATTGCTGAAAGGAATTAAGCAATGAGATGTAACATTTTAAGAAACTAATGGTTTGTGTTTAAATGATTGCGCTGTGACAGAAGCAATGCTATCTTTTGTAAAACTGACAGCAGTCAGTGAGCCTTAGAATCCATGTCATTTGGCAACACACACTGTGGTAGAATGGATTTTTTCAAAACATAGCTTGCACATGACGAAGCGAAATCGCCGGGGCCAAAGATGCACCCAAAATGAAGGCTCTAGGAGTTGGTGGATAGGCAAACAGAATAATTAGTTTTATTGCAATAAAACAATAACATGGCCTCAGCCCAATTTGGCCTAATTGAGCTCAGCCCCGAACAGTTAAAAATTACAGTTTATATTATCATTTATCATCACTCTGACCTCGCTCAAAAAACAGCTAATTCGCTGTTCCATTCTGACTCCTTCTGACATTCTTTCATAATAACCACTATTATTTTTATCCTTTGTTACTGGTCTCTGTTTTTCTGCTTCGCTTATTTTCTAGTCGGCCTTGAGCTTACTGACAATCCCCCTTTTTCCACCCTTGGGCTGTCTTATCTTATCACTTCCCTTCCTTGGTCTTCAAGCTAGTTTTATATTGGTGTCAAGAGCTACACTTTAATTAAAAAAGAAATATGGCATGTGCCTTTATTTAACCATTCGTTTAGCAGGCCTGACTTGCATTAATATTTGCAGTAAAGTTAATGCTTATATATTTTTCTATATTTATGCTAATACATGAATATACTAATTTTATTTTCCATACACTTTTATTAACCATAAACTCCTTAGTGAAGGCCATACTGCGAATTTAATAGATTCTTGCAGTAGATGGCGGACAGATCTGTAAAATTATGTTAATCTGTTTCAATGTAAATGAAAATGAATTCCATCCCTAAAAGAGTTTGATGGAAATGCAAGTTAATCTCTCATAGAGAGTATTGGTATGTCAAACCATGAACCAAGGGTTTTAGATATTTTATGATCCATATTCTCAGATTTGCTTAGTCCAGTTCAGGGTCATGGGGTAGCAGAACCTATCATAACAGAACAAGGAAAGGTGGTAAATCTACCAAGGAGCATTCACATTTACGTTCCCAGGGGCCAATATCGAATTACCAGTACATCACTTGGAAGGTGAAACAATAGAGACATGGAATTTGCAGACTTCACATACAGTATAATTGTGTGGGGTCCAAACTCAGAGCATTGGATCAGTGAAGTGGTAGTGATACCCTCTGTGCCACCTTAGGTTTATACCAGATGTACAAGAATGACATTCATCTTCTTTAATACATACCATTGAAGCTGCTCATGGATCCTATTTTACAGTTTATCTGAAAGTGTTGATCCAGTGATACCAGATTTTTTTTAAAGAAGTATGATTTTTTTTTTTTCCTTCTTAATTTGAACTGTGACTTAAACAGAGTAGGATTATTTTATTTGGTTAGAGTTAACTTATTTAAAGTGTAATATTATTAGGGTTTAGGTTTTTTTGTCCTAATTTTTTTTCCCTTTTCTTTAAACAGATTTCCAAGGGGACAGAAGCTGTTCTGTGTTCTTAATTAATCAGGTCTCACTTCAGGGTAATTCTGAGCATAATCAACTAGGTGAAGCCCAGAGACTTCAAACTGGAACAAAGTCTCATTGTTGCACTGTATGTGGCAAGCAATTTCCACACAAGAATCGCCTTCAGGTACATGTAAGAATCCACACTGGAGAAAAGCCATATTCCTGCACAGAATGTGGCAAGAGGTTTATACAAAAAAGTGGCCTTGAAGCTCATAAGAGAGTTCACACTGGAGAGAAGCCGTATTGCTGTATGGAATGTGGCAAGCGATTTCCACGCAAATACTCTTTTCTGGAGCACAAGAAAGTTCACACGGGAGAGAAGCCATATTGCTGCCTGGAATGTGGCAAGCTTTTCTCATGCACAGGGTCGCTTGAGAAACACAAAAGAATTCATACTGGAGAGAAGCCATACAACTGCTCAGAATGTGGCAAACAATTCAGACACTCAAGTGCACTTCAGAAACACAAGAGAATTCACACTGGAGAGAAGCCGTATTCTTGTACAGAGTGTGGAAAACGATTTAGAGAAGCAAGTACTCTGCAGCAACATAAGAGAATTCACACTGGAGAGAAACCATATAGCTGTGTAGATTGTGGCAGACAATTCAGACACTCAAGTGGTCTTCAGTTACACCGGAGAATTCACACAGGAGAGAAGCCATATTGCTGTACTCACTGTGGCAAGCAGTTTATACAATCGGGTGCTCTTCAACGGCATGAGAGAACTCATGCTACAGAATTTAACTTAAATAACTAAGAGCCTTGTTTGAGGAGGTACTGGTGAGTAGAAACAATATAAAAGATGCTTCAGCAGTCTGCTCAAGCAAAAAGTAAGGGGCTTAGATGCAAGTCTCTGTCTCTCAAGCTATTAAAAGCAACTAATGCAGGCAAACCTGGAGTAAAATAGTATAATGACTGCAGAGTCAAAGGAGAAGAAAGGAAGAGAAGTCAGGGAGGACTAACACCTGTGTGGAGTTGTACTGGAAAGGACTTGCCAAAGAGTTGTATGACTAAAACCTAAAGTTTCCAAATGCCTTTCACATTCAGGCATTTTCAAATGCATCCAAAAGGTACAAATCCATTTTGAATTTTAATAACAGTACAGCCTAATTGCACTTCAGCATTCTCATGCGTGTATTTGACAAGGCACCTTCAATTTGGTTGTTTTGAAATTCAAAAACTCTTTTTACATCCACTACAAAAAGGAGATTTGCAACAGGATCAAAAACCAGGAAGGATGGTTTGTGATCATTACTGTTCAGCAGGTCATTAAATCTGCAAGCTTGCTTCTCTGCACCTTTAGTTACAAATCCATCTCTTGGAAACCAAGTATACTTGTAAATAATTACTTTGTAAATGACCTAAACATGTAGATTTCCAAAATATGCAGTTGGTAGAAAGAAACCGTTTTAAGCTGCATACATTTGATACCTGGATTTTACAGATGTTCCAAAAAAGCAAAACTTTGAGCAATGAAAGCTCATCAAGTATCAAACATTGATTCTTGATGGAGGATACCTAGTCAGGCAAGTGGGCCAAGAAGGCACATGTAAATACCACAGGATACTGTAAATGTCATTGTGGTAAGCATTAAAGTACATAAGTAAAATAATTGATTAATCTGGAAGGACAAAATTAAAGCTATTGAACAGTTGACAATGCTCAGTATGTAATACAACCTTGTACTAAATGCTGGCCTTTTTTTTTTTTTTTTTTTAAATACATATATTTTAATTACTTACTATTTACCAATTACTCACCAACATATCCAGAAATCTACTTCAGATGCTGGCATGAATCTGTCCAAATGAATCGGGCCTTGTACAGAACTATCATACAGAAATTAGGCTGGCCTGTGGCACTGACTTCTGAGTAAACACAGGAACAAAAACATATATTAAGAAAATAGACTAATAAAAATAGCAGACAAGTATAAATAAGGCTTCATGGATATTACTCAATTGGGGGCCAACACCTAACACAAGCTTGGCCTGAAACAGGTAAATTGAGAGCAGGAGATGTGTCTGAATATCAGTGTAGATGGTGGCTCATGGCCTCCTTTAAAATAAGCACTGTCCAAATAAGTAAATGCAGATTGTGGCAAATGGCTAGAATTGAAGTTGTGCTGTACCTGTAGATGTTAGAGTGCAAATAACTTTACTACTCTGAATGTCTATGGTGACCGGCCATGAATTCAAGTAGAAATGAAGCTGTCGTTGGAACATTTGAGGAAAACCTTTTTCTTTTCAGTGCATAGTCATTCATTTTAACTTATTGATAAGGAGCTTGTGATTGGAATACAGATCATGTGTAATGTCAGATTTTAAAGTTTGCATTTAATTTGTGAAAGAAAATCTGCAGTAGAGTTAGCCATGACAGAATCAGATGATCATTTGTCCTTATCAGTCAAATAGACAAAGGCAAGTAGAGGAAGAAAGAAATGAGTGGTTTTGAATGTGATGCTCAATGTTCCACTTTGTAATGAATTAATGTCAATATTTAATATGGCAAGCAAAGGCTGCAGCAAAATGATCTGTTTTCTTATCAACTGTTACACACATCTGGGATCTATCAGAGGAAATGTGTGAATGTTTATTTGGGCCCTAACTGTTTGACGCCAGACAATTTCTTTGAGGATAATCTGGGAGCCACAACTAATCACAGGATTCTGTCAATCAGCATGGGTGTAATTAATGAATAGAGATCATGTCATCATGTCAAAACAAAATGTGCATAATTAAGGAACAGAGATCCTGGGGAATAAAAAGATGTGTGTTATTGAGGCTGACTTCAACACTAGTTTTATATAATCCTTGTGTTGCTACTATTTAAAGGTAGAAAATTTCTGAAACTGATGTCAATTTACAAGATTTCTAGTTGTTGGGTGTGTCAGACTTGCTAACTGCATTGCTGATTTCTTCAATGGACCACATCAGTTTACACAACTGAAAGTCACAGGACATGTAACATTTAGCAACTGCATGCCGACCTCCCACCACAGTTGTTCTCACCCTTTTTTCTGACTGCCCAATAATGTGCTGCCTGCCATATGAAGGGTTAATGGGTATGCAGAGTCCATCCACAATTTTGTTTCTTTCCCCCAGTCTGTTGTAGTACATAAACATCAAGATATCAGACAGATGGATCCTCTTTTATTTGTGAGGCATAAAACACCATCATTCCTAATTCATTAAATGCATTCTACGGCCAAATGAGCATTCGTTGGTTGTCCGCTCTTCTGCAGACACAGCTCATCCCTACAAATAAAGAAAGTCAAACCCATTTCAAAGTTGTGGACTAGTTTGAGCTAGTTGCTGGGTGCATCCCATTGCACAACTAGCTTCACACAAGTTCACCATCGTCTCTGACTTGCTAAGATTATTTAAATGAAGACTACTACTAAAAATTACTGATAAACGCATGTGACATGGTCAAAAGTTGAATGTTACTATTTTCTTCCTGTGACATGTATATGATTGGAGAGTGTTCTTGGTCCTTTCCAAGGTATTTGTTTGGCAAGAGGAATATTCTCCGTGCCTGGCTGTCACTGGTTATTTTACATCCTTGCACAGAAAGGCTAGCTGTGGAGCCTGGGCCTTGGAGTCTGAATCAAACACTTGATCAACAGGGAAGCTTCTCAGCCCCAAATGAAGGCGGCGGCTTGTTACGTCCGAAGTACAGGTAGGTGGGGCTCACATTATCCTAAACAGCAACAGACATACACACCCTCATTTGTTATTACAGTAGCCAAAGAGATTAAAGTCTCTTTCCCCAGTGCTTTCCAGATGAAGCCAGATATCTTCATTAAGATGCAACTCATCATCCAAATGAAGAGGACTTTGTTTAAATTCTATTTGACATAAACAGTAACTCCAACTTATTTTATGTTCCGTCTTATCCTTCCTAAAAAATGTGCATCACTCCATCTTTGTAATTTAGCCAGGTGTTACCGCTGTATCATAATTATGCTCCATTGCATACAACTTTAACTCACTTGTTTTATTTTAAGCAATAAGACATGCTATTTTTAATGTGTTGCTAATTTCACAGTGACACCTAGATCCACCATTGGTCTGCAAAAGAAGCTATTCATCCTTTCAGAGAGATCTTCTACTTGCACACCTGGAAGACACCACACTGCATGAGAATCTGGCTCTGGAGCAAACTTTCACTTCAATCCCCTAATGATGATCACACTTTTTCTTTGTGGGGATTGGAGTTGAGGTGGCCTAGTCTTCACAGACACCATCAAGCTCTGCAAAGACCAGAAAATAGTTTGATGCCCCGCCTGGACAATGTGCACCTTTTGACCATGTCACCTACATCTACCTGTCTGATCTGGAGTCTCCTCCCACACCACCTTAAGGGTGCACACTAATCCTTAAATCCTCAAACTGGTCCGTTGGACCCACTGTGGCTGCAGATTTTTGTTTCAGCCAGCTTCTGTTTTTAATTGAAGTCCTCGGCTAATTAAGTGAGCTGTTGCTTCTCAGATTGTGTTTTGGGAACGATTTACTAATTGTGTACTAATTAGTATTTCTGACACGAAAGTAGTTGCAGCTTTTCATGATTCAGTGTTTGGGTGTCTGCTCTGCTAACGTTTAATCATCATTATTAAAATACAATGAAGGGAGCAAAGTGCACAGAGAAAGGGAAAAATATAATGAAATCAACAAAAGAGTTAAGCATTTAAATTTACAGAAAAACTGAAATTTATATGCTTTATGAATATAAAAATGTTGCTGCTGTACTTTTCAGAATGTAGAATATTGAGAAAGAAAATCCCAGCTAATTAAATGAGTGGTGCCAGTTGTTGTCACTGATAATGAATCTGGTTGAAACAAAAACCTGAAGCCACAGTGGGCCCCCACGGCAGGTTTTAAGAACACTTTGCTCTAAAAGACACCTAGGTCAGCTCTCTACTACAATGTACGCAATTCCTCCTCCAGTTCAGCAACCCTATGGTCCCCTATGGCTACACATGTAGCCTTCAAGGGGGACTGGCTCTTCCAATCCACCGCACTTGAATTGCACTGGCCTCATTAAAATGACTTTGGTTTAATAAAACTGCTCAGTCCTTTTTTCTGATTAAAATTATTGATCTTAAAACAGTTTAATTTTAAAGAACATTTTAAACATCTGACCTCTTAAGCTCCTGTAATACTCTCCCTCAACTACCTGCTGTTTAAAGTTTACTTTCCCCCGTCTTATCCTAACTTGCACTCCTCTCATTACTTTCTTACTTTGGAACACTCTGCTAACACAAATTCAACTTCTCCTTATTAACGAATCCTTACTCTTTCGTCCTCACATTTGCTCTACTTTCCTGACGGCCAAGAACTGTTCAAGTCAGTAAACCTTTTACAGAGTACTCCTCCTTACAAAGAAAACACACAATATTGGCCAGCTAGATATTTACTTAGTCCATTTATACTGCAGCTTTTACCTGATTGACACTTCCTTGCTGACATCTGCTTATGTACCTTGAAGCCCCTCTCTTTACAAGTTACTGGCCTACTTGCACTGAAAGTGCTTTCTTACATATGAACACATCAGCCATTGCTTTCTGGTACTATTAATTCTAACTGTACTGGTACATTATATGGTGCTGTAATTATTCTTTATATGCTTTAACCTCTTCCCACTAAGGAATCCCCGTTAGTTTTAAATATTCATCATTATGATGCTAGTACACTTACAAGGACGTCTACACATTTCAGTCACCCATCAGTGTTTTCTATACTGGATGAAAAGGAGAAAGAACACGCTGCCCTGTCTATGAACAAGGCCTCTGGCACAAAGGGAGCTATAGTGTGAACAGGCAGCTTGCAAGATGGTTTTGCACCCTCAAATGAGTATATAAAGTATACATACACAGTATATATACATCTTAAAAAGTACATCTTTAAAAGACAGAAAAGCCACTCATCCTTTTGAACTTGCCATGAATATGAAGGTGAGGAATGACGAAGAGCTGGACACGAAAAAAGACATCTACATGGAAAAAAAAAATCAGTCTTCCTCAAACAACCCCAATTAGAAGACTCAATGGAACCTCCTCCAAGTAACTGCACTTTATTTTGATCCCCATATTGTAGGATATTCATACGCAACTTAACCTCCTGCAAAGTACATCAAGTACCTGTATCAGGACTCCATGTCCACCTCATGTTCCTGAAGAAAAAGTAAAGATTTTCTTGTCCTTGAAACTGACGGGTTCTCCACACAGGATGCATATTATCTTTTCTCAAAATATGATTCCAGTATAACCTATGTGGTAATAAAGCATTTCATCAATGTATATGCTGATGACCAAAGCTTTTGGTTGCAGCTTTGCACATTCTAAGTTCCCAGGATAGAACATTATTCCTCAAGCTGATGCTAACATAATAGTGGGAGGTAAGTTTCCCAGAAAAATCCCAGTTTAGCTTAAGATGGAAAATGTAACACCCTGTGTCTTGATCATACATTCATCCCTAATGTACCTGTTTAAACTGAGTAAAGCCTCCTCAACCACAGTTTTAAGACCACCCATATGCACCTTTTTATGACACATTCCCACATCAACGTTAACCAAACACGATAACCACCCGCGAAAAAAAAAAAAAACCCACTCAGCCAAGGAGTCACCTAACAAACACGGCAGCGTAACGAGTCAGCAATATCCTGTACCTGAAATGAACACTGCTAGCGTGCACCACCCTCCTCCAATTAATCCGTTTTGCCTAATCTATACAGGCTTTAACAAAGGGAGCAAATACGGAGACACCACCAAACACCCCTGGCCCACCCGTGCAAGCAATTCTCACGGACACAGCCACACCCCACAAGGGTTCAGCAATGCACACAACGACGGATATAATTTACCAAGCGCGACCAAGGGCACTTGTCTGCTGCACCAGTACGAAGCAGCACACCAACACCACCACACAATGCTTTCTACAAGGCCTATGGATTCATTACAGATCACCATGACCTA
>JANRMT010062791.1:230120484-230131573 GCA_026402145.1 Polypterus bichir lapradei
CTGTGAAGGACCATCTCCTTATCCTGATTATAAAGGCTGAGGGTGGTCCTTAAAGCAGTGACTTTATGGTGGTCACACCCATTGGTTTTCCACCCACTAAACACAAAGAATTCAGTTAGGAGGCACAAAACATAGCTACAAAATAATATTTAAATAAAACTATAACGTGAATAAAATGTGCAGAATGACCATAGGAGGAGTGGTGGCTCTGCAGCTAAGGATCTGCACTGGTATTTGGAAGGTCGCCAGTTCAAATGCCCTGAATGCCAGAAGGGAACCTACTCCATTGGGCCATTGAGTAAAGCCTTAAACCTGAAAATTTCTCCAGGGACTGACCCTGTGTTCTGACCCCCAAGGATCATACAATAAAACAACTTCCCCAAAGTATATCAAAAAAAGAAAAATAAAATGAAAAATAAAAAGAAATAACAATAAAAGGGACAACATAAGCCTGGCTAAAACATAAAAGCAATTGCTATGTAAGATGGCGCCAAGCTACAACTAGGCTTTAGGTAGGTCTAAAGTCTCTTGCTTGTACAATTAGCATTTGGCCTAAGACTTTTAGGATTTGGTAGGAACCTTTCACAACATTGTTCTTGAGTTTTTAGTTTTGATGACTGTTTGTTATTTTCAGTTCTCAATCTGTCCATATTTTCAAATCATATTTTTCATCTCCTATTCTAATAAATAAATTTTCTTCTTTGGACACCTTGAACTTTTTAAAGGTGTTTCACAATAACATAGTAACCAAACTCCATGGAAAAATGTATTTTAGAAGGCTGTTGGATATTTTTCTGGAAGGATTACCATCACAGCAGGTAAAGAGACCCTCTTGGTCTGAATGCAGTGTGTCATCTGGCCACTGCTGTATTGATGACAAAATGGTCTGCAAATTCTTACAGTAAAAGTACAAAATAAAAAATTGGTGGAGAGGTTTTAATCCAGAAACTCACACTTTTACATTGTGATTTTTTTTAACATGAAGACCCACAAGCTCATTGTTCTTATGTTGTAACATTAAAGCAACACAAACTTTAAAAGAGATGGGGATTTCACTTTGGATTTGACCCTTTAATGTTGTTTGGGAAATTATATTAAAATTTGGGAATACTTCATACTTTGTCTAAACCGGCAGACCTCCTTCACTTGTTGGTTTCAATTCTCTTAGGAGATCTTTGGGGCTGAACATCCTGGAGAATAGAAAGGGTGGGTCAGAGGTGGACCCACAGGGATTTCAGATTATAGAAGAAGAGACTAGATGATGTGTCTGTAGTATTACCTTAATGTGCAACACCGATGTAGTGTCACGTCTCTTGACATTTGCTTGCATGAGGCCATCCATAGTAGATGTGTTTCCACGTTTGGAACATTTGCAAGTTAAGTGGCAGGTGCAGAGCCGTGGAGATTAGTGACGCAGATTAAATTTGGATTATTTTAGATTTACTCACTTACCAGATGCGTTTATCCAAAGTGACTTACAGAAGAGGTCAACACAGTAAACATCAGTCTGGGGAACTATTTAAGAAAGAGTACTATAGGACAAGGATACAAAAAATACATAAACCATCACAAGTGAAGAGTTAAACATCAAACAGAACAACACAAGGCTAGTTACTTTTATCTTAGCTTCCTGAGAACCTTGCATCAAAAGCATTACCAGTGTGGTTGTCCGAGTGAGAGAAGCTCATGAGAAGTGGAGAATTTCTGGGGTGCCAACACGGCCTTCCCCATTTACTTGCAGTCTTTAAACAAAAAACAATACCTGATGTCGAAAATAAATCAACAAAAGAAATTGCCATGCAACTGGTGGCTGCTTATTAAATCGGCTTGTCATTGGGTCATCAGATTGCAGTTCCTTCCTTCAGTTTGTCTCCCTGATAAGTGACGCCTTTTTCTGGGCATTTGTCCTTTTGAAGTCCTGGAACCAGAAGGGGTGGAATCAGTTGCCCTCACTGGGTGGTTTCACGGCACTGTGGAGGAAGAAAATGACATGAAAGTTTATGGCAATGTCCCCTCTTAGCCCAGGATAGTATGGGAAGAGCTTGGATGGTGATTCTCAGGTGTGCATGTGTGACACCAGCTAGAAAAAGCAATCAAGTGTATCTTCAAACACTTCTAATTAACACATCTTGATTCTTATTTTACATCGTGATTCCACTAATCACCTTAAGTTCCATAAAAATCACCTTTCCTCAGTTTCCTGCATCCAGGTAAACAGAAAAACACCCGTGATACATCATAAGGCCTAACAAGTGACAAAGAATTGGATGATGGGTTAGATTGTGACAAGCTTGACTGCAGTAGAGAAACGCTGTCAGGCTCAATGTCTGCGTGATTCAATGTGTGCACTTGGCTGCTTATTTGTCCCGATTACCCACAGCTAATTGGCCAGAATAAATATACAAGGAGCATCGGTGACCCCCACATTAACGCTAACATGCCGCTCATTAGTGAGTTGATGTGACATCGATGGTCGTTCACAAGACACTGCATGCTTACTCATACTTTGCTGTGATTCATCGTGAGCCCACATCCTTCCTTCTGTTTCATTAAACGAGTCAAATGTAAGAGACAAGGATCATTAACTTCAGTTTGACGTCCAAGTTGTTCTTTTACTTTCCGCTGAGACTTTCACAGTGAAGTGTCCACAATGCAGTTCAGAGCCTTGGTCAGCTTGAACTGCTCCCTTTACCAAAATATACTTAGTGTTTTATCTAAAGCATGCAAGATGGGAAAAGAGACTGTACAACAGAAAATTAACCTAAATAAAGTAAGGCTGATTATTTACTTTCAATACACTTCTGTTCTTTTGATCTTTTGAACACTTCGCAGGACATGAACATTTAGAGTTTCACAGACTTTCAAATTCAAAATAATTATCAATAGAGTAATATCCGGCCCAGCTTACTAGGTAGAATAGGCTGTTCACTTGATGACTACAACACCCTTCTTCTTTTTCTTTCAGCTGCTCCCGTTAGGGGTCGCCACAGCGGATCATCTTCTTCCATATCTTTCTGTCCTCTGTATCTTGTTCTGTTACACCCATCACCTGCATGTCCTCTCTCACCACATCCATAAACCTTTAGGCCTTCCTCTTTTTCTCTTGCCTTGCAGATCTATCCTTAGCATCCTTTTCCCAATATACTCAGCATCTGTCCTCTGCACATGTCCAAACCAATGCAATCTCGCCTCTCTGACTTTGACTTTGTCTCCCAACTGTCCAACTTAAACTGACCCTCTAATGTCCTCATTTCTAATCCTGTTCATCCTCGTCACACCCAATGCAAATCTTAGCATCTTTAACTCTGCCACCTCCAGCTCTGTCTCCTGCTTTCTGGTCAGTGCCACCGTCTCCAACCCATATAACATAGCCGGTCTCACTACCGTCCTGTAGACCTTCCTTTTCACTCTTGCTGATATCCGTCTGTCAAAAATCACTCCTGACACTCTTCTCCACCCATTCCACCCTGCCTGCACTCTCTTTGTCACCTCTCTTCCACAATCCCTGTTACTCTGTACTGTTGATCCCAAGTATTAATACTCATCCACCTTCGCCAACTCTACTCCCTGCATCCTCACCATTCCACTGACCTCCCTCTCTTTACACACATGTATTCTGTCTTGTTCTTACTGACCTTCATTCCTCTCCTCTCTAGAGCATATCTCCACCTCTCCAGTGTCTTCTCAACCTGCTCCCTACTATCGCTACAGATCACAATGTCATCAGCAAACATCATAGTGCACGGGGACTCCTGTCTAATCTCATCTGTCAAACTGTCCATCACCATTGCCAATAAGAAGGGGATCAGAGCCGATCCCTGATGTAATCCCACCTCCACAATAAATGCATCCGTCACTCCTACTGCAGACCTCAACACTGTCACACTTCCCTCATACATATCCTGTACAACTCTTACATACTTCTCTGCCACTCCCGACTTCCTCATACAATACCACAACTCCTCTCAAGGCACCCTGTCATATGCTTTCTCCAGGTCCACAAAGACGCAATGCAACTCCTTCTGGCCTTCTCTGTACTTCTCCATCAACACCCTCAGAGCAAACATCACATATGTGGTGCTCTTTCTTGGCATGAAACCACACTGCTGCTCACTAATCATCACCTCACTTCTTAACCTAACTTCCACTACTGTTACCCATAAATTCATGCTGTGGCTCATCAATTTTATTGCCCTGTTGTTACAACAGTCCTTCACATCCCCATTATTCTTAAATATCGGCACCAGTACACTTCTTATCCACTCCTCAGGCATCCTCTCACTTTCCAATATTCCATCAAACAATCTGGTTAAACACTCCACTGCCATCTCTCCTAAACACCTCCATGCTTACACAGGTATGCCATCTGTATCAACGACCTTTCCATTTTTCATCCTCTTCATAGCTGTCCTTACTTCCTCCTTGCTAATCTGTTGCACTTCCTGATTCACTATCTCCACATCATTCAACCTCTTCTCTCTCTCATTCTCTTCATTCATCAGCCTCTCAAATTACTCTTTCCATCTACTCAACACACTCTCCTCACTTGTGAGTACGTTTCCATCTTTATCCTTTATCAACCTAACATGCTGCACATCTTTCCCAGTTCGGTCCCTCTCTCTAGCCAATCGGTACAGGTCTTTTTCTCCCTCCTTAGTGTCCAACCTGTCGTACAACTCATCATACGCCTTTTCTTTAGCCTTCACCACCTCTCTCTTCACCTTGTGCCTTATCTCCTTGTGCTCTTGTCTACTTTCTGCATCTCTCTTACTATCCCACTTTTTCTTTGCCATTCTCTTCCTCTGAATATTATCCTGTACTTCCCCATTCCACCACCAGGTTTCCTTTTCCTCCTTCCTCTGTCCAGATGTCACGCCAAGCACCCTTCTTGCTGTCACCCTTACTACATCAGCTGTAGTTTCCCAAATGTCTGGTAACTCTTCACTACCACTCAGTGCCTGTCTCACCTTCTCCCTAAACTGGGTGATAGACACTTTTCAGCGTGAACTGGCTGATTGGTCAGGGATCTCACAGTCATTTTTGAGCCATGTAAGACCATCTGTATGGGATGGGATACATAAAATTCTACCCAGAAACATCTAAGCTCTTTACAATCAGGGTAAGCAGGCCAAGATTAAAGGGCAATATGCAGTATTGTATACCGTTGATTGCACACATGTAGTAATAAAGGCACCATCACAAAATTAATTTACTTTGTAAACAGAAAGCATTTTTATTCTACTTATATACTACTAATATGTGATGCTCAAATGTGTCTGACTAATGTTGTTTTGAGGTGGCCCGACTCAACCTATGATTTCTTCCCTAGTAGTAGTGTGAGAAGCAGACTTCCGGGTCAGGCTGTGTATGATGATTGGCTTCTTAGTAAATAAGCCTAATTGATAGGATTGCTAAATTTAGTACATTAAAAACAACTTATATTGTCTTTGTTTCAGGTGATAGTGGGTACACCACAAAAGAGGAGGTATAATGAAAGGCACTCTCACTCTAGATCAGTGATAGAAGAGAACATTGATTCATTTAGAGGTAGATGGAATTGATTAAACTCAACAGGTTGGCACACTGCTCTGCAGCCCCACAAAGGTTTGCCACATTACAATGGCCTGTGCACAACAGAGCACAGAAACATGGACTGCCTCAGGACATCAACACAATTGCATTTCAGAGATGTTTGGATGTTATACGTTGAATGTCAATTCACTTGTATATATTGCAACATTGACATTTACATGAAAATAGGATTTTATTTTTGTACAAGTTCAATAAGAATATTTCCGATATCTCACAGTTTGGAGCAGACAGCCTGCATTAATTCTTTCTGTGTACTGGTGGAGGCCTGGACACTGCATGAAGCCACTTAGCTATAGCTCTCTCGTCTCACCTGCTATCACAAACTTCCACGTTTGGATTTTTTTTTTGTGAATTCTGCACAGACATTATAAAAAAAAAAGTTACGCTTCTCCATTTCAGTCAGTAATACCTCAAGGTCACATTTACTTAAGCTTCATTTTCTGTGTTCTCCCTTAGTTTGTAGCAAAGATATAATTTCGTCTTCTTCTTCTTCTTCTAGGCAGTTTTTACACTCTGGGGTGCATTACTGCCTAAAGACATTACTCTGGGACATGGTCAAATTTACATGGTGATTAGATCATAAATTTTAAAGAAGGTTTTTTTCTTATGCCATACAAGTTGTAGGAGGAGAATGGGCATCCCAACCAGGAAGGAGGATGGTTTAATACCTGGACGGGAGGCCAGAGTTGAACGACAGATGGAGTGGCTTGTGGGATGAGAAAATAACTTTGCGTCCAGCCGGCATGATATAATGGATGAACAGAGAAAAGCCAAAAGATTTGGAGTGGTTCTATTCCCACATGCCAGGTGACAGTGGACATCGTATGGGAAACCAGCTGGGACACCTGTTCTCCTCCTACAACTGACAGGTAATGACCAGGGTCATCATGTATAAATGGTGTGCACTCCCGTTTCCACACTCAAATCGCAATGTATAAAACCTAAACTTGCTGTAAAGCCACACACATTTTCATGCCAGCTAAATGCTTGGCGTACGCAGGTTCTCTGCTCGGTTTTACAAACTGGCAGCACCCAGCGTCAAAGCAGTGCTTTTGTTCAAGTGTGGTTTCCCTTTCATTTTTATATGCACATCCCTGACGTGTCTTTATAAATACACTGAAATTAACCACATATTGTTTATTAGTTTAATGCATTTGGTTGTAATTAACCTGTAACAATATAATGGTCCACAGAATGGTCAAACTATTCCAAATACCATAGCTGCTTTAGCGTTGTTCCTTTCAATGCATCACTTGGAGTATTGATCCCACTGTATCTGAGTGTTGAATCACAGCTCTACAGCAGCTGATCTGAAAGAGAATACAGCATCAAGCACACGCTGCCTCAGCCATGTGCAATGTCTATTGAATTGCTCTCATATGGCAAACGCTTCAGAGCCTTTCCTGTAGGGACATCACGGTTCAGAAACAGTTTCCTCCCAAGAACTATAAACGCACTCAATCAGTCCATCAAGTGCTCCTTGTAGAACTGTTTGCACTTATTAGTACAGTTACCTCACTGTAAACTTGCGATATAGGTATAATATTGCACAACCTGAGCCACTATATAAAGCGCGCATTCACATAGGATGACGATATCATTTTGAAGATGAAATGCAGCAAAATATGTTTATTACATTATACAGATAAAATGTTAACATCATTTAAATAATCTATAGTGTTAATAATTAAACATGTAAGGACACGGTGTCGCAGCGCTAGCGACGATCTGGTGCCCTGTTCAGGGATTGTTCCTGCCTCGGACTATATTCTTGCTGGAGCTGGCACGACACTGGAAGGATAGATGGATAGAATAATTAAAAACGTACTACGAAGATATTTCAATGTTCCTTAAAAGTTTTGAAGAATCGGCATTCTAAGTTTACAGATGGCTTAACATCTATTACAGAGCTGGTTACTTGAAGAAAGAAAAGGAAGGACAGGAATTGGGGGTTAGTACACTTGCAAGAGACAGTACTGCTGCAATAAATTATTTCATCGAAGGTTGCACACGGCACAGCAAGCATCTTGAGTGAGACATGAACAATCTCTGGACAGGGCGCCAGCTCGTCACTATCACTGCGCCACCGTGTTCCCAAGTTTAATAACATGCTTTATCTCCTATCATCATGAAAATGATATCAAGTATACATCTCAGTATTTTAATTATTCAGAAAACTGTAATATCCTATGACTCAGGCGCCGCCACGAGTGGCAGCCTTTCCAGCAGCTCCGCGTACGACTTTATTTTTCTATCCTTTTCTCAGTTTTACTGATCACTCCTATCACTTTCTTTTATGTGGACTCGTTCCCTGGGCACTTTTTACTACTTTTTACTACTGTGAATTTCCCCTTGGAATTAATAAAGTATCTATCTATCTATCTATCTATCTATCTATCTATCTATCTATCTATCTATCTATCTATCTATCTATCTATCTATCTATCTATCTATCTATCTATCTATCTAAATACTTTAAATTTGTTATTTATATTGATTTCATATTCAAAGAGGTGTAATTCTGGGAGGTGTTGGGGCGGGACAGCAGGCGCGTGCACATGCATTACTTTTCACGCTGACCGGGATTTATGGAGCAGAAGAACGTGGAAGTTGGCGAACACATTTTTTGTGTGTACGCACATTTCCGCTTTTGTCTTTATGCCATGTTTTAGTGTGAATTCTACGCACGATGTTATGCATGAGGCCCCAGAAGTGGTTAAAAGCATGTACACAAGTACGTAGTTTTAAGTTGTTTTGCAACTTATAAATGAACTTGGTAAGACATGTGCCGTAGAAAGGGTTTTAGAAAACCACTAGCCACAGCACCTGTTGCAGACAAGTAACAGAATAATTAAAAAGCAATTACTGTTTCTTGCCCTATGTGTACCTTCAGCACCTTTCCCCTCTATTCACATGCGTGTGAAAGCCTCTTCACCAGCGCTCTCTCTCTTGAGCGTGTTTCCATAAAACCTGCTTCTCATATTCTAATTATTTTGGAGGCACCTTTCTCACCTCCTGTCTGGTGTTCTATTTGCCACCTTTGAAGACGACTCTCTAAGCGTGGCTCATATACTTTTACTCCTTCACGTGCATCTCACCTTCCCACTTCCTCTTTTGACGCAGCACCAAACCCAAACTGACCAATCACACCAAAGCCAAACTGATCAATCAGATTTCTCTGAGGGACTGGCCACACAGACCTTAGCATTTTATTATGTGGTAGATATGCCATTTTTGCCTTTTGACCGTAATCTAAATTTTGGAATGGCAACCTACACAAGATTTTGTACACGAGGCCCCTTATCTGGATTATATATAATTTTAAGGCCTGATCACCCTTTTTGCCATTTTGTACTTTCACAATAGGAGGCATGCAATAAGCCTTGAATTCTTTAAAAAAATTAAAATAAGTAACAGTAAGTGGTAAAGAACTAAGTTATTGTTGCAACTTTTTTTTTTTGCATGTTAGAATTTTGGCTTTATCAAGCAGTTAAGGTGATTTCTTTTTATTTTTTCCTCATACTTGTTTCTAGACAATTCTGCCAGCTCCTATTTTATGGCTTCATCTTATCGTAATATTTCAGAAGTTATTCCAGGAATTCATACTTTTTCCAGGGAATTATTTCAGCAAACAGGAAAATAGTAAGGGATTGGGGAAAAAGAATAATTCAAAATATACTCCTAAAATTGTAAGGCACTGAGGCACTCCTGACAACTGCAATGCAAAATTGGAAAGCATGTTGAAGTGATAAAGTGTTAGTGGTTAAAAGGAGAAACAGTGGACAAGGAGGCAAAAGCTAAGGGGAGTCAGGGCAGTAAAATGGTCTTTGGGGTTATGGAGTTGTAGGAGTGAAATTATAAGAAGGAT
Organism: Polypterus bichir lapradei; assembly: GCA_026402145.1. Classification (NCBI taxonomy): domain Eukaryota; kingdom Metazoa; phylum Chordata; class Cladistia; order Polypteriformes; family Polypteridae; genus Polypterus; species Polypterus bichir. The sequence continues at coordinate 230,129,945 of JANRMT010062791.1, forward strand.
GATCATGGAGGAAGGAGTGACATAATGTTCACTTTTGAATTGATAGGGGATGAAATGCTGAAATTTAATTTAAAGCATCCATGTGCTAGTGTAGTCAAAAGAGTGATAGTTAACATTAGTCAGAAGGTCAAAATGGTGTTGGGATGGAAAGAGGTTAAGGATGGTAAGCCATGATTGAAAGAGTACTGAGGTGTGATCAAGGAGGCTGTGATGGTCTGAAAGTCAATGAATTGTTTAGGTGAATAGGTGAAGGTTAATTTTATTGGGGTAGTTGTTGAAATGGTTTTGATGATTACAGAGGTAAAAGGCTTTTGTTGGTCATAAGGACTCAAGGACTGAAAGGAGTGTGTTTCAATGTCCCAAACAAAATTTGATTGACTAAGGACATTTGGGTCTGATGTAGTTTAACAAATTAAAGAGGTGGAGGAGCATCAAGGGCCAAATACTGTAGGTTTCAAGGATATCCCTTGTAGCAGCTGTGTCAGAAGAGAAGGTCGATAGCAAGAAATGTGGAAAGTTTTTGATGACTGGGGTATGAGCAAGTGCTTTGAAGAGCACTGTACAAAAATTAATTGAATTGAAGAACTCAAGGGGAAGCCTTTTGTAATCATCTGGCTTGCATGGAAGCAGCTCAAGTGTGATCTCACATGTTTATATGGAGATGCTTCCAGTGGTCCAGCTGACTCATCTCTAGCAGGAGCCGGATTATTTATCAAGTTGTGCGGAACAATTATGTTATGCTTTGTGAAAGGCAGACAATGGCTAAAAAGTGCTCATCCCTCCATGGCAGTTCAGCTCTTATGATCTCTGAGGTAGTGATGGGGCCACCTATTTATAACAAATGCTGTCATTCAGATGTGAGAAATTTTCATTTTAAGGCTTTACAGAGACTGGTCTTCTGATTCTTCAGTAACTATCAATTTGCTTCTCTTTCACATATATTTTACATGTTGCTTTCCAACATGAGGAATGAATATAAAATTTTTCTAACTTAGCGTTGTTTCTTAACTTATGTACAATGCTCTCAAGACAGGTATGTGCTTCCTATGACACTCAGGTCAGGTTGGGGAGCATGCACTGCTACAGCACGTTGCCACACCCACCACATGATGAAACATGGATCCTGATTGGCAACCCCCAAGGTAGACACGCGGTCCAGTTCCATCATCCGGAAATGACCCTCTATCTGCTGCACCCTGGTGTTACATGGGTGTTCCCTTGGCCTGGTCCAGCCACTCAGGTCCTCAATAATGAGGATCCTGCAAGTCAGATGACCCTCAGGGAATCGCGCCACATGCCCGTAGTGCCGTAATTGATGCTCCCTCACAATTCATTATGAAGGAGATGGGGGAAAGCCCTCAGGATCCCCATCCCCAGAAGAGACAAAACTGTTGGAGAGCCAGTGGTGTGGTGCTGAGGTGTTGCAGCACTCGGGTCCCAAATTTTAAGCGGACCATCCGGGTAGGCACATGGAATGTCTTGTCTCTCCGTCATGATGGTCTATGACCCTGAAGTGGATTAAGTGGGTTTGAGAATGTTCTCTCTGTCTCATTCTCTCTCTCTCCTACTCTCTCTTTCTTAGGATAGATAGATAGATAGATAGATAGATAGATAGATAGATAGATAGAT
>JANRMT010062791.1:230133734-230150614 GCA_026402145.1 Polypterus bichir lapradei
ATATATATATATATATATATATATATGTGTGTGTGTGTGTATGTGTGTGAGGCATGCCTGGGGTCTTTATTCGACCAGGAAACCTCCTTAAAGGAAGGAAACGGGAGATTGCCTTTGAAGGGTTGCTGCACTTTTTCCTAGTGTCTGTTGTGTTGGGTGTTGAGGAGCTGGTGCACTCTCTGTTGGTCACAAGTGGCATCCCAAGTGGGACTTCCTGACCGTCTAGTTGCAGGAGACCCGTTTTCAAAAATTTCTTGTGTCCAACCCCAACACACAGTGCAGCAGTCTACAGCAATGCACCATTCCAGTCCATGATGGGGAAGAGAAGGTCCAAGTATTGGGCGAAGGCAGTGAGGGGGTAGGCAGGCCTCATCATCAATGGGAAGGACCTCGATGTGGGGAGTGAGATGGCCCACCGCAGTGAAGTCCCAGATGTGAGGCTTGGGAAGGAGGTAAGTACCTGCCATGAGAATGGGACAGCTGGTGACTGTTTCACCTGTTTCCAAACCCAAACGCCCTCCCCAAAGAAGGTAAGAAGTCAGACGGGGAGTGCCGGTACTCCACCGATAAATTGGTGCAGGCGGAACTGACAGGCTAAGTATCTGGCCGCTCCACCGACTTGCTCTTCCTGGAGCTGGCAGAGGACCTGACAGAACATGCGCTGGAGAGCCACTTGCCTAATGGCTCCCAGTTGGCGGGTGGGAATATTCAGAACCTGAGCTTACTGCTGACTGAAACTGTTAATGGTGTGGATGTACGGGAGATGGGGAGAGTGCGCCACCCCGTGAATTCTTTGTTGCAGGTTTCTGGTAAGCTTGAGGACCCTGATCTCAGTGCTGAAAAGAATGGCAGAAGCACCGCTGAAGAGGACACAGAAATATTGAAGGATCATGGCATGAGACTCTTCACCCATGTAGACACGGCAGTACAGGTATTTGAGTCCTGTACCATACATAGGAATGGAACAACATGTGAATTGACCTGGGATGTTTCTGAAAAGTGTTGAATAGCAGGAGGTCTGACTGTTGACCGGGGCATGATCTCATGGCAGGGGACAAGAGGGACTAGCTCAGAAGTGGCAGTGCTCAAAATGCCCGAAACCCTAAACCACCAACAATCACACACAAGACAATAGGTGTGCAGACAGCACAGAGTCTCTCTTATTCCCATAGGGAGACTCAGACTGTCACTACACCCCAGAGCAATAAGGAGATCTGTGAGAGAGAGAGATGCCAGGACTTCTAATAGTGCAACACATGAGTCTCTGTGCTCACGTGTGTCTCCAAAAGCCTCAATCCTCTGACTCGGAGAGATAAGCCAACTTCGACTGAGCTTAAGGGGATGTTTTGACATTGACGTCTCCCTTTCCCTTAACTTGCCTAACACAGTACAGTGCACTGAAAGCATATTAAGCTCCCAGCATGTTCAAAAGTTTCCGTTGGATTTTCAATTTAAATTTTAAATTATTTAATTAATATATAATTATATATAATTAATTATTAAATTAAATTATTATTTTTGTTTTTTAATTTAAATTTAAATGCTTGTCCAACTTCAGTTTAAATGAAAATTGTCAAAAAATCTAAAAAAAATGTATGCTAAATATGAAAAATAAATCAGATTTAAGCATTCATACAATTGAGTCCAACCAAATCAAAAAGAGTTGGGGAACTGCCCTGCATAACGTCCAATGGACGTTATGAAAATTGAATTGAAAAATGATCACAAATCAAATCATTTGAACAATTAGCAGTTGTGAGATGGAGATATTTATACAAAATGGCAGCCAGATGTGATATGGCAGGAAATTACGTCAAAACTGTAGGACGGAAGTGACGTCCTCGTGGAGGAATCGGAAGTGATGTCATCATGGGGGAGCCGTTGCAGTCAGAAAGTGAAGGTGACGTTGGGTGGCCATTTTGTGAATGTGGAAATGGTGAAGGTAAGTAAATGGAACTGTTACTTTTCTTCTTTAATTCTGATGAAAGAGAGAGAGAGGTGTTAGTACTAGAAATCAACCCTTCATCTCGTGATAGATCACCCACCTTATTGTTTGTTAACTGCCTCCTAACATTTTCAGAAGAAAGACCTAAAATGAAGACAATGCTATGTTCTATGTTTGTCAGAGCAAACTGTAAAGTCTGGAGAAGAAGAATTACAAATTCTTTAAACATCTCTTGGGATTCAGTTTACAGGCTCAAACAGATGCAGCTACCCACCGAACCAGGGGTTGGCGCTACCCTCTTTTCATCTCTCCATGCAGAACAGCTGAAGAATCCACACAAGAACATCACTTTCAGTTCCAACCCTAAAGACCCCACCTCTTTATGATGTCACTTCCTGGTTCCAGAATGCCTTTCATCCATGACATCACTTCCTGCCACCAACTATATATACTGCCTCCATTACTTTTTTTGTCCGTTCCAATTTGAACTCTGTCTTTGAAGACGTCATTTCCTTTGCTTGTGCTACAGTATATGGGGGATCCCCCCTCCCCCACAAACCTTTCACCGTGTTTGTGTCTTTATTTTACAGGAGGTTAGCAAGTACAGATATAAACCCATAATGCATATGTTTAGGAAGTCACTGTGCACTGGGAAATTCTGAAGGACTGGAAAATGGCAACTATCATCCTGTTATATAAAAAGAGTGACCGGGCAGATCCAAGCAACTCTACAGACCAGAAAGTTTAACGTACATCACTTGGAAATTAATGGAAGGAATTAATAAGGATAAGATTGAGCAGCCCATGGCAAGAACATTAGTTTACTGAACTTACAACATGGGTTCAGAAAGGGAGGTCGTGTTTTACTAACATGCTGGATTTCTATGAGGAGGCAACAAAAGGATACGATCAAAGTGGAGCTGATGATATTATTTATCTGGACTTTCAGAAAGCATTTGATAAGGTGCCACATGAGAGATTGGGCATAAAACTAAAAGAAGTGGGAGTTCAGGGTGATATTTGTAGATGGGTGCAGAATTGGTGCAGACACAGGAAGCACAGGATGATGATGCGAGGAACCTCATGAGAATTGGCCGATGTTAAGAGTGGTGTTCCACAGGGGTCAGTGCAAGGGCCGCTGCTATTTTTAATATATATAAATGATTTAGATAGGAATATAAGTAACAAGCTGGTTATGTTGGTAGATGATACCAAGATAGGTAGATCAGCAGATGATTTGGAATCTGTCATATCATTACAGAAGGACTTGGATAGCATACAGGCTTGGGCAGATTTGTGGCAGGTGAAATTTAATGTCAGTAAATGTAAAGTATTACACATAGGAAGTACAAATGTTAGGTTTGAATACACAATGGGAGGCTGAAAATCGAGAGTACACCTTATGAGAAGGATTTAGGTGTCGTAGTGGACTCTAAGCTATCGACTTCCCAACAGTGTTCAGAAGCTATTAAGAAGGCTAACTGAATGTTAGGTTATATAGCGCCCTGATGTGTGGAGTACAAGTCACAGGAGGTTCTGCTCAAACACTGATGAGGCCTCATCTTGAGTATTGTGTGCAGTTTGGATATGCAGGCTGCAAAAAGGACACAGCAGGACTAGAAGGGGTCCAGAGAAGAGCGACTAGGCTGATTCCAGGGCTACAGGGGATGAAAAATGAGGGAAGATTAAAAGAGCTGAGCCTTTACAGTTTAAACAAAAGATTAAGAGAAGACATGATTGAAGTGTTTAAAATTATGAAGTGAATTAGTCCAGTGGATCAAGATTGTTATTTTAAAATGTGTTCATCATGAACACGGGGACACAGCTAGAAACTTGTTAAGGGTAAAATTCGCACAGACATTAGGAAGTTTTTCTTCACACAGAGAACCAGAGACACTTCAAATAAGCTACCGAGTAGTGTGGTAGACAGAAAACTTTAGGGACTTTCAAAATTCGACTTGATGTTCTTTTAGAAGAAATAAGTGGATAGGACTGGCGAGCTTTGTTGGGCTGAATGACCTGTTCTCGTCTAGCATTTAATACCTTAAATTTCAGTTATTTGTTTACATCAATGTAGAAATTTTAATGCATACAGAATTTCAATTTATTTAAATACATGTTTGATTAAGTTGCAGTATATTCGCTATCTGGTATCAAATGATATTCAATTTCAATACTTTTCTCAGTATTGTATCAAAGTTTGAAATTTTAGTGTCATGCCATTCCTAGTAATCGGTATTTTGGAGGTGCATTCCCAGTAGCAGCACCACTACTTTGAGATGTTCCAGTTGTATTTGTACTGTACTTTATACGGATTGTGGTACACGAGGGCTATGGGAGCACCTTCAGGGTTCATAGCAGTTAGGCACACCTTCTCTATAGTCTTCATCTTTTGACTGCTACCGTTAGGGGTCGCCACAGCAGATCATCTTCTTCCATGTCTTTCTGTCCTCTGCATCTTGTTCTGTTACACCCATCACCTGCATGTCCTCTCTTACCACATCGATAAACCTTCTCTTAGGCCTTCTTATTTTCCTTTTGCCTGGCAGCTCTATCCTTAGCATCCTTCTCCCAATATACTCAGCATCTCTCTTCTGCACATGTCCAAACCAACACAATCTCACCTTTCAGACTTTTTGCCCAACTGTCCAACCTGAGCTGACACTTTAATGTCACCCACAAATTCACTATACTCTAAACCACAGTGCTGTATCCGCTTCAGGAACCTGAAAAAAATAAATTTGACATTTAAATGCTGACATTAAGAACTTCTCCATTGCTCCCCACCTTTCTTCTGTCAGTGAATTAGTCGATTATTACAGCAATGGGCTGCAGAACATCCTTGAGACCCATGCCCCAGTTAAATCACATGGTCTCTTTTGTAAAATGTGCCCAGTGGTTTACAAGTGATCTTCGACAGATGAAAGCAGCTGGGTGATCCCTCGAGTGGCGTTTGGTTGCAACCAGTTTAACGGCCCACAAATGAGCCTATCGGGAGCACCAAAAAAGCAACTCCACAGCACTGACCACTGCCAGATCTCAATACTATTCAAATTTAATCAACAACAGTCCTGGAAATTCCAAACAACTTTTTTCCATGATAAATCATTTATTCAATCCTCACACCCACGCCTGTAATAATTTTACAGAGGAGCAGTGCAATAATTTTATTGAATATTTCATCTCTAACGTGGACATCATCCGCTCCTCATTGTCTGTCTCCAGCCCTCCATAGCTGGATGTTTCTACATCAAAGCCAATGGGCTGCCTTTCCCAGTTCTTCTGTACCACAGTTAAAGAAGTTGAGGCCATCATACAGAGGATGAGGCCTTCAACGTGTTCATTGGACCCTTTTCTTACTCCTCTGGTAAAAGCTAATGTATCAGATAAAAGCCCTCTTATTGCTAATATCATTAATCACTCTCTCCAGAGCAGCTTAGTCCCACTGGCCTTGAAAACCACAAGAATTAGACCTCATTTAAAAAAGTCCTCTTTGGATCCTGAAGTGATAGCAAACTATCGTCCGATCTCCAACCTTCCATTTTTGTCTCAGATTTTGGAAAAGGTTGTTTTGGTTCAGCTTCAGGATCACCTCAAAAAATTCAATCTGTTTGAAAAATTTCAATCTGGTTTCCGAACTTCTCACAGTACAGTGACAGCCCTGGTTAGAGTCACTAAAGACCTCCTGATGGCTGCTGACCAGGGCTCTCATTCACTCCTTATCATTCTGGACCTTACAGCTGCACTTAATATGGTAGATTATAATATTCTCTTTCATCATCTTCACTATATAATTGGACTTTCTGGCATTGCTTTGGAGTGGTTTGAGTCCTATCTTACAGATAGGGCTGAGCATGTGGCCTTGGGGGATGTTAAATCTCATACCCACACTGTCACCTGTGGGGTCCCAGAAGGATCAGTCCTTGGGCCGACTCTTTTTAATATCTATATGCTACCCCTGGGTCACATCATCCACAAGCGTGGAGTTTCATTCCATTGCTATGCCAATGATACGGAGCTCTACGCGAGACTGGATTCGACATCTTTTATAACTCTTTCCTCTTGCTTGGATGAGACTGAGGCCTGGATGTCCAAGAACTTCCTCAAGCTGAACAGCACTAAAACTGATGCTCTTTTAATTGGCAACCCCCATCAACTTTGTTCCTCTGTAAATTGTATATCCTTTTCTGTCTGTACCATTACCCTCTCCCCTTCTGTTACAAATCTGGGTGTCTAGTTAGACTCCCATCTGTCATTTGATACACATGTCCATCACCTTTGTAAAATTGCATTCCTTCATCTCCGAAACATAGCCAAACTCCGTCCCTACCTCTCCCTCTGTGATGTTGAAAAGCTGGTTCATGCCTTTGTTTCATCCAGGCTGGATTATCGTAATGCAATCCTCATTGGGATCCCCAGCAAGAGCCTTCAAAAGCTCCAACAAATTCAAAAAAATGCTGCAAGAATCCTGATGAGGGTGAGGAAATATGAACACATTTCACCAATCCTTCGGTCACTTCATTGGCTCCCTATCCATCTCCGTATCGAATACAAACTCTGTTTGTTTACTCACCATTGTATCCATGGAAATGCTCCACAATATCTGAAGGGACTCCTTATACTACAATCCATTGCAAAAAACCTCCGTTTTGCACATACCTACTGCCTTCGCCCCTTGTGACCAAACTTCATACAATGGGTGACCGAGCCTTTGCTGCCGCTGCTCCACGGCTATTATTGATGTACTCATTTCTAATCCTGTCCATCCTCATCACACCCAATGCAAATCTTAGCATCTTTAACTCATGCTGGAAGAGAAAATGGCACAATCAGAAACTCTTTCTTATGTTTCACTAGTTAAATAATAGTGTGCATATGAAAAATACTCACAATCTTCTTCTTCTTCCAGCTGCTCCTGTTAGGGGTTGCAACAGCGGATCATCTTCTTCCATATCTTCCTGTCTTCTGCATCTTACTCTGTCACACCCATCACCTGCATGTCCACTCTCACCATAAACCTTCTCTTAGGCCTTCCTCTTTTCCTCTTGCCTGGCAGCTCTAACCTTAGCATCCTTCTCCAAATATACTCAGCATCTCTCCTCTGCACATGTCCAAACCAATGCAGTCTCTCCTCTCTGACTTTGTCTCCCAACTGTTCAACTTGAGCTGACCCTCTAATGTACTCATTTCTAATCCTGTCCATCCTTGTCACACCCAATGCAAATCTTAGCATCATTAACTCTGCTACCTCCAGCTCTGTCTCCTGCTTTCTGGTCAGTGCCACCGTCTCCAGCCCATATAACATAGCTGGTCTCATTTCCTTCCTATACAATTACAATAAAATACATAACACAAGAAGTGCCGCAATGGGCTTTAACAGGTCCTGCCTCTTGACAGCGCCCCAGCCATGACTCTCTAAGAAGACAAGGAAAAACTCCCAAAAAAACCCTTGTAGGGAAAAAATGGAAGAAGCCTTGGGAAAGGCAGTTCAAAAAGAGACCCCTTTCCAGGTACGTTGGGCGTACAGTGGGTGTCAAAAAGAATGGGGTCAATACAATACAATATAGACCTTCCCTTTCACTCTTGCTGATACCCATCTGTTACAAATCACTCCTGACACTCTTCTCCACCCATTCCACCCTGCCTGCACTCTCTTTTTCACCTCTCTTCCACAATCCCCATTTCTCTGTACTGTTGATCCCAAGTATTTAAACTCACCAACACCTTCACCAGCTCTACTTCCTGCATCCTCACCATTCCACTGACCTCCCTCTCATTTACACACGTGTATTCTGTCTTGTTCCTACTGACCTTCATTCCTCTCCTCTCTAGAGCATATCTCCACCTCTCCAGTGTCCCCTCAACCTGCTCCCTACTATCGCTACAGATCACAATGTCATCAGCAAACATCATAGTCCACGGGGACTCCTGTCTAATCTCGTCTGTCAACCTGTCCATCACCATTGCAAATAAGAAAGGGCTTAGAGCCGATCCCTGATGTAATCCCACCTCCACCTTGAATGTATCCGTCAGTCCTACCAGACCTCACCACAGTCACATTTCCCTCGTACATATCCTGTACAACTCTTACTTACTTCTCTGCCATTCCCAATTTTCTAATACAATGTCACAAATCCTCTTGAGGCACCCTGTCATATGCTTTCTCCAGGTCCACAAAGATGCAATGCAACTCCTTCTGCCCTTCACTATACTTCTCAATCAATACCCTCAAACAAACATTGCATCTGTGGTGCCCTTTCTTGGCATGAAACCATACTGCTGCTCACTAATCATCAACTCACTTCTTGACCGAGCTTCCAATACTCTTTCCCATAACTTCATGCTGTGGCTCATCAATTTTATCCCCCTGTTGTTACTACAGTCCTGCACATCCCCCTTATCTATACTAATGAAAGGCAAAGCCCTCACTGACTGACTGACTCACTCACTCACTGACTCATCACTAATTCTCCAACTTCCCGTGTAGGTGGAAGGCTGAAATGCAGGCTCATTCCTTACAGCTTACTTACAAAAGTTAGGCAGGATTCATTTAGAAATTCTACGCATAACGGTCATAGCTGGAACCTACTTTCGTCCATATATATGGCCTTAGAGCCTGCAGCTCGGTCACCGTGTGAGGACGGAGTTGCGTCCCGCATCATCACACCTCCCACGTAATTGAGTGCCTGCCCATATAATGTAAATATTCACGGGTGAAGGACTGTGCTTTGCATATTCATAAGTGCAACTACTGCAGAAACCCTCTGACGCTGAACAAGCCTTTGTACACATATCAATAGGTAAGCAAGGTGTAAAGCTTAAGTTTAAATTACGTTCATAGACACGCTGCCGCTAAATATTCGCAGGCAAATCCACAACTTAATACCAGGAATGCCTGTTAAACATCTTAGATTCACGAGTACCGATTTAGGTAGTGATCACTTTAATAATGAAACCTGTTCAAAAAATGCATTACACAATTGAGAAGGCAGCAAAAGAATATGAAGCAAGTGACACATACAAGTATATTCATAAGTGCAGCTACTTCGGAAACAAAGCACGGTGTAAACCTAAAGTTTAAATTAAGTTCATAGACAGGCTGCCGCTGGCGTTTGTCATGTCTACGATGAATACGATATTTGCGAGATACAAGTTTAATTAGAAGACGCAGGGTATAAACGAGACTTTTGATCACTTTGTAACAGAGTTAAAATTGCTGGTGAAGGACTGTGCTTATGCAAACGAATAAGAATGCAGGGTGTAAAGCTTAACTTTAAGTTAGGTTCATAGACACGTTGCCGCTGGCGTTTGTCATGCCTAAGACGAATACGATATTCGCGAGATAGAACTTTAAAGTGCCGGGTCTGAGCTAACATTAAATAAAGCTGTGGACATCGTTAGATCGCACAAGATAGCACAAGCACAGCTGAGCAGATTCGATGCATGTACTCTGAGCAGCTCACGTGAACTACTTCGGAAACCCTCTGACGCTGAACAAGCCTTTGTACACATATCAATAGGAAAGCAAGGTGTAAAGCTTAAGTTTAAATTACGTTCATAGACATGCTGCCACTAACTATTCGCAGGCAAATCCACAACTTAATACCGGGAATGCCTGTTAAACATCTTAGATTCACGAGTACCGATTTGGGTAGTGATCACTTCGATGAATGAATCCTCTTCAAAAAACGCATTCGTTGCATTTCCTGATTCATAATCTCCACATCATCCAACCTCTTCTCTCTCTCGTTCTCTTCATTCATCAGCCTCTCAAAGTACTCTTTCCATCTGCTCAACACACTCTCCTCACGTGTGAGTACATTTCCATCTTTATCATTTATTAGCCTCACCTGCTGCACATCTTTCCCAGCTCAGTCCCTCAGTCTAGCCAATCGGTAAATGTCCTGTTCTCCCTCCTTAGTGTCCAACTTCTCATACAACTCATCATACACCTTTTCTTGAATCTTTACCACCTCTCCCTTCACCTTGTGCCTTATCTCATTGTACTCTTGTCTATTTTCTGCATCTCTCTGACTATCCCACTTCTTCACCATCCTCTTCCTCTGTATACTCTCCTGTACTTCCCCATTTCACCACCAGGTTTCCTTTTCCCCCTTACTCTGTCCAGATGTCACGCCAAGCACCCTTCTTGCTGTCACCCTTACTACATCTGCTGTAGTTTCCTAGCTGTCTGGTAACTCTTCACTGCCACCCAGTGCCTGTCTCATTTCTTCCCTAAACTCAATCTTGCAGTCTTCCTTTTTCAGTTTCCTCCATTTGATCCTTGGCTCTGCCCTCACTCTCTTCCTCTTCTTGATCTCCAACGTCATCCTACAGACCAGCATCCTATGCTGCTTAACTGCACTTTCCCCTGTCATCACTTTGCTGTCTTCAGTCTCATTCAGATCAACTCTTCTGCATAGGATGTAATATACCTGTGTGCATCTTCTTCCACTCTTGTACATCACCCTATGTTCCTCCCTCTTCTTAAAATACATATTCACCATAGCCATGTCCATCCTTTTGACCTTCTTCATTCTTCTCTTTGACACCACACCTACCCATCACCTCCTCGTCTCCACTGTTCCCTTCATCAGCATGAAAATTGAAATCCGCTCCAATCACCACTTTCTTTCCTTTGTGTACAATGTTCATCACTTCATCCAACTCACTCCAAAAATCATCTTTCTCACCCATTGCACACCCAACTTGCGGTGCATATGCACTAACAACATTCATAATCACACCTTCAATTTCCAGCTTCATAATCATTTCTCAGCCTGACACTCTTTTCACCTCGAAAACACTCTTGACATGCTGTTCCTTCATAATAACCCCTACCCCATTTCTCCTCCCATCCACACCATGATAGAACAATTTGAATCCACCTCCAATCCACATGGCCTTAATCCCCTTCCATTTAGTCTCTTGCACGCACAATATATCAACATTCCTTCTCTCCATCATATTTGCTAACTCTCTCCCCTTACCAGTCATACTGCCAACATTCAAAGTTCCTACCCTCAGTTTCACTCTCTTTACCTTCCTCCTCTCCTCCTGCCTGCAGACATGTCTCCCCCTCTTCTTCTCCTTCTTCTTCTTCGGCCAACAGTAGCCCAATTTCCACCAGCACCCTGTTGACTAACAGTACTAGTGGTGGTCGTTGTTAACCCAGGGCTCGACCGATCCAGCATGGATATTTGTATTGTTGTCCGTATATTGAATTTTACACCGCATACCCTTCCTGACATAACCCTCCTCATTTATCCAGGTTTTTGGACCAGCATGAAGAAACACACTGGTTTGTGTATCCCCTGTGGCTGGGGTATGAAAAGTACTCACAATAGAGAAGTCAAATTGATTACCAGTGGCCGTATATCAGGTATACTGCAAAATAAAAAAAAAAATAAAGAATAAAATTCCAAAGAAATTAAAAAAAAAAAAACACACAATTATAAGCTTCAGAAATTCTCTTTTATTATGACACCAGCATGTCTAGGAAAACTTCAGACCATAAAAATGCTTAACACCGAGTCTGCAATTTCTTTTTTTAATTGATAGGAAACAAAAGAAAGAATAACACTTGACTAACCATTAATATGAAAATTCCACAGTTATTTCCAGATGATTGTACCAGAAGTCGCTGTTCATAAAGCAGCAAATGGGTGAACTGTTTAGAAACACTCACACACATACCACATAAAAATTCAATGAAGACTGACAAAAGCTGTAAAATCAGCCAACTTTTGTCAATCCACTGTCCAGGTACAAGCTCTTCTGCTACAGGTCTGAAAAAAAGTCATAAATTACATTAATCATTTGCTAAACAAAACTGTTATGTCTTTACTATTTCCAATAATTACCCATCTTTTCATATGCAAGTTCACAACAAAAATGTGAGCAATTCTACTGCACAGGCAGGAAAAACTCAAATGGCCCACAACAATAATGTTAGCACATGAGCATAAGAGGCCAACAGGACACAGCCAGGAATTGGAGCAAATGGACACTGGACTGTAACAAGTACAAGAAAAAAGTGAAGAAGTCAAATGAACCTGACCTGCCAACTTCCCAATATCCTGTGTTCTAACCTAAAATCTACCTAAACAAAATCAATTGCAGGACTAAAGTTTAAAAACATAATTGAGTAAAATGTAAGAATAATAAAGCACTTACCAGAGGCACCCCAGATTCTTTCAAATATGTGATCACATGTATCTCTGCTCATCATCTGGTTTTGGAGCCTAATGACCCCATCATACATCATTGCACTCCCTGCAGAGATTGTGAAAAGAGGAAAGACAGACATTATCATTAGGACCAGCAGCACATTACAAATAGTGTTTGTCTGCTTCCATAAACCACGAAAACCTGCACAAATGTTCTCAATCACCTGATGCTCAATTTCCATGATTTCTCAGCTGAGGACTGCACTTCTGAACGTTTCTTAAACTCCGTATTTCCATGTTATGTTTTACTATCCAAGATGCCCAGATTTCATAAGTGGGCTCTACTGCTCATGGATTTTGGGCCCCAGCCTACAGAACAAGACATTGCACTTCCAGATTATACAATTTCTGGTCTCAAATGTGTAACAAAACACCTGAAACATTACGGGTGACATTTGTGCTCACGTTCTGTGAAGCCTCTTGCAGTCGTCTCTAACTGCACTGAATCCCACAACTCCCTGATGTTGTGCTCTCCTTTGAATTCTGGGGATGATTCCTTCAAATTATAAACTGCAATACAATACAACAAGAATAATAATGTTTACAAAATTAAGGATATGAAATCTTTGTAACTAAGGCCTTTCACTGAAATCTCAGAGAATCTCACTTTCATATGGCATGTCATCTAAATAGTGTCACACGTACACGGCACAGTGAAATTACTACTTGAATAGCTGACCAACATGCAGATTGCTAAATAGAGGAACTATAAAAGAGACAGGTAAGAGGGATATTACAATTCAGATAGATAAACACTTATCTAAATTACTGAAGACCCCTTTATATGTCTGTCCATGACAACAACAGAGGGGCAGCAGACACAGCTGACACAGGAAATGTCACACTCATGGAGTGTCAGGGCCTCGGAGTGACAGAAAACGTTCAAAACGCTGTCATGTGGTGGGAATGAAACTTGTAAGGATTAATCCAGCGTACTGATCACTCTATTTATTGACACATGGCTCTGAAAACAGCACATTATAATGATCTCAAAGGCTCGACATTGAAAAGCTACAAATCCCTATAAAGTTTGGATTCAAACTGAATTTCAGGTAACCTAAATTCTGATAATTTCTTGCTTTTTCATCAGCAATTACTGTGATAGGTGGCAATTTACAATTGAGGTTAAAAAATATCTGCAATATCCCAAGTTTATTTTATATTTAGAGAGCTGAATTGAGAGGAGAACATAAACATTTGGACTGAAAAGGAAGAAAACTAAAACTATGGAAAGATTGTTAACCACATCATTTCACACAAAGGTGGCAAACCCTGACCCACAAAACAGAGTCATATTGTCCACTTGGCCACACATAGTAACACAAACTTGAAAAGGGGGGTCTACTGATATAATCCCTCATATTTACAAAGACATCATAACTTACATTTGCTCACTAGGATCTTTAAGGGTCTTTTAAGCCTTAGACCTGTGTGTTTAAATAGAATGGAGCTGACACTCTTTACTTTGTGAGGCTGCCATGCATATGGACAGAAGCCCGACTCACCTGCCCACCATGTCAGAGGTGAACACAGATCTATCGTCTAAAAGTGATTTAGTCACTGAAACTTTGCAGACCATTGCACCATCCCTGGTATCGATACTGGTTGTTACACTTCTTACACACTTTGACATATGTTGAGACATCTGTAAACAGAATAAATAGAGAGCACTGGATTGTACAGACATCTTGAAGTGACCTGTGGGTAAAATCAATGCACGTGCTTTCTATCACACCTTTCACTGTCAGCAGCCTTCCTTTTCTTGTTAATAATAACGGTGGTCCTAGTTTTGGATGGTCTATGCAGTATTTCCATTCTGGTTCAAAAGATAAGAGTTCAGTGGGTTACTCCTTCAGAGACTTCAGTATTGTAAATCCTTGGGAAGGTTCACATTAAAGATAATTAATCTCCTGTTTCAGTTGTGCCTTGCGGTAGGACAGCTACCATGTAAAGGAGAGGGAACAGGAGATTAGTGGCTGCTAGTTGCTGTCAGAGGGGCTCTGAACAACTGTTTGTCTGTTTGAAATAGATGACACTTACTTATGAGGACAAGACAAGTTTTGAACAGGTGCGGTGCCGTGTGTTGGAAAGTGCATTATATGTTCCAATAACCCTTCCAAGCTGATGGCTATATTTAAGTTCTCACTCAAAGACTGAGATATACATCAACACGTCTAAAGAATCAGAGAGCACTTCAACAGATAAAGGAATATTTTTTGTTTCTTACACTGAGCTCTGTCTTCTAAGTCATTCTCTCATTTTTATCTCACCTAACTAATTGATGACTGCTATCTCTGTCAGTGTGGCTTCCTGGAGACATTCCTGTTGGGCACTGGAGTCTCAGTACTGAACTGATCAGATGAGTTCACAGTGGACAGAAAACAACCCACTGCTTACAGCTAGCAGATGACACTGGTGACACTCCTCCAGCTCTCACACTGTCTTTCTACTGAACGCCCTTTCTTATTGCCCAAATACCATCTTTTTGGTCAATGCAAACACTGGGCAAGTGGCATGTCTTACTTATGACTGATTTTGCATGTGTGCTATGATTCTTCTGAATGTGAATTTTAATATTTTTTAAAACATAAGGAAGAGTTACAATGAAGGCACAGAACAATTGTTAATCCACTTCCTTCTGAGTTTCAGCCACAGTCAATTAGTTTGGGTCAGCAGGGCTTGTATGTTCAGAATTTCAGTTTTTAACAAAGTCACATCATCAGATAATTGTCTGTGTGCACACGTAGCAATAATAGTGAGATTCTTTTCTGCAATCCAAACTGTACAAACATATTTAAAAAGGCTGGAAACAGAAAATTACAGTCACTACCTCTCTATACAGAAGATGACATATTTTCTAAATTAAGGTAAAAGACTCCTACATACTTGAGGGTGATGTTGCTTTTTTAATGTAACCCTCAAAAATGTAGTTGTGCCCTTGCGAAATGTTTTCGCGGTCATTTACATTGAGCAAACCCTCTCCATTCTATTTCAGTTAAATATATGTGTGTGTGTACTCCTCCTAAATCAACAGCCTCAACGATAAGGTCATGACAAGTGACAACAGAAGGTGCCCAGTCCTGTCACTGTGCCACATCAGACACACACAACACTGATGATTTTAGAGGGCACACTTTACACCAGTCTGGTGTCAGATGGGCACTCCTAATTCTCTTCCTAATTCGACCCCTTGTTTTACTTAATTTAAGGGTGAAAGTTGTGGAAAAATGTTCAGAAAACACACACCAACAAATGATAATAGGGTGTTACTTAAAAAGTGACATTTACTCATTAATCCATTAACCCTAATATGGAAAATACTGTGACTTTTATCATTAAAACCACGGGATTAGGAATGTCGTATTGTAACTGAAAATGAAAGTCAGTCAGTCAGTCAGTCATTTTCCAACCCGCTAACACAGGGTCACGGGGTCTATTGGAGCCAATCCCAGCCAGCATACGGCGCAAGGCAGTAAATGGTCAGGGCGCCAGCTCACCGCAGTGCACACCCCAACACCAAACACACACTATGGACAATTTAGGACCTCCAATACACCTAACCTGCATGTCTTTGGACTGTGGGAGGAAACCGGAGCACCCAGAGGAAATCCACGCCGACATGGGGAGAACATGCAAACTCCAGGCAGGGAGGATCCGGGAAGCAAACCCAGGTCTCCTACTACGAGGCAGCAGCGCTACCACTGCAGCACCCGAAAATCAAAGTCGATGTAATTAAAAAAAAGCTTCACGAATGTCACAAAGCAACATAAATAAGTAAATAAATAAATAAATTTCACAGACACACGTCACATTTCATTTCCCCCGTTTCGTCCGACTGGAGTTAAATTTTCCAGGTGACAAATATTCTTTCAAGACGTTATAAAGTTCTAAAGATCCCATCTTTTCAAGCAAGAGAGGAGTCCACTTATACGCGGACATAAACGGTAATATAGCAACGCCTAGCAAGTGCAAATCTGGCGAATCACGTATTTCCTAAAACACTACACTTGAACAGTACAAATCATACAATGTCGTAAAAGTAATTTTTTGTAAATAAGGAGCGCATGCGCAAGGCAAATCGGATGGGGACTCGAGTCGTAAAATAAGAAGCGTGGATCGTGCACAATCGTAGCAGTAACGCGCGGATCGGGAAGTGTCAACGTATTCTGATCAGCGGAGTGGAGCTGCGGACATCTGTCACTTGTAGACTGTCTTGGGCTGGCGTGTGAGTGGCGGATATCGTCGCCCATACGAGTTCGTAAATAGGTAAGTACTTTAAAATGTATGAAAATCATGCAAAAATTATGTCCATTGTATACAATAATATATAGATGAAAGTGATCGAACTGCACGCGAATCTGTTGTGTGCCCTGCAGGTTTTGCACGCGTCTGAACACCTTGGTCATGGGTCTGTAGTAGGTGTCTGTACATAGGGGGTCGATCAGTGAGGGGACACGGGGTTTGCTGGTTTTAGACGTGTAAAGGTCAGTCTTTAATGTCATCACATACAGTCTCTGTAAGAGTGTCGACTAAGTGTCAGTTTTAATGACGGCTCCCACGCATGCTGATAGTCGATTGATGTCATTTTAGGATCTTGAACTTACCCGGATTATGTGCTCGTAAATTGTGATTGATGAGTTTCCAGTCTAACATATGCTCGGTCGGAGTTCTGTTCCTGGGTTGCAATCCTAAATTGATGATGTACT
>JANRMT010062791.1:230181638-230194654 GCA_026402145.1 Polypterus bichir lapradei
ATGGAAATTGAGCAACAGGTGATTGAGAACATTTGTGCAGGTTTTCATGGTTTATGGAAGCAGACTCGCACTATTCATAATATGCTGCTGGTCGTAATGATAATGTCTGTCTTTCCTCTGTTCACAATCTCTGCAAGGAGTGCAATGATGTATGATGTGGTCATTAGGCTCCAAAACCAGATGATGAGCAGAGATACATGTGATCACATATTTGAAAGAATCTGGGGTGCCTCTGGTAAGTGCCTTATTATCCTTACATTTTACTCAATTATGTTTTTAAACTTTAGTCCTGCAATTGATTTCTTTTTTTAGGTAGATTTTAGGTCAGAACACAGGATATTGGGAAGTTGGCAGGTCAGGTTCATTTGACTTCTTCACTTTTTTCTTGTACTTGTTACAGTCCAGTGTCCATTTGCTCCAATTCCTGGCCGTGTCCTGTTGGCCTCTTATGCTCATGTGCTTGCATTTTTGTTATCGACCATCTGAGGTTTTCCTGCTTGTGCATTAGAATTGCTCACATTTGTGTTGTGAACTTGCATATGAAAAGATGAGTAATTATTGGAAATAGTAAAGACATAACAGTTTTGTTTATCAAATGACTAATGTAATTTATGACTTTTATTTCAGAACTGTAGCACAAGAGCTTGTACCTGGACAGTGGATTGAAAAAAGTTGGCTGATTTTACAGCTTTTGTCAGTCTTCATTGTATTTTTATGTGGTATGTGTGTGAGTGTTTCTAAACAGTTCACTCACTTGCTGCTTTATGAACAGCGACTTCTGGTACAATCATCTGGAAATAACTGTGGAATTTTCATATTAATGGTTAGTCAAGTGTTATTCTTTCTTTTGTTTCCTATCAATTAAAAAAAGAAATTGCAGACTCAGTGTTAAGTATTTTTATGGTCTGAAGTATTCCTAGACATGCTGGTGTCATAATAAAAGATAAATGCTGAAGCTTATAAGTGTGTTTTTTCTTTTTTTATAATTTCTTTTGAATTTTATTTTTTTATTTAATTTTTTTCATTTTGCAGTGTACCTGATATACGGCCACGGGTAATTAATTTGACTTCTCTATTGTGAGTATTTTTCATAACCTAGCCACAAGGGATGCACAAACCATTGTGTTTCTTTGTGCCAGTCCCAAGCCCAGATAAATGAGGAGGGTTATGTCTGGAAGGGCATACGGTGTAAAATTTTTCCAGATCAATATGCGGACAATACAAATTTCCACACTGGATCGGTCGAGCCCTGGGTTAACAACGACCACCACTAGTACTGTTAGTCAACTGGTTGCCTGCGGAAATTGGGCTACTGTTGGCCGAAGAAGAAGAAGGAGAAGAAGAGGGGGGAGTCGTGTTTGGAGGCAAGAAAAGAGGAGGAAGGTAAAGAGAGTGGAACTGAGGGTAGGAACTTTGAATGTTGGCAGTATGACTGGTAAGGGGAGAGAGTTAGCAGATATGATGGAGAGAAGGAAGGTTGATACATTGTGCATTCAAGAGGCTAAGTGGAAGGGGAGTAAGGCCATTTGGATTGGAGGGATTCAGACTGTTCTATCTTGAAGTGGATGGGAGGAGAAATGGAGTAGGGGTTATTCTGAAGGAACAGTATGTCAAGAGTGTTTTCGAGGTGAAAAGAGTGTCAGGCAGAGTAATGATTATGAAGCTGGAAATTGGAGGCGTGATGATGACTGTTGTTAGTGCATATGCCCTGCAATTTGGGTGTACAATGGGTGAGAAAGAAGATTTTTGGAGTGAGTTGGATGAAATGATGAACAGTGTACCCAAGGGACAGAAAGTGGTGATTGGAGCGGATTTCAATGGGCATGTTGGTGAAGGGAACAGTGGAGACGAGGAGGTGATGGGTAGGTGTTGGGTCAAAGAGAAGAAGAAGGTCAAAAGGATAAACATGACTATGGTGAATATATATTTTAAGAAGAGGGAGGAACATAGGGTTACGTACAAGAGTGGAAGAAGATGCACACAGGTAGATTACATCCTATGCAAAAGAGTTGATCTGAAGGAGATTGAAGACTGCAAAGTGATGGCAGGGGAAAGTGTAGTTAATCAGCATAGGATGGTGGTCTGTAGGATGACGTTGTAGATCAAGAAGAGGAAGAGAGTGAGGGCAGAGCCAAGGATCCAATGATGGAAATTGAAAAAGGAAGACTGCAAGGTTGAGTTTAGGGAGGAGGTGAGACAGGCACTGGGTGGCAGTGAAGAGTTACCAGATAGCTGGAAAACTACAGCAGATGTAGTAAGGGTGACAGCAAGAAGGGTGCTTGGCGTGACATCTGGACAGAGTAAGGAGGAATAGGAAACCTGGTGGTGGAATGTGGAAGTACAGGAGAGTATACAGAGGAAGAGGATGGTGAAGAAAAAGTGGGATAGTCAGAGAGATGCAGAAAGTAGACAAGAGTACAAGGAGATAAAGCACAAGGTGAAGAGAGAGGTGATGAAGGCTAAAGAAAAGGCGTATGATGAGTTGTATGAGAGGTTGGACACTAAGGAGGGAAAACAGGACCTGTGCCGATTGGCTAGACAGAGGGACCGAGCTGGGAAAGATGTGCAGCAGGTTAGGGTAATAAATGATAAAGATGGAAACGTACTCACAAGTAAGGAGAGCATGTTGAGCAGATGGAAAGAGTACTTTGAGAGGCTGATGAATGAAGAGAACGAGAGAGAGAAGAGGTTTGATGATGTGGAGATAGTTTATCAGGAAGTGCAACGGATTAGCAAGGAGGAAGTAAGGACAGCTATGAAGAGGATGAAGAATGGAAAGGCCGTTGGTCCAGATGACATACCTGTGGAAGCATGGAGATGTTTAGGAGAGATGGCAGTGGAGTTTTTAACCAGATTGTTTAATAGAATCTTGGGAGAGGATGCCTGAGGAGTGGAGATGAAGTATACTGGTGCCAATTTTTAAGAATAAGGGGGATGTGCAGGACTGTAATAACAGCATGGGGATAAAATTGATGAGCCACAGCATGAAGTTATAGGAAAGAGTATTGGAAGCTCGGTCAAGAAGTGAGGTGATGATTAGTGAGCAGCAGTATGGTTTCATGCCAAGAAAGGGCACCACAGATGCGATGTTTGTTTGAGGATGTATATGTAGAAGTATAGAGAAGGCCAGAAGGAGATGCATTGTGTCTTTGTGGACCTGGAGAATGCATATGACAGGGTGCCTTAAGAAGAGTTGTGATATTGTATAACGAAATTGGGAGTGGCAGAGAAGTACATGAGAGTTGTACAGGATATGTACGAGGGAAGTGTGACCATGGTGAGGTCTGGTAGGAGTGACGGATACATTCAAGGTGGAGGTGGGATTACATCAGGGATCGGCTCTGAGCCCTTTCTTATTTGCAATGGTGACGGACAGATTGACAGACGAGATTAGACAGGAGCCCCCGTGGACTATGATGTTTGCTGATGACATTGTCATCTGTAGCGATAGTAGGGAGCACGTTGACGTGACCCTGGAGAGGTGGAGATATGCTCTAGAGAGGAGAGGAATGAAGGTCAGTAGGAACAAGACAGAATACATGTGTAAATGAGAGGGAGGTCAGTGAAATGGTGAGGATACAGGGAGTAGAGTTGGCGAAGGTGTTGGTGAGTTTAAATACTTGGGATCAGAAGTTCAGAGAAATGGGGATTGTGGGAGAAAGGTGAAAAAAGAATGCAGGCAGGGTGGAAAGGGTGGAGAAGAGTGTCAGGACTGATTTGTGACAGATGAGTATCAGCAAGAGTGAAAGGGAAGGTCTATATTGTATTGTATTGACCCCCTTCTTTTTGACACCCACTGTACGCCCAACGTACCTGGAAAGGGGTCTCTTTTTGAACTGCCTTTCCCACGGTTTCTCACATTTTTTCCCTACAAGGGTTTTTTTGGTAGTTTTGCCTTGTCTTCTTAGAGAGTCAAGGCTGGGGGGCTGTCAAGAGGCAGGGCCTGTGAAAGCCCATTGCGGCACTTCTTTTGTTATGTATTGTAATCTAATTGTATAGGAAGTAAATGAGACCAGCTATGTTATATGGGCTGGAGACGGTGGCACTGACCAGAAAGCAGGAGACAGAGCTGGAGGTGGCAGAGTTAAAGATGCTAAGATTTGCATTGGGTGTGATAAGGATGGACAGGATTAGAAATGAGGACATTAAAGGGTCAGCTCAAGTTGGACGGTTGGGAGACAAATTCAGAGAGGTGAGATTGCGTTGGTTTGGACATGTGCAGAGGAGAGATGCTGAGTATATTTGGAGAAGGATGCTAAGGTTAGAGCTGCCAGGCAAGAGGAAAAGAGGAAGGCCTAAGAGAAGGTTTATGGATGTGGTGAGAGAGGACGTACAGGTGATGGGTGTGACAGAGCAAGATGCAGAGGACAGAAAAATATGGAAGAAGATTATCCGCTGTGGCAACCCCTAACGGGAGTAGCCAAAAGAAGAATAAGGAGTTACTTAATGTAGCCCACTAACACATGTACAGTTCGTGTGTTCTATCATTGCTCTTGAATATGGCTCTCTGTTACAAATATGTGCTCATGTAACTACATCATTTACAAACTTTCAACTTTCCAATCAGTTTACCAAGTCCCTGGATGCTAGGCCAGGTGTCCATTTTGAAACCATTGTGTATTTGGGGCCATTGATGCTCAAAACTGAAGGCCTGAGGAGATGCTAGGGGGTCCGGAGATAAGCAAGGCCATTGCAATGCTATGCTGCTGAGTAGTCACGCCAATGGTACACCTTCAGAAGACCCTAATGGGATAAAAAAGTGAGCGCCATCAGCAAAAGTA
The DNA here is from genome assembly GCA_026402145.1 of Polypterus bichir lapradei. NCBI lineage: Eukaryota > Metazoa > Chordata > Cladistia > Polypteriformes > Polypteridae > Polypterus > Polypterus bichir. Next base: position 230,186,420 of record JANRMT010062791.1, read on the forward strand.
AACACATGTCCTGCCTGGAAATTGGATATTTTCCCCCAGAACAGCAGAGAACAGACAACCTGGCACTTGACAGGACTGCCTGATCCTCTGATAAAAAGGAAGAACTGACCCTTGAAGGCATATTTTAGTATGCAGAGACAACAAAGGCCACTAGATGGAGCACTAACCTGGTGTCCCATGAACAAATGGAAGACCACCTCTGATCCTAGGGTTGTGTATAAAGCTGAGCCTTAGCTTTTCTATGTATCTGTTTAACTTAGAGAAGAGGTAGTAGCCAGAATTAGAAAGGTGGGTGGAACAAAAATGATGAGAGAAAGAAGGTTTGACAGGAATGTGGGGGATCATGGAATTTAAATCTTGTGTGTGTTGGTGATTGTGACACAGTTCTAAGAACTTGGACAGACAGACACTCCAAATAGTCATGGACAAACTTTATTATTTTGTTTCTATTAATTATAATTTTCCTGATATGATTATTGTTTATCCACCTTAATAAAAGGATAAGTGTCTGTCTGTGTTTCTGTCAGGTTGCTATGTCTCTGTCACTCTAAAGGATGGCACACCACAAACATTTTAGTAATAAAATTCATTGCATTTGTCATTACAACAAATGACACATCACAAATATTAACAGTGGCTTTACGAACCCCATACCAAATTACATATAAGAGAGACATACACATTGCAATTGTCATTCCAACAGATGGCGCATCACAAACATTAACACTGACTTTACGAATCAGATACCAAATGTCATATAACATAGACATATGCACTGAATTTGTCATTCTAACAGATGGTGCATCACATACATTAACACTGACTTTACAAATCCCATTCAGAATGGCATATAACAGAAACATATGCACTGCATTTTTCATTCCAACAGATGGTGTGTCCCAAACATTAACACTGCTTTTATGACAGTACAGAGTCAACCCTACTGCTGGTTACAAATGATCTGCTGATTGCTTCTGATTGAGAGGGGATGGTGCTTTTTGGTACTGTTGGATTTCTCTGCTGCTTTTGATAGAGTTGACTACAAAGTATTTTTGAATCACCCTGAGAATGATGTAGCCCTTCCGTACTGCTGCCCTAAAATGGTTCACTTCACATTAAACTAACAGAACCATGTTGCTTAATATTGGAAGTGAATATTCATCTGAACTGAAACTGTTTGCCATGGTGTCCCTAAAGGCTCAGCCCTTGGACCAACTCTTTATTCATTCTTTTTATTTCCATTTGGGTACAATATTAGGAAATATAATACCTTTTAGTAGTTATAGGCATGGACATTCTGTCAAACTGTCAATCAAAAATGATTAATGACCTTAAGCCCGCCCCCTTATGATGCAATACCGGAATCAGGTTTCCCAGAGAGAAAGACCAAGTGGCATTTCTCAGTCCCAGCTTTTAGCAGCCCATGCAAACAGGCCTGGGTGCCTGCTCTGTCTCTCAATTTCTACACACAAGAAGGAAAGTCCGGCTCTGCAAGCACCCGCAAGTTGGACAGGATCTAACAGCCGCGTTGCGCGTACGAGCAGGCAAGTGACTGTAGATGGAAGAAGTTAGGTACCCCACTGGGGGGGAGGACTCTGCGAGTTCGCTTGCAAACAACTGAGCCCGCCCGTTTCGAGCACCCATCCTCCCGCTGGGTGAGGCCCTGCGAGCTCGCCTGCTGTTACTCGCAGGAATGTTTGGGGCTTAGGGATCTCTGCTGGCCAGTACCGTACTCCCTCGTTCACAGCTCTTAGGTCATGTAGTAAACTCCACTTTGATTTACTACCTTTCAAAACATGGAGCAGTCTCGTGTTACAAACGCTTTGTGTCTCTTTTAACACTCCTGCCTGTAAAAGCTCTGTTATCGTGCTCTCTATTCCTTCCTCTGCCTCGGGTTTAAGAGGGGCTTGCACCGAGACTAATGAACCATGTCCTGTACATATCGAGATGCCAGCCCATGCCTGTCGTCCCTTACACTATATAACATGTTAGGTTGCTCTTTTTGTAAGTATAATATAATTATTTTTAAAAGTAACACCACACAAGAGAGACAGATTCCATGTGTGTTTTTGGATTTGCTGTGGCCAGTGATGATTTTTTATTTTTTTGCTTAGCTCATTTCTATAACATAGGAGCCTTTGGACAAAGGAAAAGTTTGTAAATACACTTGTGCATTTAAACGGAGATTTATAAGAAAGCAGGTTTCTACCTTAGCCTGGTTACTCACCTTATCCCAGTTTTGTACGTGCAAGTACAAGCACTCACTGTTACACTAGCACAAAATTTTGATATTTACTGTCTACTCAAAAAACTAAAATTATTTCTATTAACACAGGTGATAATTAGAAATCATGTTACTATTTTTAATTAAAAAGTTAAAAACAGAAAACCCCAATTATGATTTTTGTTTTGTCATGGGAGAGTCCTAGGGTGACACTTTTCCCCTTTATACTCTTACTTATGTAGACCTTAAAACATATTCTTACCAAAATAGCTCATCACTTCCTAATTCCTGTAACTTCAGGTAATTAGACAGAGCTCCATGACAGGCAAGAAAAAATTATAGGTCAAATACACAGTGCCATAAAACAAAAGCAAAATAAAGTGTGAACACCACACAACCTGGTATTGCTAGATGTTTTGTTTTTTCCAGGTGACCCATTTTTTGCGTTGCTTTAGGTATCAGCCATAAGTCAAGATCTTTCATTTATTTCTTTTTTGATCAGCATTTATACTGATTTTATAAAGCTAATCTAGTTATGATGTGGTCATCCTGTCTCTAAGACAACTTTTCCTTTATTACATTTAAATTTCATATCTCTGAAAATTTATTCATAGCTGATACGCTTCTGCTCTTAGAGCCAGGAGGCAATAGCGAGGTGTGCTTGTTTAACTAGAGGCAGTGTTTAAAAGTGCAGGCAGGCTGTGTATTAGCTCTGGCATATTTAAGAGGTCTGTATTCAGAACTACGTGCAGAAGGGCCCCGTTTGTGAAATGCGTACTCTTTCGAATCAGAATCCCGCTGTAACCGGTTGTTTTCTGTACAGATCCGCCTGTTTTTAAAAGTCTGAGGTAACGAAACATTTTTACTTTATAAACTCTCATTTGGATAGCTGGTTGGAGACAGCCTCCAAGGGTGAACAGGATCGAGGAGCATATATCGAAGCAAATGCTTAATAGACATAAGGCAACTGTGTTTTCATTCATTTCGCTAAATGAAATGTAATCATTTTAATACAAACTAGTAGCCCCAAAGTCGGGATAATTTTAGACATATCAAGTATATTGTTGAATCATGGGGTAAATGAATATTATAAATACGTACCTGTGTATAGGAGATTACATCTTAATACATAGGAGTTCTGAGATTACATTGTCTGATTTTAAAAAGTTTGTATCTACATGCATTTTTCTGTGGTACCGGTTTCTTCATCCGCTTTTTTCACAAAGGTCAGGGATCTTTGCAAGACAGACATATAAAATATTCATTTTGCATCAGCGCTCAAACAACCGCGTTCAAGTATGAATTTCATTTGTTTATCCAGTAGCGTAGATTTTCCCAGCCACAGTACATGAACTACCAACCCTTGAATAACATCAAAAGCATTAAGGTAATAATGAGAAGTTATAACACATTTGAAGGTAATGTATGAAGGTGTTAATCAAGTTAAATCTAATAATTTGGCCTCACTGTTAGCCAGCATGTCATGTAGCTAGGCCAAGGCACAGCTTGGGTTGGATGTCTTTCCATATTTCTAAAATATCCATACATTTGGTCACCAAAGACTATTTGGTAGACAACTCCACTTCCATGGACAGATTTTCTTATTTCGATATAAAACATGCGCGCCATCACCTTCCCCCCTGGAAATCTAATGGTCTTTGTCCAGAGGGCAAAAAGCTTGTGTAATAAAACAAGGTTTTAAACCGTAAAATATGGAATCATCCTGCTTTGTTATAAATATGTATTTCAGCAGTATATACAGCATGAGCCCAGTTTTACCCTTCCACTTGTATAATCGCCATGAGCTTGCTGCATCGCCATTTCCTAAGTGCCGGCGTGTCATGCTCGAAGAGAAAATGGCACAATCAGAGCCTTTTCCTTATGTTTCAAAAGTTAAATAACGGTGTGCATATGAGAAATACTCACAACCTTCTTCTTCTTTTGGTTGTTCCAGTTAGGGGTTGCCACAGTATATCATCTTCTTCCATATCGTCCTATCTTCTGCATCTTGTTCTATCACACTCATCACCTGCATGTCCTCTCTCACCACATCCATAAACCTTCTCTTAGGCCTTCCTCTTTTCCTCTTCCCTGGCAGCTCTATCCTTAGCATCCTTCTCCCAATATGCCCAGCATCTCTCCTCTACACATGTCCAAATCAACACAATCTCGACTCTCTGACTTTGTCTCCCAACCATCCAACTTGAGCTGACCCTCTAATGTACTCATTTCTAATCCTATCCATCCTCATCACACCCAGTGCAAATCTTAGCATCTTTAACTCTGCCACCTCCAGCTCTGTCTCCTGCTTTCTGGTCAGTGCCACCGTCTTCCAAACCACATAACATAACTGGTCTCACTACTGTCCTATAAAATTACAATACAATAAAATGTATTTTTGTATAGCCCAAAATCACACAAGAAGTGCCGCAATGGGCTTTAACAGGCTATGCCTCTTGACAGCCCCCCAGCCTTGACTTTCTAAGAAGACCTGGAAAAACTCCCAAAAAACCCTTATAGAGAAAACATAGAAGAAACCTTAGGAAAGGCAGTTCAAAAAGAGACCCATTTTCAGGTAAGTTGGGCGTATGGTAGGTGTCATAAAGAAGGGGGTCAATACAATACAATATAGACCTTCCCTTTCACTCTTGCTGATATCCGTCTGTCACAAATCACTCCTGACACTCTTCTCCACCCATTCCACCCTGCCTGCACTCTCTTTTTCATCTCTCTTCCACAATCCCCATTGCTCTTTACTGTTGATCCCAAGTATTTAAACTCATCCACCTTCGCCAACTCTTCTCCTTGCATCCTCACCATTCCACTGACTTCCCTCTCATTTACACACATGTATTCTGTCTTCTTGTTAACGACCTTTATTCCTCTCCTCTCCAGAGCATATCTCCACCTCTCCAGGGTCTCTTCAACCTGCTCACTACTCTCGCTACAGATGACAATGTCATCAGCAAACATCATAGTCCACGGGGATTCCTGTCTAATCTCATCTGTCAGCCTCAGAGCCGATCCCTGATGTAATCCCATCTCCACCTTGAATGCATCCGTCACTCCTACCAAAGACCTCACCATGGTCACACTTCCCTTATACAAATCCTGTACAGCTCTTATGTACTTCTCTTAAATATCGGCTCCAGTACACTTCTTCTCCACTCCTCAGGCATCCTCTTACTTTCCAAGATTCCTTTAAACAATCTGGTCAAAAACTCCACTGCCTTCTCTCCGAAACACCTCCATGCTTCCACAGGTATGTCATCTGGACCAACTGCCTTTCCATTCTTCATCCTCTTCATAGCTGTCCTTACTTCATCCTTGCTAATTTGTTGCACTTCCTGATTCACTATCTCCACATCATTCAACCTTCTCTCTCTCTCATTCTCTTCATTCATCAGCCTCTCAAAGTACTCTTTCCATCTGCTCAACACACTCTCCTCTCTTGTGAGTACGTTTCCATCTTTATCCTTTATTACCATAACCTACTTCACATCTTTCCCAGCTTGGTCCATCTGTCTAGCCCACTGGTCATTTTCTCCCTCCTTAGTGTCCAACCTCTCATACACCTCATCATACACATTTTCTTTAGCCTTTGCCACCTCTTCCTTCACCTTGTGCCTTATCTCCTTCTACTCTTGTCTACTTTCTGCATCTCTCTGACTGCTCCACTTCTTCTTTGCCAATCTCTTCCTCTGTATACTCTCCTGTACTTCCCCATTCCACTGCCAGGTTTCCGTTTCCTCCTTCCTCTTTCCAGATGTCATGCCAAGCACTCTTCTTGCTGTCACCCTCTTGCTGTAACTCTTCACTGCCACCCAGTGCCCGTCTCGCCTCCTCCCTAAACTCAAACTTGCAGTCTTCCTTTTTCAAATTCCACCATTTGATCCTTGGCTCTGCCCTCACTCTCTTCCTCTTCTTGATCTCCAACGTCATCCTACAGACCACCATCCTATGCTGCTTAACTACACTTTTCCCTGCCACCACAAGGCAGTATACAATCTCCTTCAGGTTGACTCTTCTGCATAGGATGTAATCTACCTGTGTGCATCTTCCTCCACTCTTATATGTCACCCTATATTCCTCCCTCTTCTTAAAATAAGTATTCACCACAGCTATGCCCATCCTTTTGGCAAAATCCGCTATCCTCTGACCTTCTCTATTCCTCTCCTTGACACCATACCTACCCATCACCTCTTCGTCTCCTCTGTTCCTTTCACCAACATGTCCATTGAAATCCACTGCAAACACCACTTTCTGTCCCTTGGGTACACTGTCCATCACTTCATCCAACTCACTCCAAAAACCTTCTTTCTCATCTATCGCACACTCAAATTGCGGGGCATATGCACTAACAAATTTCATCATCACACCTTCAATTTCCAGCTTCATAATCTTTTTCATCTCTAAAACACTCATGACTTACTGTTCCTTCATAATAAATCCTACACCATTTCTCCTCCCATTGACACCATAATAGAACAATTTGAATGCCCCTCCAGTCCACCTGGCCTTACTGCCATTTCATTGAGTCTCTTGCACGCACAATATATCAACCTTCCTTCTCTCCATCATATCTGCTAACTCTCTCCCGTTACCAGTCATCCTGCCAACATTCAAAGTTCCTACCCTCGGTTCCACTCTCTTTACCTTCCTCCTCTTCTCCTGCCAGGAGACACGTCTCCCCCCCTCTTCTGCTACCTGTTCTTCGGCCAACTGTAGCCCAGTTTCCACCAGCATCCTGTTGGCTAACAGTACTGCTGGTGGTTGTTGTTAACCCGGGGCTCAGCCGATCCGGTATGGAAATTTGTATTGTTGTCCGCATATTGATTTGGCAGAATTTTACACCGGATGACCTTCCTGAAGTAACCCTCCCCATTTATCCGGGCTTGGGACCAGCACGAAGGTCCATCCCCTGTGGCTGGTTATGAAAAATACTCACAATAGAAAAGTCAAATTGATATATCAGGTGTACTGCAACATAAAAAAAATAAAGAAAAGAAAAGAATAAAATTCCAAAGAAAAATTAAAAAAAAACACAATTGTAAGCTTCAGAATTTATCTTTTATTATGACACCAGCGTGTCTAGGAATACTTCACCCCATAAAATCTCTAAACACAGAGTGTACAATTTTTTTTTTTTAATTGATTAGAAGCAAACGACAGAATAACACTTGACTAACCATTAATATGAAAATTCCGGTCATTTCCAGATGATTGTACCAGAAGTCGCTGTTAATAAAGCAGGAAGTGAGTGAGCTGTTTAGAAACACTCACACACATACCACATAAAAATAAAATGAAGACTGACAAAAATTGTAAAATCAGCCAACTTTTTTCAATCCACTGTCCAGGTACAAGCTCTTGTGCTACAGTTCTGAAAAAAAAAATCAAAAATTACATTAGTCATTTGATAAACAAAACTGTAATATCTTTACTATTTCCAGTAATTACCCATCTTTTCATATGCAAGTTCACAACACAAATGTGAGCAATTCTACTACCCAAGCAGAAAAATATCAAATGGCCCACAACAAAAATGTAAGCACATGAGCATAAGAGGCCAAGAGGACACGGCCAGGAATTGGAGCAAATGGACACTGGACTGTAACAAGTACAAGAAAAAAGTGAACAAGTCAAATGAACCTGACCTGCCAACTTCCCAATATCCTGTGTTCTGACCCAAAATCTACCTAAAAAAAGAAATCAATTTCTGGACTAGAGTTTAAAAAGATATTTGAGTAAAATGTAAGGATAATAAGACACTTACCAGAGGCACACCAGATTCTTTCAAATATGTGATCACACGTATCTCTGCTCATCATCTCCTTTTGGAGCCTAACGACCACATCATACATCATTGCACTCTTTGCAGAGTTTATGAACAGAGGAAAGATAGAAATTATCATTACCACCAGCAGCATATTGTGAATAGTATGAGTCTGCTTCCCTAAACCGTGAAAACCTGCACAAATGTTCTCAATCACCTGTTGCTCAATTTCCAT
>JANRMT010062791.1:230213958-230245434 GCA_026402145.1 Polypterus bichir lapradei
AATGCCATGCAGACCTAGGCCACTTTTCTCCCCTTCCGTTTGGTAAGCCCCAGCAGATGGTTGTCTTTTGGTTTTATACCGGTATAGGAGGAGGTGCACCGTTCCTGGAGGTACTGCAAAAAACATGTCGATGTGTGGAGTGGATGGAGCAAGCCCCTATTCCATTTCCTTGTTCCAAAAATTAATTTAATATATGGTCCCCAGATAGGGGAAGTATCAAAAATTAAACTGATAAGAACAGATATTTTTTTGAAAAAAAAATATACTTTATTTACATATATATTTTGGTAATAAATATAAACACAATCTAGTAATCTTACAATCTATAACAATCTACTACCTCAAACAGAATCGACTGTATTCAGCTATAGGCTGATAATCTTTCACTATCCATTACCTACTACACCCTATTTACATATACATAGGTAATATATATATATTATATATAACAACAAACACAATCCTTCACAATATGATGCTTTCTCCAGGTCCACAAAGACACAATGCAACTCCTTCTGGCCTTCTCTATACTTCTCCAACACCCTCAGAGCAAACATCGCATCTGTGATGCTCTTTCTTGGCATGAAACCATACTGCTGCTCACTAATCATCACCTCACTTCTTAACCTAGCTTCCACTACTGTTTCCCATAACTTCATGCTGTGGCTCATCATTTTTATCCCCCTGTAGTTACTACAGTCCTGCACATCATCCCTTATTCTTAAATATCGACACCAGTACACTTCTTCTGCACTTCTCAGACATCCTCTCACTTTCCAAGATTCCATTAAACAATCTGGTTAAAAACACCACTGCCATCTCTCCTAAACACCTCCATGCTTCCATAGGTATGTCATCTGCACCAACGGCTTTTCCATTCTTCATCCTCTTCATAGCTGTCCTTACTTCCTCTTTGCTAATCCGTTGCACTTCCTGATTCACTATCTCAACATCATCCAACCTCTTCTCTCTCTCGTTCTCTTCATTCATAAGCCTCTCAATGTACTTTTTCCATCTGCTCAACACTCTCCTCGCTTGTGAGTACGTTTCCATCTTTATCCTTTATTACCCTAACCTGCTGCACATCTTTCCCAGCTCGGTCCCTCTGTCTAGCCAATCGGTACAGGTCCTTTTCTCCCTCCCAAGTGTCCAACCTCTCATACAACTCATCATATGCTTTTTCTTTAGCATTCACCACCTCTCTCTTCACCTTGCGCCTTATCTCCTTGTACTCTTGTCTACTTTCTGCATCTCTCTGACTATCCTACTACTTCTTTGACATCCTCTTCCTCTGTATACTCTCCTGTACTTCCACATTCCACCAACAGGTTTTCTTTTCCTCCTTGCTCTGTCCAGATGTCACGCCAAGCACCTTTCTTGCTGTCAACCTTACTACATCTGCTAGAGTTTCCCCAACTGTCTGGTAATTCTTCACTAACAACCAGGTGCCTGTCTCACCTTCTCCCTAAACTCAACCTTGCAGTCTTTCTTTTTCAACATCCACCATTTGATCCTTGGCTCTGCCCTCACTCTCTTCCTCTTCTTGATCTCCAACATCATCCTACAAACCACCATCCAATGTTGATTAACTACAGTTTCCCCTGCCACTACTTTGCAGTCTTCAATCTCCTTTAGATCAACTCTTCTGCATTGGATGTAATCTACCTGTGTGCATCTTCCTCCACTCTTGTACATCACCCTGTGTTCCTCCCTTTTCTTAAAATACATATTCACCACAGCCATGTCCATCCTTTTGGCAAAATCCACTATTCTCTGACCTATTTCATTCCTCTCCTTGACACCATACCTACCCATCACCAACATACCCATTGAAATCTGCTCCAATCGCCACTTTCTGTCCCTTGGGTACACTGTTCATCACTTCATCCAACTCACTCCAAAAATCTTCTTACTCATCCACTGCACAACCAACTTGCAGTGCATATGCACTAACAACATTCACCATGGCACCTCCAATTCCCAGATTTATAATCATTACTCAGTCTGACACTCTTTTCACCTCCAGAACACTGTTGACATACTGTTGCTTCAGAATAACCCCTACTCCATTTCTCCTTCCATTCATACCATGACAGAACAATTTGAACTCCACCTCCGATCCAGCTGGCCTTACTCCCCTTCCATTTAGTCTCTTGCACGCCCTATATATCAACCTTCCTTCTCTCCATCCTATTGGCTAACTCTCTCCCCTTGCCAGTCATACTGCCAACATTCAAAAATTCTTACCCTCAGTTCCACTCTCTTTACCTTCCTCCTTTCTTCCTGCCTCCGGACAGGTCTCCCCCCTCCTCTTCTCCTTCGGCCAACAGTAGCCCAATTTTCGCCAGCACCCTGTTGACTAACAGTACCGGTGGCGGTCATTGTTAACCTAGGGCTCGACCAATCCGGTATGGAAATTTGTATTGTTGATTTGACAAAATTTAACACCGGATGCCCTTCCTGACGTAACCCTCCCCATTTATGCTGGCTTGGGACCGACACGAAAAATATAAATAAAGAAGGTAAGAGAGAGAAAAAAAAAAAAAAGTGCGGGGAACACTTCTTCCTTGAACCTCGGGAATAAGATATGCATCTGCAAGTACACAGAGACTGCCTGTATGCTCCATTTGCATTCAGGAAGTTAATTCACAACTTACAAGTCAAATCAAGCCTAAATGCTAATGGTTACATATAGGGTGCAAATTTAAAAATGTCTTCACCTTCTGGTTTATGTTTCCTAATACATCTAATTAGGGTTGTTACTTTAGGTATATTCGTTTCAAACCGCCAAAGTAATGCAGAACTAAAATTTTAAGTTTGTGTTCCACACAGAATATTTAAACTATGAGCCTTTATCAAGTTGAAGCACAAGCTCTGACGACTGTAAACAATACACGTGAGTTCTAAGACCCGCTTGCTTCTTTTTAATCAGCCGTGTGGGGTCAGGTTGAGTTCCAAGTGAATCACGACAGTAATGTCTCGCCCGTGCATGTGTGTCTCTCGCCCGTGCACGTGTGTGCGTGCGTGCGTTTCTCACTCACGTGTGCGTCGCGTTCTCTCGCTCGCTGCACAGGGAATGCACAGGGAGAGATTGAACACGTGCAGAAATCATCGGCGCGCACAAACCGAAAGGGAAACTGGCTTGTTGGAATACCGAATGTGTTGTCGTGAACAGATGCAAAAGTTTGGCAAACTTTTTGGTCGTAACACGATTTGTATGTGTTCAGAGACGTTCATGAACTGAGGTTCCTCTGTACTGTACACTCCAGCTTTCTGTCGGGTTGGCAGGGGGACCTGACTCGAATATAAGCCGAGGGTGATGTTTTTTCGTACATTTTGGGTGCTGAAAAACTGGGCTTATATTCAAGTATATACGGTAAGTAGCTAAAAGTGCAGGATTCAAACTGTTTAAAAGTCTACAAGCTCTTGCTTCTCACAACAGTAGTGGTCAAGTCACTCCAAATAATTTAGTGTAACACGAGGTCAATGTCACATTTGTTTTACTGTTCAACTTTGAAAGCAATGGTCACAAAGTTACTGCTGCAGCTGCGACCTATAAAATATTTTACCATACTATATTATCATATTCAGGCATGCAAGATTACTTTTAAAAACAAAAACCTACACAATGTGACCTAATCTGATACACACAGTGCATATTTAAATAGGATGTATTCATTTCACACCCTTGCAATAACTGACACTGAAGACACCTTATTAAACCAGCCCTGGACATTTCATAGCCAATGGACCTATACAAAACCTAATATCCATCAATCTTATATTTCCATCTAACACCAAAACCTTGTGTACACTTGCATACTGAACACTTTATTTGATTTATACCTTAACTTTAAGCTTAACTAAACTCAGCTGACAACAGGAATTTGGTATCAAACTACATGCAAAAAATGAAGTTTCTCATCTTATTATTTCTTTAAATCACAATAAAACCAAGATATCCTGCTAAACTGCCACCTTCATAAAAATTAAATGCTTTGACCTGTGTTGAGTTTATCTAACACTTACAAATTGTAAAAAGACCACTGACTAGTTTCAAAGATATTTTTATGTATAGTAAACACTAATGGATATGCAGGACAGCATAAAACATATCATGCAGGTACAAAAGTAAACATTAAAAGAATTCCAATGGAAATCTCCATCATAAAGATATATTGTATTTTCCTTCACAAACTATGCATAATTTTAACTTTATTTCTATATTTAGTTTATAAAATAGATGTATTTAAAACACACTTAAACGAAATAAGTTAAATATGAATATTTAATTGAAGTAGAGTCATGGCACTACTTGAAATTTTCCGTGGAAGATTATGTAAATCACACCTATAACTTTAAAACCACCACAGTTTAAAGTACATAAAGAAAATCCCATCTTTCTTGCATCAAAAGAAGAATGAACTTTGTATAGAAACAAATGTTTTATTACATGAGCCAAGCATGATTATGTATACAGCAATATTGTTTGCTTTAAAATTAAAACGCTACAGTACAACAGTGTTGCAATATAATAAAAATTAACTGAAGTGTGTTTTGGTCCTCTCTAGCTGTCAAAAAAATACAAACTTGTAAATGGTGTCCAATCAAATCAGTGAATTATAGTAAAAACTCAAGTAAAAAAAAAAACATACAAACTACTGTTAAAAGCAGGACAGATGCGTCAAGATTTAAAACCTTTATATTCAAATATTAAAAATCAGACATAAACGCATGAAAAAATGTATTAAAACCATAAATTAGGATTTTATGGCTAAAGGGCCGCCAATTTCTTAAAACTTAATTAAACCAGGGTAACTTGTCTACTACAAAAACAAGCCAGCATAAGAACATACCAATTACTAAAAGCCCACATTTTAGCCTAAAAAAAAAAAAAAAAAGATTTAATTGCCAGTTACCATTATGACATGTGCATAAAACCGACAGCACTTTATTTTGACATTACATTTCACCTGCTATTTAAAAAAATACTTCTAAGATGTCCAGTAACAGGACATCTGGATTTATGTCTAAAGGCAAGGGGCCCAACTAACATGGAGGTACCAAAAACAATTTCTACAATAACTTTATAACCTTGATAGTAACTACTGTAAAGATAGACTCAAAATAGATGTTACTTGAAACAAAAATTAGTTGTATTAAGAACAAGAGGAAAAAACCAACTAAACACGTGTAGCACACCAATAAAAGGAATTTCTTTTTTCAAAATGAGCCAGCGTTCAATTCATCACAAGGCTTCTCTCCAGCCGTCTGGAGTTTTTTTTTTTGTTTTTTCTGTCCCCCCTGGCCATTGGACCTTACTCTTATTCGATGTTAATTAATGCTGATTTATTTTGTTTTCTTATTGTGTTTTTTATTTTTCTATTCTTTATTATGTAAAGCACTTTGAGCTACTGTTTGTATGAATATGTGCTATATAAATAAATGTTGTTGTTGTTGTTCATCAGATTTGTCTAAGTGTGAAACGTACAGTTTGTGGCCTGGGGTCAAGGCACCTAAGAAGACACCCATGGTAGTTTGGTGTGTCATTTTTTTTTCTTTCTGTGTTACACTCTGTGTCAACATACAAAGCCACATAGCATATACATGGGAAGCCCTTCTGAATATCAGTTGCAGTGTACCATCTAATGTAACTCCAGATTTTATAATAGGCATGGATCTTACAACTTTGTTGATCACAGTTGGTCAAGCAGCTAAACAGGTAGCTCAACGGAAGAGGACCAAAGACAAAAGAGCTGGCGTCCTGGTTCAGTTTAGGAAGCAAGGACTATGGAAACCACTGCCTGGAATGTCTATCTAACATGTGGAACACCAGCAAAAAAATGAGTTGAACTTCGGCTGTTACCACATACTAAACAGAGAGACAGAGAGGGGCACGCGCGTGAGACAGAGAGGGGCACGAGCACACACACGCGCACACACGCACGCACGCGAGAGAGACGGCTGGACGTATAAGGCCGACAAGGCAGTTAAAGAATGCACCAGGCGTTTTTTTAAAGAGACAGATCCGAGCATTGTTTTAACCTTGTATTTAATGAAGACTTTTTTCTATTGGATTTTAACCTCCACTTCACTTCTGTTTACAGCGATCGGTTCGTAGCATGCATTGTCGCAATGTTACTTTTCTTGGTGGTTTATTAAATTATGGATTTTTCAAATGTTCATTTTTTCCCTGTGCTTAAAACTCATTAAAAAAATGTTTTTAGCGAGCGGTTCGTAGTACTCTGTTGTTCAAGGTTTTCTCAGTGTTATTCAGTGTTTTTACATTTAGTTTACTATTATGCTGTGCATTCTATGGTATAATTAACTATATTTGTGCTCAAAAATATTTAAAAAAATATATTTACATACAGTTCCTATGGTCTGGAACGGATTAATTGTATTTACATACAATCCTATGGGGGGAAATTACTTCGGTTCACGACCAAATCGGTTTACGACCAGAGTTTTGGAATGAATTATGGTCGTGAACTGAGGTTCCACTGTACATGCATACACTGATGCTGTAACCTCATATTAATTTTAGTGAAGACATTTACATTCCAAGAAAAACAATTGTGAAGTTTAGCAATGATAAGCCTTGGTTCAGCCCAGAGCTCAGATGACTACGCCAAGACAAAGAGTGTACTTTCAGATCTGGCAATTGTGAGGAATACAGGTAGGCCAAGTACTGTATATCTTGGAGAAAGGGGTTAAAGGTGCAAAAAGGAAAAACTCGATTAAATTGCAGGGACAATTGTCTGCAAATGACAGGACATCAGTCTGGAGAGGCTTTAAACAGGTCACTAACTACAAGAAACAAACATCAAATAGTTCTGCTAATCCCAGTCTTGCTAATCAGTTAATCGGTTTTACGGCTGCTTTGAAAGACAATGGAACATAAATCTACTTGAAGGTCTAACTGTTACTACTCTACATTTCTCTTTTCAGTGTCCCCCTCCTGCAATCTATTCAAATATTTCCTCTTCCACACTCAGGCACTATACAGACCACTTGTCTACAGTATTTGCAGACATTTTCAACCAATCTCTGGATTTGGGCAATGTTCCTGCCTGCTTCAAGACCTCCTCCATCATTCCAGCAGGAAAAAAAAAATAAATGTCACAGTCCTAAATAACTACAGACCAGCAGATTTAAACTCTGGGGTAATGAAGACCTTTGAATGCCATATTCTGAATTACGTAAAAAATGCTATTTCAGTTTGCACACACAGCCAACTGGTCTGTGGATGATGCTGTGAATTTAGGTCTGAGCTTTATTTAGCAAAAACCTGATAAAATATAGGCATATGTGAGGATCTTGTTTGTAGACTTTAGCTGTGCTTTCAATACAATCCTCCCACACCTCCTACTGGGTGGTCTAGATCTAATTATGCAGATCCAGATCGTCTGGATGACTTTGATTTATGCAGGGATGATTGCAGTTTGGCGCAAAGACTATTCATGTCGTCAGTTCCCACACTTCGATGGTCCGGGATTTGTCGGGTGATTTTCTAAGAAATAAACTTAAGTTATAGCATAATGAAAACTGCATACCGTAGATACTCGCGTATAAGTCAAAAATTTATGCCTTAAAATTCATTCAAAAATACAGGGTCGACTTATCCGCGGGGCAACACAATATTCCATAGAATTTGGGTAATGGCACAGTGCACAGTGCTTTTATTTAAAACAGTCAATCAAAATCAGTGTTCAAAGTAAACAGTGCAGTGATTCAAAAGAACTCTTCATTAAATAAATAATCCATAAAGCAAACGGAGGTTTAAAAATCAATAAAATAAAAAAAAAAACAATCCTTTAAAAACCCGGCCTAGCACCCAGGCTTCCACACAGCTGCCTGCTCACACCGCCTCTCTCTCCTGCTTTCTCCAGCCCCCTCAGTCTCTTTCTCTTCCTTGTTTTTTTTTTTTTTTTTTTACTCTGTTTTGGCTTCCATGCCTGCGAGCGCTCGTTTGCTCGCTCGCCCAAACACACCGTCTCTCTCTCCTGCTTTCTCCAGCCACCTCCGTCTTTCTTTCTCTTCCTTTTTTTTTTTTAACTCCGTTTTTCCTTCCTCTCTAACTGACTTGCGCTTCTCTTTATATGCAGAGAGGACATAGCAGCTGCAGCACATTAGCCACAGGAACAATCACGGATGTGGGCAGTCCCTCACCTATGCACTAGGTGAGAAACGCCCACACCGCAGATCACCCTGCGGCTCGCTAAGTCGCGAGCGCGGTGATTATTTATTTAAAAACTAAAACGGCCTTTGCTAAGAGATCTGTGGACCCATAACACCACATAAGCCTTTGTTGGAATTTCAAGCATCGGCTGGCAGGTATACACGGTTTATGAACAGATATGGGCCATGCCTTCGTCAGCGAACAAAAATCACGCAGAAGCTGCCGAAAGATCTAGAAGAAAAGGTCAGTTCCTTTCATAAATTTATTATCAAGCAAAGACAAAGGCATGACTTTGATCTCAGTAACATTGGTAACATGGATGAAACGGCAATGACATTTGATATGCCGGGGAATCGAGCAGGTATTGGTGAGAAGACCGTACTTATTAAGACAACGGGCCATGAAAAAACCCAAGTTTTACCCTCGACTTATACGCGGGTCATAACAAATTTCATAATTTTCGGCTTCAAAAACACACTCGACTTCTCTGCGAGATCGACTAATACACGAGTATCTACGGTAATTAGATTTGGACCATCCTATAGGTAAGAAACTCACAAAGTTCAGCCTGCCCAGTTCAATCTGTTATTGGATCACATACTTTCTTACAACTAAGAAACGGTATGTGCAGTAGGGCACACACGTCTGACCCATTAAGACAGTACTGGTGCACCACAGGGATGTGCCTTTTCTCACTATATACACGACTGTACCTCTGACGATATGTCTGTAAAGCTTCTTAAATTTGAAGATGACATCACACTAATAGGCCTCATTTTAAACAACTCCATGTAGACACTGTGGAGCAGAAATAATAATTTGGAGCTTAACATTAACAAAAAAAAAAAAAAAACTCTTAAGTGATCATAGATTTTTGGAAACAGTCACCTGCTTACCTAACACTTGCTATAAACAGCTCAGCCATTGGCATGACAGAGTCATTTAAAATGGGACATTAGGGAATGTTCTTTTTGCATCAGCTGAGAAAGTACAATATCCCTCAAGAAATATTGGTCCAATTCTACACAGCCATCATGGAGTCCATTCTGACCTCATCTATGACTGTCTGGTTTGGTGCTGCCTCTGGTCAGGCTAAGGCCATTCTGCAACACATCAAAGCCTTTAAAGAATCATAGGCTGTAACTTACCATACACTGAAGTCCTACATGAGTCCAGGGTAAGGAAGAGGGCTACAAAGATCATTACTGATTAAACTCATCCAGTATATCACCAATGGCAGACTTCCCTCCGGCAAATGTCTTTGGGCAGTGAAAGCTAAAACAACCCATCACCTAAACAGTTGTTTTCCTACATGAAGTTATTCTTACTAATCAGATCTGAGCTGCTACTCATTATCTGTGTATAACTGCACATTAGACTGCCTGCAAAATGTAATCCTACTGTCTATTTATTTTTTGTATTGCCCATATACTCTGCATTTTATATTTTATATTCTTATATTTATATTTTGTGTTGTTCTGGTATGCTGCACCAATACTGTCATGACAAATTCCTAGCACACAGTGTACCTGCCCATTAAAGTGAATTCTGAATCTGGTATTTAATTTCAATAATACATGCACATTAGAAATTTGTGTTCATTTTCATATGATGTACTATTAAAGTGTACTGCAATTAATGTAAGCAGATTGTTATATACAGTAGACCCGCAAAGTTGCGGTTCAGAGTTCGCAGCCTCAGTCATTTGTGGATTTTTCCTTAGAACATATCTAATAATTGTTAGCAGAAACCAATATAGAAGAGAAAAATTTCTATATTAGCATAAATAGCATATTAACATAAATAGCCATAAAAAGTAATTAAAAGCTTCTAAAACATTAGATTAAGCATAAATTAGAATGTTAAGCAAATAAGATAGGTCAAGCAAACGGTTAACTAAAAAATCAGGCATATTGAATTTTCTAGTAAAAATGGAAAATTACCAGTATTACGAGAGGAAGAATACAACAAGAGAAGAATGACGCACAGAAACTATCCGAGGACAGGATAAGGAGGAATGAGAACACCTGTGGCGAATGAGAACACACTTTCAAGGCTAGGAAGCTGAGGAACGATACCACAGAAAAAATTGCTCTGGTAGGCACGTAAGAAACCAGCTGGATTGGTGAATCAGCAAAAAGGTAGCAAAAGGCTTTTGCTATAAACAAGGTCACAATGATGTAATGCATGAAAGTAAAATTAGTGTATTCATGTATTAGCATAAATAAATATAGACAAATATATAAGCATTTGCCTTAGTGTAGATAGAAATGCAAGTCAGGACTGCCACGCAATGATTAAATAAAAGAATATACCATATTTCTTTTTAATTGAAGCTTAGCTTCAGGCCACCATAATAACATAGTTTGAAAGGCTTAGAAAAGGAAATGACACCATAAAAGCCCAAAGATGGAAAAAGGAAAACATCTGTCCGGCCAAAGACCAATCAGAAATAAGCAAAATAGAAACTAGAGATGAACAATGGACAGTAAGAACAGGTGCAGAATGAGCTAATTGAACAAGGTCAAAGTGATAAAAAATGATAGAAGTTTTAGGTTTTGAACTGTTCGGGGCTCAGCTCAATTTGGCCATACTGGGTTGAGTCTGTGTTATTATTAGTGGTGTTTTATTGCAATAAAGCTTTAAAACTCTGTTTGCCTATCCTGAGTCCTAATAGCCTTCATTTTCAGGTAAAAAGCCTTCTGGTGACAATTTTTCGCCACAACACCGCAAATATCCACCGCAATTTTTATGGCTTTTATTGTGGCAATACTGCACTGTAGAGGAAAACACGGCTTGGGATGGTGAAAGTAGCTAATAGAATTTGAAATTGCAACTCCCAGCAGTCTCTGCAATGGCTCAGATTGGTCTTCTGCTGAGGGCGCTGAGGTTGCTGGGGTCAAAGGATGTCAGCGCAGCTTTTAAAAAAGGTGGCTGGTAATCAAAAGCAAAAAAAAATATTTTTTGTACTTTGTGTTACAAGTCCTGTCTGTCTGCCTTCTGTTGGGATACCTGTACTTATTCATTTTGTCCTGGATCGTTTCGTGCGTCTGGATTGCCTGCCATCTGCCTGTGTACACGAGGACTGTAAGTGGATTCATGGCCATCCTGCAAAGAGGAGTGCTCCTGAACCCGTCCACCTGTCTTCACCATTTCAGGAACTAGCGGTAGGACTATCTTTACATTCCCATTCAACGTGCGGATCTCTGGACTATCTATTTTCATCATTACATTTCATTTGTTGCCGTTTTTCATGAACATTTTCACGATTTACTTTTTTGCTGTATTTAATGTGTAATCGCCGTAAGGGAAACAGGGGTGGTATCTTTGTTTTAATTTATTTCATTTGTTTTCATTATATTCTCTATTTGCTGTTTGATTACTGGTTTGCTTTGTTTTTGTCTCTGTTTGTGAGTGTGTGCAGGTCGGGCCAGGGCTGGGTGCATCCCTGGAATCTCCACCATAAAAATAAATAAATCACCGTCTTCGACGGTGTGAATCTTAGCGGCACCAGACCACTACAGCATTATTCATTTCTCCTTGCTGCTGACTGACTGTGATGCATCTCCAGCTGAATGTTCTTGTGTTTTCCCGTTTTATTCCTCTTAACCCTTAAACCGCCACAACCGGCTATACTGTAGTCGTTTCCCAGTGCCATTTGTGAAGCATGCAGGAGCTGATGAGTCAGTGCTGTACATTAGTTGAGCAGCCAGCTCATGACCACTGCCAGCCCCTTGTGAGCAGGGGGGCTGAACGCACCCCTAGAAAACACGGACACTGCTCAAAAATCCCCTCTTAAAAAAAGCTGATAGACTACTTTTAGGGCTTACTTGCGGCTGCTCTGTTGCGTGATATACTTCTCGCACTACGCTTACTTAAAAGTCTGAACAGCACCTGTCCTTTTTGGCTAATTGCTTTGTTTCCCTCTCCTCCCCCAGACATCCTCTGCTCCTGTTGGGGGTCCCCCTCCCATTGTGCTCCCCTATGATGTTTGTCTATTCTTTAATCGAGAACTAACTGCATACTGAGCTCATTTTACTTCTGAAAGAGACATGTTTGTTTGAAGTGTTTGAATAAAGTTCCTGCCTCTACAATCTCCTGTGTTTCTGTGCAATTCTGTGACTCAAGTGTGACACCCTGCAGCACTGCCGCCAGGATTGAGCTGTTGCACTAGACTAGCCTGCAGTTATCAGTGCTTACCTCTGTGTGCTTGTGTGCAGCCAGTTCAAGCGCAGTTGGCTCAGTGATTTACTGAGTTTCATCCATGGCATTAGTTGCACTTTGTACATATTGTTCCAGTAGCTTTTTTTTAATAGTTTTTACAGTTCATTTGCAGTGTGTAAAATGATCAATATTGCAGCAATTGTGATGCTCTTTGCATGAAAAAAATGTGTTCCATTAAAATTTCACTTTATCTTTGTGACGCTTACTTAAAGTGCAGCAAAAAAGTATTTGGCGTCCAGGGATGCATTAACCCCCAAGTATGTGGTAGTTTAAGGGTTAAAGCCCCAAGATTCCGCCGAAACGCCCTGCACCTTCTAAGGTTTCTGGCAATGAAAACGCACTTGCATGAATTACAGTACATATAGCGGTAACATCAGTATTTTGCATTCTAGCACTGCGGGAGACATAGCAGTACAGTATACAGGTTTACCTTTACATTCTTTTTTTTAAGTAATGTATTAAGCTGAGTTTGAAACTGAAGTGTTTTGGGGGCATATTTACAGTTTAAACTATAAAAAAAATAGGCTTTTTTTTTTTTTTACCACATCCAAATTTGCGATTTTTTACAATTTGCGGGTGCTCTAGGAACGTAACCTCCGTGAATTTTGGGGGTGTACTGTATATCTCACAAAGCTTTTTTGTTTTTATTTCTAGTCAGGGACATTAAAGAACCTGCTAAGGGGTTCCATGGGGAAGTGAATATTGAAGATTTTTGGGATTCTGTTAATGTTTATTTAGTCATTTCAGGTGTATCAGTACCCACCAAGCCACATTATTATTTTTTTAAGCAAAATGTTCTTTAGCTATTAATCTAAGGTATGAATACTGTAAACTATGTATTGGTAGGCATACCTGCAGAAGCACAGAATTTGAAAAGGTTGCAACAACTTAAGCATGTCCAGAGGCAAAACTATTAATGATGACAGAAAAGCATCTTTTAGATGAGTTGCGAAAAAGTAAAACTACAGACTCAGAAGAAACAGCACCTAGAAAACTGAAACTTACTGTCATTGATAAAGTTTTACTATATTTTTTTTTTCTCTTCGTAGGAGTTTTGTATGTTTGTAAGTTGAGACTGTGTTTAAGTTATGCAAGGCATGCCAAACAGACTGGATGGGATCCTGTGACAATTTTATTGTAAGACTGCTCAAAGAGATGGCAGACATTCTTATAACAAGACCTTCAAAAAGATTTGGGACATCTCAGGTCAGAAAGCTCTTTTAAATTGTATTAAGAATATCTACTATAACAACAGAGTGGAACTTTTTCCTTTCATTATTCTACTGACCCCCCCCCATGTGCACTTAAAGAGTGGTATGTTCCTCAAAGTCTTTACAATAAGCTGAATGAATTTACTCATTCTGGTAGGAAATTAAGTGTTCATTAAAACATCATTTTGTATTCTGTCTTCCATTACATGCATTCTTTTAATGCATGGAGCATTACATTAATACATTGTCATCTACAGCTATACCTCCTAAACCAGAAGACTGTAAAGGTGATGATGTAGAAAATCAGCCTACAACTGGTATTTGGGACCAGTTAGAGGCAGCAGTATGTAGAAAAAAGAAAAAAAAAAAAACCTTTCCTTTCTTTATGTCAAATGTGGCAATGCAGACTGTATAGTTCAGCATGACATATTAGTATGCTTTTAATAATTTTTCCCCCTTGATTGCTAACTTCTGCATGTTCAGTTGACATCACAAAGAGTATGTGAATTTCTTGACCCGTTTCCCTGTGGAACACACTTTTGCCTGTATCCAAAGTACATAAGCTAGTAAAAGTATTATGAAAACCTACAAAACAATTCTTTGCCATATATGTATATGTTTAGCTTACACTAATGTAACACATATCAAGTGTCACATTGTTATTTTTTTCCTTTTTTTATATAAACAAAAGGAATGCCTTAGTAGTTTATGCCTATGTGCTGGTCACATGGTTACACCCATATAATAAGGACCCCTCTCTACCTTTGCCAGTAAGGACAGGTTGGGGAGCATGCACTGGTACAGCACATAGACAATCCAACCGCACAATAAAACAGCTCTGGATAGCGTCCCTGTCGTGCAATCATACAAGACTTGGACCTTTTGTCCTTTTGTATAGATTTCAGAAGTGCCACACACCCCTTTCCAGTGAACTCATGAAACCCGATGCTCTCCCAATCAGTCTACTGACTCCATAGGAAGAGTCACCAAAGACATAAATGTCACTTTCGAGTTAAGTAAACTTCTCAACAAGGTCAACATTCTACAGACAGACATACTGCTGATGGCTGTGCCCAAGAGGTCATTAAAGGCCTGGATCTTGGTTTTTATCCAGGATACTGGCAAGCTCAGACTTTCGGACTCCTCACTCAGTCTTGAGAACACTGATCAGAGCCTCCACTGACTGCACAAAGACCACAGCATCATCGGCAAAGTCAAAATCAGTGAATGTTTCTTCAATAACTGATACTCCACCGTAAGTAAATTACTTTTGTGGCATTTGTACTGATATATGCATATACTGATATATTCCAGCAGCTCCGAATATGACTTTATCTTTCTACCTTTTTCTCTATTTTTCTCTATTTCACTGATCACTCCTACCACTTTCTTTTATGTGGACTCATACCCTGGACACTTTTTACTACTTGGACATTGATTTTTACACGCCGAGACTCGTCTATTGAGGTAGTCAATTTCAATCGCTAAGAACAAATGCCCTTGCCGGTGAGGTTCCCTATTTGCCCGATGAGGTAAGAAGGTCGTATCGTGGCAGCAGAGCCGGCGCTAAGCTAAAAGCTAAGCGGCTAGCGACAAAGTGGCGATACAAGCCTTCGGTGCCTTCTGTGATCCTGGGAAATGTGAACTCACTACCAAATAAGATCGATGAACTGGCTGCGCTGGTGAAAAATGTCAGGACCTACAGAGAATACAGTTTGTTGTATTTTAGTGAAATGTGGCTAACAACTAACATCCCAGATGCTAACATGGAGCTACCCAGGTTTAGCACAGTTAGAGCGGACAGAGACGCAAATACCTGCGGGAAGCGGAAAGGAGGAGGACTTGCTCTCTATATGAATACAAGGTGGTGCAACTCTGGACATGTAAACGTCAAAATCTCCACTAGCTGCAGGGACATCAAACTGTTGGCCGTAAGTCTGCGTCCCTATTACTTGCCCAGAGAGTTTGGACACGTCATTGTTGTTACTGTTTACATCCTTCCTCGGGCAGACGTGGAGATAGCAGGTGACATCATCCATTCTGCTGTTGCTAAACTACAAACGCAACACTCCGAGGCGCTTGTGCTAATCGCTGGAGAATTTAACCATGTGACGCTGGACAAAACATTACTGCCTTCTCCCAGTAAATGGATTGTAACACCTGGGGAAATAGGACCATTGACCTACTGTATGCAAATGTTAAAGACGCATACAGCGCCACCCCGCTGCCTGCGCTTGGGAAAGCAGATCATAACCTGGTTCTGCTTCAGCCTCACTACAAACCAAGAGTGAGGGACCTACCTACAACAACCACACGCTCATTCAGGAAGTGGTCCCCTGTGGCAGAGCTGACTGGGATATCCTGTAAGGATCATATAGTGAGAAAATTGAGGAGGTTGTTGACTGCACTACTGACAACATCAACTTCTGAATGGACATTGTAGTTCCAGTAAGAACAGTACGCTGCTATGCTAACAAGCCATAGATTACAAGTGACATCAAGGGCCTTTTGAACCAGAAGAAAAGAGCTTTTAAAGGCGGTGATTAGCATGTGCTCAAGCACGTGCAGAAGAAACTCTGAGAGTCCAGCTCAGGGCAGCGAAGGAGCAGTACAGGAGAAAGCTGGAGCTAAAGTTGCAGAATAACAGCATGAAGGAAGTATGCGATGGGATGAAGATCATCACTGGCTGCAGCTCGAAGTGGGAAGCCACCATCAAGAGAGACATGGAGAGAACAAACCAGATGAACAACCTCTTTAACAGGTTTGACCACCCTAACCCACTCTCACCACGGAGTACTGCACCCTCCACCCATCCCTCTGCTGATACCAGCATAGGAGTTTCCCCCCACCCACAATTACAGCAGTCCAGGTAAGCAGAGAGCTGAGGAGACTTCGTGCCAGCAAAGTAGAAGGTCCAGATAGAGTGTTGCCACGACTGTTGAAGGCCTGTATGTTGGAGCTGGGGAGTCCTCTACAGCGCATTTTCAACCTGAGCCTGGAACAGGGGAGAGTCCTGAGGCTTTGGAAAATGCCACGCCATTGACCCTTTGCAGTTCACATACCAGGAGAAGGTGGGAGCAGAGGATGCCATCATCTATATGCTACACCGATCCCTCTCCCACTTGGACTGAGGCACTGGTGCTGTAAGAATTATGTTTCTGGACTTCTCTAGTGCCTTCAACACCATCCAACCTCTGCTCCT
Source organism: Polypterus bichir lapradei (assembly GCA_026402145.1). Taxonomy (NCBI): domain Eukaryota; kingdom Metazoa; phylum Chordata; class Cladistia; order Polypteriformes; family Polypteridae; genus Polypterus; species Polypterus bichir. The sequence goes on from JANRMT010062791.1 coordinate 230,230,778, forward strand.
TAGGGACAAGCTGACAGAGATGGGAGTAGATTCATACCTGGAGGCATGGATCATGGACCATCTTACAGACAGACTTCAGTATGTGCGTCTCGGGAACTGCAGGTCTGACATTGTGGTCAGCAACACAGGAGCGCCGCAGGGGACTGTACTTTCTCCGGTCCTGTTCAGCCTATATACATCAGACTTCCAATACAACTCGGAGTCCTGCCACGTGCAAAAGTTCGCTGATGACACTGCTATCGTGGGCTGCATCAGGAGTGTGCAGGAGGAGGAGTATAGGAACCTAATCAAGGACCTGATCAATGGTGCTACTCAAACCACCTACAACTGAACACCAGCAAAACCAAGGAGCTGGTGGTGGATTTTAGGAGGCCCGGGCCCCTCATGGACCCTGTGATCATCAGAGGTGACTGTGTGCAGAGGGTGCAGACCTATAAATACCAGGGAGTGCAGCTGGATGATAAATTGGACTTGCCTGCCAATACTGATGCTCTGTGCAAGAGAGGACAGAGCTGACTATACTTCCTCAGAAAGCTGGCGTCTTTCAACATCTACAAACAGATGCTGCAGATGTTCTAACAGATGGTTGTGGTGAGCGCCCTCTTCTACGCGGTGGTGTGCTGGGGAGGCAGCATAAAGAAGACGGATGCCTCACGCCTGGACAAACTGGTGAGGAAGACAGGCTCTATTGTAGGCACGGAGATGGACAGTTTGACATCCATGGCAGAGCAGGCTCCTGTCAATCATGGAGAATCCACTGCATCCACTGAACAGTATCATCCCCAGACAGAGGAGCAGCTTCAGCAACAGACTGCTGTCACTGTCCTGCTCCACTGACAGACTGAGGAGATTGTTCCTCCCCAACACTATGCAACTCTTCAATTCCACCCCCCAGGGGGAGTAAACGTTAAAATTACACAAAGTTATTGTCTGTTATACCTGCATTTTTATCACTCTTTAATTTAACATTGATTTTTTATCAGTAAGCTGCTGCTGGAGTATGAATTTCCCCTTGGGATTAATAAAGTATCTATATATCTATCTATAAGCATGTTTCACATACTAAATTCTGGCTTATTTCCACAATTAAACACATACACAAAACAGGACAATATGGAGTGGGATAACAGGCTGCTTGTGGTGACTGACATTTGCAAAAAAAAAAAAAAAAAAAAAAACGCTGATTGAGATGTGCAAAGGAATTTAAGATGGCCTAGGATTATAACTTTTTTCGTAGGCTTCAGGGAATCTAGTGTTAAGAACTCTTATGCCCAGGGCTTTAGGCATTTTGAATTGTTACCTTTAGAGTGCTGCTAAATATGGAATTATCTTGTGTACTATTAATATTAATTATTGTTCTGTATACTGAGTTTTAGAGTGTGCACTTGTGAGAACACTGATTGCCAGTTGCTGTACCATTATTTCATCGGAACTGCATAACAATGCTTTATGTTTTTGCACTTTCTTGAAGCAAAAAAATTCACAGATGGCAAAAGCCTATTCCAGTGACAAACAGAAGCTAGAACACAATCTTGTACAGGACACCAGTGCTCATTTTTATTCATTAACTAGCTGTACCACACTGCTCTGCCCGAATAGCAGTGAAACAGGACAAACTTTAAAAATCAATAAACAAACAGGTATTGCTAGCTAAGCAGAGACAAGGTATGCTTGAACACGTCGCTAGAGGTAGACCGACTCAAACGGAGGCTGGCACATGAGTGAGGAGGGCCCCGTCTGGCTACCAACCCTAGATGTCCCATGTAGTAGTAAAACAGGACAAAACTTAAAAATCAATAAACAAACAGACATTGGTAGCTAAGCGGAGGCAAGGTATGGCGAGAGGTACACTGACTCGCATGGAGGCTAGGGTGTCAGTGAGTGAGGAGGGCCCCATCCGACACCCGACTCCTGACGTCCCGCTTCCCCCTTCCCTCAGCCCACAGCCTCTGTCTCAGACTAGCATGAATAAATCGCTCCTGCAAGCAAACTATGATACTTAGTGTGATGAGAGAAGTTGCAAAGTCAACCAGAATGTTCAAGCAAATTATAGAAAAAAATCCGATGTAAATCCATTAAGTAGTTCTCTCATGAAAAATAGACAGACATACAGGCAGATGTTGGATTTCTGAGAGAGAGAGAGACAGATTAACCTAACATTTTCATCCTAGCAATGTGAAAATGAAACCTTCACACTCAACCAGACACAAAATTTGAACCTAGGAGATTAAGTATGCAAGGCAGCAGTATCACCTTGCCACCATACTACCCATATTATTTGAATATATTTTTTTATTGTTTAATCTACACCACCACTCAAACCTAGGCATCAGAGAACAGCCTGTTATTACAAAATGCCAGACGGAATTTTCAAGAGGTTTCAAGACATCCATTGGTAAAACAGATGTGGGACAAGTTTCATTATCCAGTTAATATACAAAAAAATACAGAATAATCTTTTGCCAAGCATGTTCTCTGTTTTTCCCACATTAACCTTATGTGGCAATTTACACTGCTTAAAACATTCTTGTGTAAGACAAACTGACAATGCCCTCTATTCCCTTTTTGGCAGATTACAAAAGACTGTCACTGCTGCCCTGGACGTTAAGCTGCAGTCTTTCAAGTACTCAAATTCAAAACCCCACATCAGCAAAAATAAGATTCATTTAGCAAATACCAGATGAGTGTCAATGAAACTACCACAGTGTACAACATCTAGGACTCCCGATCTGATAGGCCACATTAACCACAGTAACTTAACTCTCATACTGTACCTAAGATGCTTTGGTTAGAGTGAAAACAATGATGCTTGGACAAACTAACATTATGCAAATAGTCATCTACCAAATGTTGGACGAGTGTACATCCAGGAAACAAATGGCAAAATATTTGGTTATCTTTGATAACCAAGGGTCAAAAAGAGGACACCACTGACTAGGCTCTCTGTAGCAGATTTACCATCCCTGCACAAAAGGGTATAATGGAGGGTGAGCGGGTGTAGTCTTGCTAAGAGAAAGCAAAATGCACAGTCTTATTACTACTTCGTACCTTACGGACTCAAGTTAAATACAGCTGTAACCTTATAGTTACAGGAGATTAAAGTCATCAAATGTATTACTGCATTTATATGATTGTAATAGAGTTACTTAAGCTAAAAAGGACCTGTGTGTTCTAAGTAAATCTTAAGCTTTTATAAAGTTTTCTTCATCAAATTTAACAAGAAAATTAAGCTCATGATAAAATAAGTTCCTGTCATTAAACTTGAAGCTGTTGGCCCAGCCAGAAAGACGTTTCAAATTCTGTGTTACCGAATGCACATGCTCTGTAAGCAAGAAAAAAAAACACACACTGTATTCAAAGAACACATGCAATTTGAAACTTTTAAACACTCATTTAACTTGCCAACACACACAGAAATCTTTTAAAAGTTTTAAAAAACTAAACCACAGTGAATACATATCTTAGAACAACTCATTGAAGAGTCAGGAGGAGAAATTAAAGATTCCACTCTGTTGTTAACAAAAGAGATACATTTAGCTCAAATGTATGCTTTGCGTGTATATTGACCTATAGCTACATTACCTGCATATTTATTTAATATATTCTTTCCATTTCTTATTATAGCATCTCTATAATCCTTGAGCTATACATAAACTGCATTACTTTGTAAACAGTAAAATTCACTTCTCTTTCAACCACAGAACGAATTAGACACTGACATACAATATTAAATTGTTACATCTAATTTCCAAAAGACTGGTTTTGCTTTACCAGGTACAACCTCAACCTACTTTCATCCAAAAGCACAAAATTACTAAGGTTGTCTTGTTTTCCAGGCTAATGGTTAATGCAGGATTATCACCATTTCCTAGATGAAAGCTCAACGCCCAAAGGAACAGAAATGAATATCCTTCTTGTATAAAGTTAAACTTGGATAAATAAGTTTGTAGCGCCTTTCTGGAGGAGATCACTTTTTTTTTTTTTTTTTCTCGATTGAGCACTAATAATTCAGAGCCATATGACAATTACAGTCCAAATACTTTCAGAACAGTTTCAGATCAGACAGACACTTATTTAAATTGTTTTTACAAAACACTCACAAAATTATTTTATGCCATTTCTAGATTTTATACTGATAGGGGGTTATAATACAGCTAAGTGTAAAGGCTAGGCCATTGGATTTTATATTGCAATTTGGGCAGTTTTAATAACACCTCTGGCAGACTATGTGACCCCAAACAAGTCATCTGACAAGCCTATGCATCAATGTAAAAACATAATTGTATGTCACCAAAATGTTTGGGAAAAAAAAAAAAATTCAGTTTTATAGACTCATTATTGTGAAGTGTACAGAGTAAATTGAAAGTGTAACGTCCCTGAGCTAATCAACATATAAACACGCTGCCTCTTTCCATTGCCACCTAAAAATGCCCACAACATTGTCTACAAAACTATAAGCGATTAGGGAATACTCCATTTTATTCAAATGCTCACTCTAAGCTACATTGATCAGTATGATTGATTACTTCTTCGATGATGAAAACACAAACAAAAAAAATACAAAGTTAAACCTCTTTAAAGATTTATGGCAGCATAGAATAGGCTAAAATCAAACAGCTGAAGCCGAAAGTTCTCAGATTTACCGAATCTACTTCTTTCATGAGAAGTGTCCGATTACTGGGTAATCAAACATGATTGATGGAGTAAAAATAACCATGTGTAGATAAATGTCATGTTGTAATGAAAGAAACATCTAACACTTTGACAAAGGTTTTCTAGTGTATACACAACACTGCACCTTGGAAAACATCCATCTGCCATTCCTGTGTCCATTTCACAAAAACAAGGGTGCTCTGGGATGTCTGATAGACACTCAAAAGGGCTAGGTCGGCCAACCTGAACAGAAATTACTCATTACAGATTTGCTTTGGGCGAGTTCTCTGCACAACTGAAAATGGATAATACCGTATATAAAGCCCTGGTGGTAAGTGTAATAGAATGTATAATCTACATTCACTCAGGAATGTTAAAAAAGACCTAAGTGATTTCCAAGATTCTAAAGTTTTTAAAGTATTTTCCACATTTTTTTTAGTTATTCACATATTGAAATTCAATCCTGAATATTGAGACATGAAAATAAATGGTTGTGTGCTTCTAAAACATAAATAATTCTTTATGAAAAAACATGACATTTCACATATTGCATTGTGGCAGCAATGGCAAAAAAATAAATAAAATCGATATTATCTAAAATGTGCAAGTGGAGACAGTTTATAATTCTCCATTGACCATTCAACAAACAGGAAAAGCAGGGAAACAATATAAATACCACAAGTAAAAAAACTAATCAACATATAATGTGATAATGAAAATGCACATATAATTTACAAAATATCAAGTGTAATAAATATGAAAAACAATGTCAAAGGACCATTGGATTAACAATAAAAAAGAAAAATGTAATTTAAAAAGGAAAAGGTCAGCATTAAGGTAACAAAAACTACCTAAAAAAAGAATTAGACCCAAAATTTTGACATAATGTCCAAATAATTATAAACTGACGAAAGTGTGAAATAAAACTAAATATAAATTGACTGAACCAAAATATTGCTAACAATATAATGTATGATTATCTAGACATTTAGTAATACATATTTAGCATCAATATTTATATTCTAGAACTAGTTAAAAAAAATGAATGTACAGTATATTTGGACAACTCAGAAAACATCCAGTAACATTTTAACCAATTATATCCTAAACACCTCAAAGTTGATGACAATTACAAAAATAAAAATCTCCAGTTTTAATTCGGATTACTCAAATTTTGATTATCTAATTGAAAGAGAAACAATAACTGCAGATATTGACAACATTAAATAAAGTTTTAAAATGTGATGACTCAGGAGCTCCAATGAACAGAATCAGTTTTAAAAGCTACAGTATAAAAATGCTAAATGATTCCCGGACGGTCTGATGGAACATTTTCAAGACAAGTAAAATAAAAGGACGATCGGATTCACGAGTGTTCTGTGTCGAGTCAACAACAAAATTTACACCATAATGGGGGCTGCTTACGTGCAACTTTTTTATGCATCAACTTAACCTTAACGAAGCTTAAGTCATAATATGTACGGTGGAAAAAGAAGCCTTAAAAATAAAATGTGGACAACTAATTGGAAGGTTTTCGTTGTGCCGCGCAGTTGGATGGCCCCGTACGCCACTGAAATGTAACACGACTGCATTTACTTAAACGACTGAGAGACGTTCACGCTACTGAAATTAACTGCTTAGGTTATTATGATGGTTAACGTTAAACATAACATCAAATTGTACAAATATTTAAAGTATGCAACTCGTGCACAGGTCGTTTAGATAGAACTAACTGCACACAAACATATATTTCGCGGTCTGCGGCAAGACGCTTCTATTGAGAGACGAACGGCCGAACATGCAGCAAATAAAATGCGATACTTTATTCTCATGTTTAACAAAGTTTACAATAAAAACAAAATTGTTCTGCATAATATAATGAATTTAATTCACTAAATACAAAATAAACATCTTAAAATATATTACCGTCAACAAGCATCTCTCCGAAATCCACAAACCAACACTCGCTACACGAACTTCCGGTTCCAAAGGAAGCCATCTATTGGGACTTTCACGAACCCTGGTGGTTCTCGCGGGAAGGAGGGGCGGGGTTAAGAAGCATCAGGACTTCGCGGTGCTAAATTGCGGTTGTACAAGAAGTTAAGGAGATAAAGAAGAGAAAAGATTATACATCATCTTTTCTTTATTTTATTTAAATCACAATGAGGAAGTGTTCCAACTTTATTTTTTTATTTAATCCATTTTGTAACTATCTTATAAAAAACCGCACACTGGCTCCATTCCATCTGCACTTGTGTGGTGCTGAGGTGTCACCCGTTGCATGGCTACTCTCGGGTCCCAATCTGGGATCCTGAGTTGGTTCATCATGTGATCGGTGTATCAGCGCGTGCTCCTAACCTTTCTCTCTTTCTTGACAGTTCATTTTCGCGGTTAGAGGTGCCCGTTCAGGAAGCAGTTTTCTTAAGGTGCAAACCAGTCTAAAGCAATCAAAATTATATGACAGGTGTCTGGTCACACTTACAGGTAATCTAACCTAGACACCGTTAAAATATCCGACTACGCCACCCAGTTTTATTAAGAGACTGGGAACTCTTGAAATGTACCAATAATAGCACACAGGTTTCTTTAAATTTGGCGGTGAGTAAACACACAATGAAAGACACAACAGTAATTTCAGGAAAAGCAACACTAACTTCTATTACACAAGACAATATAAAGTACATTTAAAAGATAAACGAACATAACAAAATCTAAAAATATTAGGAACGAATTTCCTTTTTTTTTAAAGGAAAGCACACAGTCCACACTCTTAAAGTCCGTCAAAAAAAGAATTGAAGGATACAACCTTTGCAGAGTCCAGTTTGCGCACTGTTACCCCAACAATTAATCGTCCAAATGTCCACCGATGCACTCTGTTCACCGGACACTCCTTTACCAACAGAAGTTTTGTCAAATCGTGGAATCCCTTTCAGCGTCTCCTCGTCGTTCGTTTTCTCCACTCTGGGCTCCTTGTGTTGCTGTGACCTAGGCACGCCTCCCTTCTCGTCCGCCAGCTTTGCTCAGTCCTTTTATGCAGCTTCCCTCTCTCGCTGGACACACAGCCGCCTTCTTGTGGAGCTGTCTCTTCCTCCCTCGGGGTAAGTGTTGCAGTCCGTGTCCCTCACGTCGCACCAGCCACGTACCCCAGTCTGCCAGCGAGCCCCTGTGCTCTCTGCGAGTCTTGGCAGCGTTCTCAGTGGATTGCCCCTTCCTTTGCTTTCTCTTGCCTAGAAGATTAAATCTTCTTCAGTCCCTGCCATTATCAGTTCTGGACAATCGGATTAAACAGTGGCACATCTTAATTTACTGGGTTTAACAATTAATGAAAACACAAGTTAACAAAATGTATTGTTTCTAATTATCAATGAGTACACAGCTGATTAGAAACCAATATTCTCAGACATGTTAATTTCCAAGTCAGGTAAATACAAACATTATCCAAGGAAGGAGCAGTTCTTTTATCACAATGTTATATCTTTTGTGTGTTTAAGCAGTTAAAACTTCAAAGCGGTGATTCTTTTGCAAGACAGCAAATACCGATATCCCGAGACAGCCATCACAATAATCAGTAACAGGATAACCCTTGAATTCAAAGGAAATTTGCCTTTTAACTTCTCGCCTCAGTCCAAACAATGGGTACCTATTGCCTGTTCATCTGCTGGGTTTAACATGTAATATTTACATGTTTCTTTTCCTAAGAGAGAAATGGAATGTCCCAGTGTACAAAAATGTCCCCATCTGACACAGTCTGAATCAGTGCTCAGTGAAAATGGTTAAGGGGTGTTGATTTTAGGAGAAATGGATTTGGCAGAACATTCGCACCGCGCCAGTATCTGCCTCGCTAATATTTTAAACTTCACATCAGCATCGCACAAGTTCCGAAGAACGTGAGCAGAATCTCTTAGTAACATCTGGATCAGATCAGTCGGGGCATCCAAAGGCTCAGGGACGCTGTGTCATCAAATCAAACTCTGCCTCTTTTCCACTTTAGGTCAGGATTACTGTCGTTTCCTCATCAACTAAAAATATTTCCACATAGTTATTTATAAATACAGACATAAAACAACCAACATATCTTTTGTAAATATATAATTTCGAAGTTAACATAAGGGTTACGCACGAAAAAGTGGCCTGCATCCACCGAGACGACTGAATTACGTGGCGAAGAGAAAAATGATCAGGTATGGTACTCATATTTGCAGAAGATGCTGAAAGCAATCTCATTGTGCGTCAATACATCTATGTGCCCGTTTCAGCATGTTCATGTACACTCTTTGCAGCGGCATGGGATCGATGTTCTGTATCGCATTTTCAATGTTAAACTTCAGTTTATTTACAGTCCACGAATTTGTCTCATACACGCAGCCCTTTAAATGACACCCACAAGACGCACGTTGTTAAGTCAGGCGATCATGATGGCCATAAACCCTTGCTAATAATCCTTTCGTCAGGGAAATGCTCCCGAATGGTAGCCATAAATATGCGGGAAGTATGGCAAGTCGCACCATCTTGCTGGAAGTAACAATTTTCGCGTTCGTAGTCCGTCAATTGTACATTGCCACCACAAAAGTCGTTTCCAGGGATCAGACAGCAAGAAAACATGGCAGGCGACAGGAGCGCAGCCATAGGCGGTTGACGAGACGGGAGTCGTCTCGGTTAGGCGGGCCACTCTGTATAATCAAGCGAAATACACCAAGGACGTTTAATTATCTAGGAAGCAAAGCAACCATGGGCGCCGGCAGGGGGGTGCAAGTAGGTGAACGTGCACCCCCCTAGCTTTTGAAAAAAAAGGAAATGGAGAAAAAAAATAAATCTTTCAATAATAAGAAAAAACGCGAAAAAATAGTTTTTATTTTAAATTTTTAAATTACAATTAGACGTTTACATTTTACAACTATACATAAACAATCATTCACTTTGTTTCTAAAAGAGCATCTCAAGCCTTCTTTTTTGTTGTCCAAACTTGTCTACAACTTTGTCGATAAATTTTGGACAATTATTTATTCTTTTTTTGTGTACACTAAGCATACATAATCCACTTAATCTATCGTCACTCATTGTAGATCGGTTCCAAGTTTTGACGCGCCGTAATGTGCTAAAAGATCTTTCAATACTGCAGGTTGTTGCAGGAATTGCACGTGCACCTACTTGCACCCCCCTGCCGGTGCCCATGTGCACCCCCCTGAATTAAATCCTGGCGGCGGTAATGAAAGCAACCAAACATAAAGTGAAAAATTTCTAAAGGCAAGGATAAAATGACACTTAATGCATTCGGTAAAACAGTTCCCGAATGACGCATGACTGATTGTGCCTCCTGTTCTGTCCTTAACGCAAATATTCGACGAATAGACATTGTTGTCCAATGTGAAGTTGACCTCCTCGTCACTGCCAATCATTGGCATCCATCAGTGTGGTGTGGAAGTGGCGATTCTCTGTCTAGTGTGCAGTTTTGCACCATCTTGAGGAAGTGTTGAAAAAAAGAGGCGAACTATACACTGCCCGTTGGGAACATAGACGCATTTTACCTTGGTTTACCCCTGTGCTCATCTAAAATTAAAAATCAAGCAATTCAGAGTTGATTAAAGAGTACATTGAGACTTTGACTTAATGGAATTTGCATACATTTCTATCATATCATGTGGAAATGCCAAAGTTATTTATACATGGTCCCCCCACTTCAGGGCATCATAATGTTTGGTGCATACAAATTGCAGGTCTATTATAGCCATCATATTTAGTACTTTTTCACATATCCTTTGCATGCAGTGACTGCTTGAAGTCTGTGATTCATACACTTCACCAGATTCTGAGGATCTTCTCTGTGATGCTCTGCCAAGCCTCTAATGCAGCCATCATCAGCTCTTGCTTGTTTCAGAGGCTTGTCCCCTTAATATTTCTCTTCAGCATATAGAAGACCTGCTCAGTTGGAATTAAATCAGGCGACTGGTTTGGCCATTGAAGAATTTTCCATTTTTTAACTCTGAAAAACTCCTGTGTTGCTTTAGCAGTATGCTTAGGTCATTAGTTTGTTGTAGGATAAAGTGCCCTCCAATGAGTTTGGGGGCATTTTCTGGAACTTGAGCAGATCAGATGTTTACACCTCAGAATTCATTCTGCCCCTGCCCTCAGCAGTTCCATCATCAGTAAAGATAAGTGTGCCAAGTATACCTATGGCAGCTGTACATGCCCAAGCCATAACACCCCTACCACCATGTTTAACATGTGTAAATGGTGTATACACACAAAAATGTTTCATACACCCCTTTTCCCATTCACTTCAAGTTGTACAAAAACTAAACATAAAGCCACGCACATTTTCATGACAGCCTTAGACCGTGTACACACACATTTCTGCTTGGTTGTGCAAACAGGTGGCTCCCAGCATGAACACAGTGCTACTGTTTCTGTGTTGTTTCCCTTTCTTTTTTAGATTCACATTCATGATGCAGATTTTATCAAATACACTGAAATTAATTACATATCGTAGCAAATTTAAGGCACTCGACTGTAGTCATTGTGTAATAAAGTAAGCATTTCAACTTTAATCTTAATATAGACCTTTTTTTTCTTCACTGTGCCCCTATATTCTTTTTTCTTCTCTGTGGCCCTAATACGCTTCTGTATGACATTCAGACAGTTGCTTTTTCATATTGACTTTGACATCTGACCACTACTTTTTTATTTCAGGCACTGTGCAACTTTCTGAACTTGAACTTTTGAGTGTCACACCATCAATTTCCTTTTTTTTTTGCTCATAGCACTGCCTAAGCCACCAAATACTGCATTTTTCCTTGCCTCCACTTCACTGAGCAGGACCTCCACTTCACATTTGTTGATTTTTTTCTTTTTTACATGTGCTTTTTCCATTGTCTTTTAACAAAACACTGAACAGAAGGGGCTATTTATATTGATTTGCAAATTCAAATATGCAAAATTCTGGGAGGAGTCAGTGTGGGGCTGTAGGTGCATGTATGTGCATTAAAATTCATGTTGATCGGGGGTCGACTTGTTCTTAATCCTACTTTTTGTAAAAATTAATTGATTTGTATGAAATGATTGCAATAATATTAATACAATTAAAAAAAAAATAATGTTGATTGGGATTTATAAAGAGGAAATGCATGTAACTTTGCTTATGCACAGTTTTATGCATCTGAATTATTCTGTGCATATGCACATTTGTGTTTTGTCTCTACGCCATATTTTACTGTGAATTCTACACATGCTGTTATACATGAGGCCCAAGGTGGCCTGCTTTGGTTCTTGGACAGTTCCTTTTATTCTCCACACTTTGCTCACGCCATCACTCTGATGCCGTCATTCTGATGCAGGTTTATCTTTGTCTCATCTGTCCACAAGATCTTTCTCCAGAATACTACAGGCACTTTTCAGTACTTTTTCACAAACTGTAATCTGGTCATCCTGGTTTTGTGGCTAACTAGTGGTTTGCATCTTGCATTGTGCACTCTGCATTTCTGTTCATGAAGTCTTCAGCAGATAGTCGTCTCTGGCACATCCCATCTGCCTCCTGAAGACTGTTTCTGATCTGTCAGACAGGCATTTAGGTCTTTTTCTTTACCATAGTGAGGCCTCGTCTATCCTCAGCAGTGGAGGTATAACTTGACCTAACAGTTCCTTTGTGATTTACTGAAATCACCAGTGCATTCTTTCTTCTTAATGATATGCCAGACAGTTGATTTAGGACATCCTAAGGTTTTATTGATGTCTCTGATGATTTTATTCTTGTTTTTCTAACTCATAATTGCTTATTTGACTTTCACTGGCACAGCAGTTGACCTCATATTGAATAAAAGCAATTAAAAAAGCCTAGGTATCTTATGAAGCAATGAAACACACCTGAGTAATCACAAACACCTGTGATGCCAATTGTCCCAGACATTATGGTGCCCTGAATTGGGGGGGTCCATGTATACAAAGTGTTGTCGTTTCTACATGGTGTGACCAAAATGTATGCAAATCCCCGTAAATGTAAGTCTGCAATGTGCACTTTAATCACTTTTGAATTGCTTCATTTGTAGTTTTAAACTGTGGAGCAGAGGGGTAAAACATGGAAAAATGCGTTTTTGTCCCAAACAATGTGGAGGGCACTGTAGATAAGTGTGGTAGAAAAACGTAGAGCTCTGATAAAAAGAGGTGAGAATTTTTATTGCATTAACATATCACTGTAAAAAAAATGTAAATTTACAGTAAATTAATGCACTGTAAAAAATTGTCAATCTTTCATAGGAGTTAACTGTAATTTTTCACCATTAAATACAGGAATGAAAAATGTATTGTGCAAACACAGCAGGCTAAGCCGTCTTCCATTATAAAGACAGCAAATTACTGCAAAATTGTATTTAGACTGGTCCACATTGCATTATGGGACATTTTCAGTTCATGAATTTTCATACAATTTCACTGGTATGTGGTAAACTTACAGTAATAAATAAAAACCCTGGCTACAAGGAAACCGATGGAGACTTATTTAATATTGTACAAACGTTAGAAAGTTTTCATTCACACAGAGATTTACAAAATAAGGAATGAGTGACCAAATAATGAGGTGGAGAAGAATATTTAGGGACCTAAATAATACAAACACATTATATTAATAATATATTTTCAGAGTCCTTCCATTATCCAACCCGCTATATCCTAACTACAGGGTCACGGGCCAATCCCAGCCAACACAGGGCGCAAGGCAGGAAACATTATGGGACATTTTCAAATCATGAATTTTCATACAGTTTCACTTGTATGTGGTAAAATTACAGTACAGTACAGAAAACAAACCCCAGGCAGGGCGCCAGCCCACCACAGGACACGCACACACAAAGCACAATTTAGAATTGCCAATGCACCTAACCTGCATGTCTTTGGACCATGGGAGGAAACCGGAGTACCTGGAGGAAACCCATGCAGACACAGGGAGAACATGCAAACTTCACACAGGGAGGACCTGGAAAGCGAACCCAGGTCTCCTAACTGTGAGGCAGCAGCACTACCCACTACGCCACCATGTCGCCCATTTTCAGAGTCAAAAACTGTAATACAATAAAAGGGTAAAACAATTACTTTAAATAGATAAATGTATGTATAATTACATTTAAATAGTTTTTTTAGATGTCAATAATTCTCAGTTAATTGCTTCAATGTTCAAGACCATTTTACAGTACTAGGGTGTTGTACTGTGTTAGCCATTATGGAGAAGTCAAGCAAAAAAGACCCCTTTTATTTTCTAACTGAAAAGAATACAATATGCGAGCTCTCGAGGCAACTCAGGCCTCTTATTCAGGCAAGATGTAATACTTCCTGCTTCAGTCTTCCTGGGGGTTCTTTTACATGCCTCCTTAAGCTCTTGACAGTATCCCTTTGATGATTCACAGTCAAGATATGCATACCTCACATTGACTTGCGTGTATATACTATACTTAAGCTTACTTTGATGTCAAACAAAAAAATAAAGTTTACTTGCTTAAACATAACTAAGAAAGGCCAACAATGTTAGAGTATTGTTTTTCATCTTGAGAATACACACATATTGCAAACCAGAGTATCATGTCATTTTAAGAAGTAGGAAAAAGCAAACCATTGTGAGAATTAACCATAAAGTGGTAGTGCACCTCACTTTGCCAAGATTCTCATCCCCTGTTGCACCTTTTTAGCTCCAGGAGTGTTGATTCACCTCTAATATAACAACACTTTATTTAATGGGGGGGGGGGTTTGGTCGGCATTGTGTTATCAAAAACCCACCTGTGACAGCTGCTACACCCTATATATATAGGGTGGTCCAGATCTAATTATGCAATTTTCATTACGCTATAACTTATTAAGCTTATTACATAGGAAATGACCCAAAAAATCCTGGACCATCGCTAAATGTGCGAACTGACGACATGGAGAATTGTTTTTGCACCGAACTGGAATCATTCCCACATAAATCAAAGTCATCCAGATAATCTGGATCTGCATAGTTAGATCTGGACCGCCCTATATATAT
>JANRMT010062791.1:230250434-230295535 GCA_026402145.1 Polypterus bichir lapradei
TTTTGAGGTGCTTTAAGGTCCCTCCGCGGCTTCCTATTCGCGTATGCATAAAAATATATATATATATATATATATTGTGGTAGGCGGCTGGGGGTGATTCCCAGCCGGGATGCCCAAGAGGACTGGAGGAGGGCTCACACCTCCTCCAGACCATGAGGGGGCAACCGCCCTGGTTGCTGTGGGGACTAGGGGGTGCCCCAATGCCTGGAGAGCCCTGAACCTCAGCACTTCTGCCACACCAGGAAGTGCTGGGGGGAAGAGGAGCAGGGACACCCGTAGTGCTTCCGGGGATGCAGCCGGCACTTCTGCCACACTGGAGCGTGTCGGTGGAAGATTGCCGGAGCACATCCGGGGGACAATCAAAGGGGCTGCCTCCCTTCATTCAGGGCTGGAGTCAGGTGGAAGAGGACGAGGTCTGGGAGAGGAACTAGGCGGCTTGAAGAGAGGAAAGGCATTGTGGAAAGAGGCCTGGACTTTGGGTGATTGGTGCTGCGACACTGGGTTGTGCACTTGTGAACAGTTGTAAATAGTGTAAATAAACGTGTGTTGGGTGACATAACGATGTCCGTCTGTCTGTGTCCAAGCTGTTTCTAACAATATAAACTGTAACACTAGAGGGCACTGTTGCTACTCTAACCCAACACACAGCCACCAATAAGCAGGCAAGTAATCACTAAGAACAATAATAATAAACACATTTCTCTCTCTCTCTCTGTCCTCCACACCTCCCAGCAAGCTTTGTCCACATCCACCCGACTCTGGCTTGCCTGCTGGGTTTTCAGCAGTCCTTTAAATAGTGTCAGACCCAGAAGTACTTCCATCCTTCCGATCACGTGATTTGTCAGCACTTCCGGGTCGGATAGAGAACGTAACTTTTCTTTAGCCCGGATGTACTTCTGGGCTTCCATTCCTGTGACCTTCCAGCACTTCTGGGCTATGTAGAAAATAAGAGTCCCAAGGTCCTCCAGTAGTATCTCCTGGCAGTACCCATGGTACCCAGCAGGGCTATGAAGCTGAACTCCAGATCCCAGGGTGCCCTGCAAGGAATCTGGGGCACCGCTATGCTGCAGGAAAATCACCATGTAGCCAAGGCAAATATCAAAGTAGCTGCCTTCCCCCATCCTTCCACTCTTTGGGCATCCCAGCCAGGTTGAGGTGCCGGCTGTCCATCACAATACACACACACACATATATATATATATATATATATATATATATATATTGTGAACGATAGGGGGCGCTCTTGCTCCCTCGAACCCCTGTCCACGACTCCAGACACCAGGTAAAAGTCCAATTGTTGACTTTATTTTCTTGCCACAGTGCACAAAGCACACTCTCCACCACAATTCTCATTAAACTCACAATAAACCAATAATAAACAATCCTCCAGCTCCCAGACGCGTTGCCACCCTTCCACCCAGCTCAGCTCGCTGTCTGGGAGCTCCCACAGTCCTTTTATATCTCCTGACCCGGAAGTGTTTCTGCCCAACAGTCCACAAGTCCTTATTCCTTCCGGGTCAGGGTAAATAGTCCTTTTCTTCAACCCGGAAGTCCGTCGCTCTTCCTGTGACGAACCTCCGGGTCACAGGGCACGAAGAAGCCCTCGGTCCTCCCTGCAGCTCCCTCCTGTGGCCCCCACGGCATCCAGCAGGGCTTTGCATAAAAACTCCAATGTCCATGATGCCCTGCTGGTCTTCTGGGGTCCTCCACGCTGCAAGGAGGGCTCCACCTGGCGGCTGGGGGGTATTGGCCGGGATAAATGGCCGGCCATCCTTCACAATATATATATATATATATATATATATATATTGTCACACATGTGTGTTTAGGAGACAACTAAAGGGCTTGAATACATGTGATTCCATGCCAGACCAGGGGGTGGCAAAGTGCACTAATTTTCCCTCTTTTTCAGACCATTCTAGGGAAATCCCGCCCGGCTCTGGGGCAACCAATGACGTCACTTCCGGTTCCGGTATTGATGACATCCCTTCCTTTACTGGCCTTTAAAGCTGCCATCTTGTCTCCAGAAGTTCAGTTCTGTTTTGGACTCAGTTGAATGAACATGTCTTTGATTATGAATCAGTTTTGCAGCCGGGAACAATTATAAGGGGGGCTGCCCCAAACCTTCTCTATGTTTGATGGTCGTTTTTGTGACTATATATATATATATATATATATATATATATATATGCTTCACTTTAGAACAGAATTTCATGTGTTGAATTGATATATACCATGATTTTAAAGAAATAACTTCAACTTGAAAAATACAAAACTTATCCTTTAAAAAACTTTACTGCACAATTTTCTTTTAAGTACCAATTGATTACCCAATCTATATATATAAAAGTCAAATACCACTGACTCACTCATCATGAAATCACCCGAACCATGAGGACTTGGGATTTGAAATTTGGAATGTAGGTTACCCTTGGCCCATAGGTGCTCGCTAAGCGAGCTAAGTGGTCCAAGCGCGAAATTTTTATAGTGTTTTAGACCCGTTTGTATGTTTGTCTGCTTTTTCACACGTTTTTTTCTATAATTTGCTTGAACATTCCGTTGATTTTGTGACTTCTCTCATCGCCCTAAGTATCATAGTTCGCTTGTGGTACCGATTTATTAGCGCAAATCTGAGAGAGACTCATCGGGCTGCGGGGCCCTTCTCATTCATGCGTCTGCCGCAGGGCATAACTTTAACTCCGCTTAGTTAGCAAATGAGAGAACTACTTAATGGATTTAGATCTTTTTTTTCTTTAATTTGCTTGAACATTCCAGTTGATTTTGTGACTTCTCTCATTGCGCTAAGGATCATAGTTCGCTTGCAGGAGTGATATATTCGTGCTAATCCGAGGCAGAGGCTGCGGACTTCACCCAAAGTGCAGAAATATCCCTCATAGGGTACAGAAGAGCAAATCCGTGGCTATCATCTGTGAAATTTTGAACAAGCTGTACTATTTGGTTTTCTTTTAAATTGAAACTGAATATGCAATGCTTTCAAAGGTTGAATATGTCTCTCACAGATTAAGTTTAGAGAGCTATTTCTCAGAGTTTTCCTATAATGTTCAAAAATGTGTGATATCATATAGAAGAGAATGTTGTTGGCTATCACCAGTTTGAATCTGAGCATTTTTTTACTGTACCATTCTCTTTTAAATAAAAAATTGAATATGCAGTGAACTTCAGTGGCTTTATATGTTTATTACAGGTAGTGTTACTTTGGGGAGATGTTTCTCTGGATTTTTCAATAATGCTCATTATCTCTCATACCCTATATAAGGTAAAGTCACTGGCTAGTGCAAATTATTGTAACACTTCTATTTACAGGTAAATACACAATGAGTAACCATTACATTTCAATGGCTGAATATTTCTACGACAAATGAGCCTAAATTTGGAGAGATATGGCTTTGGATCTTCACATATTGTGATCTCAAAAACAGTATAACATATAGAGGACCAAGTTCTTGGTGCAAATTTCAACAAATTTTAACATGCCATTTTCTTTTAAATACAGAATGCATACCCAATGTTTTGTGCAGTAAATTCTGCACGTCATTTTCATGATCTGAATATGAACCATTTTAGTTCATATTCAGATAATGAAATTTTGTATTTTCCATTTTCCACATTACAAATAGTAGATGATAATGAGTCTTAAAATTGTGGAGTACTCTGCACCTCACAGCTCTGGAAGATTGCATTTCAATCTCAGGTTGGTTACTTTCTGTGCATCCTCTTAGTCTCCACATTTGTTTCCATTGGGTACGCCAGTGACTCTATCACATCATGTAAATGTGGGGTTGATGAATTGGTTACTACAGGGGGCTGAGGCTAGTTGTTTTTTAACATCCAGTTCGGATGGGATTTTCCAACTTGTTACTTTCTTGTATACGAAGAATAGGGTATTGTAATCATTCAAAGATTTGATGTTAATATTTTGATGAATCTCGATGTTCTAGATCTCCCCAAGTCCGACAATACTATTTTTAGAATTATGTCTTTGTGTCTGTCTGTGTGTGTGTGTGTGTGCATAAACACAATAACTTGAATAAGCTTTCACTTAGGTCAAGCAAATTTTGCATACAAGTATTAGGTACAAAATGTAGATTTCTACCAACTTTTGGGTTATTTCCGTTAACCAGAAGTGTTACTTTACCTTTTATTCATGCAGCTGTAGAGTTTGATTTATTCACCCTTACTTATATAGTAATTGCTCAATATATTATTAATTTGATTTGATTTGTTGTTGATGGTTCTTTAATGCACATAATATAAAAATATAATCATTGTCTTGTGGTTTACTCCTCAAATGTCCATCCCTATATCTGAGCATACAAGAAAGTCTAGGGCAGACCACTCCTAATTTTGATTAAAAGAGGTTAGAAAATAGGAACTAATTTCAAATTATAAAAACATCGACTTAATTGTATTTGTTACTTTTAGAAGTGAATACAAGAGGAGACAAGAGCAGACTCATTGCAAACGGTGACCAGGCTTGGCATTGGAACTGAAGACTCAAAAATTACAAAATTAAATGCACACGTTTCATGTATAGCATAAGGGAATAGGTTTTGCATTTCCGACTTTAGTGATAAAATATAAATATTAATGACTTTTTTTTTCTAAAAATCTCTGTAGTGGAGACATATTTTTTGTTTTTACTTTTGGCAGTGGTCATAATTTGTGATTTTATATGCATATTATTTTTAACTAGAAGTTTCTGTTTCTTATTGTTGCCTACCTATTAAACAGCTCCAACTCCATCTTTACATTTGCTGATGACACCACCCTCGTAGGCCTGATTACCAACAATGATGAGATGGCCCACAGAGAAGAGGTTTAGCTGTTGACTCAGCAGTTCCAGGACAACAATGTCAACCTTAATGTCAGGAGAGAAGCTGGTGATAGAATTCAGGAAGCAGAAGGCAGACCACACTTCCAGAGGGCGGAGAATCTTGAGAGGATGGGAAGCTTTAAATTCAAAGCCAGAATAATGGAAGAACTGAACAGGGCCCAACTCGTTTTGCCTCATGTCAAAAAAGCTCACCAGCACCTGTACCTATTCACATGTGTGAGGACAGCTTGAATTTCTACATCTTTTCTCACTGATTTGTACAGATCCATAGTGCAGTCCTCCCTCTCAAACTGCATGACATCCTGGTGCATCCATCACCTGCTCAGCCCAAGAACACAAAGCCGAACAGAGGCCAGTGAAAGCAACCCAGAATATGATCGGCACCCAGCTGACTTAATGTTCATGAAGAATACAACAGTTGCTGTCTTAGAAAAGCAAACACACATGCAGCCTAAAACACTAGACTAACAGGTTTCTTGAGAAAGCTGTTTTCATTTTGAATCCAGATCGGAATTTTAGGAATGCTGATACCTTGAAACCCAAGTAAACCGAATAGTAGGTTTCAGCAGTGCTGAGTTGACCTTTAGGGCACTGAAGGAATGACTGCTGAAAATAGGGATTTCCAGCCATATGTGATGTAATGAGAGGTCAAGCAAAATGTCACCTTGCCTCAGAAGCTTGCATATTGTAATATTATGAGTTAACCAATAAAAGGGGTCATTTTGATTGCCTTCTCATTACATCCATAATGGCTAACACAATACAACACCCTACTACTACAGCCATATATGAATAATAAGTTAAAAATGAGTGGTTTCAAGGACTAATAGCTATTAGAAACACCAGTAACACCTTGGCTATATCTGTAAATCAATTTAATTGTATAAAAAAACAGAAATTTCTGGGTGACCCCAAACCTTTGAATGGTAGTGTATATTATCTTCATAATTAACACTGTGGACAAATAAAGGTCTATCTTTATCTGTTTTACATGATAAAAAATATCCATTCCCTTAAATATTTTTTCATTCATCCTACTAGTTTTTGTCTTTACAAACATGCCTGCAGAGTCCAATTAAAAAAGAAAATGAATATTAAATCTGGATGAAGGGGTTTAAAGTCTTTTGTAGAGCTACAATTCTGAAATAACAGATTTAACGTTTTTCGTGTTTAGTTTATTGAGTTTATTGTAAACTGCATTTTTAAAAGTTTCTTATTTTCAGACAATATCATTATTTTCCACCTCTCCATAAACTGGTACATGGCATGTATTTAGTACAGACTCATTCTATTTCATTATTTATGGTTTGAAATCCCAAAATTTTTGGTGCTCATGCTTTATTTTTGGTTGAATTTATGTTTACGAAATCTGATAACTTAAGGTATAAATTTCTTGGCTTTCACCACCTTGCACTATACAAAAAAGTCTATCCTTCCTTTTCTAGTCCAATTTGACAGAATATGCACTTGCCTTGTTTTTATTTCACATTTTCTAGTCACCTATGTCTCTGGTTTTATTCAACAAACAACTGGAGTAAGTATTTAGCATAATTGACACTTTATTTGTTCATTTTTGCAGGTCCAATTTTTTTAAACAGTTGTTTTGCTACCTTGCACCTTCCAGTGTGAATCATCATGTGTGTTTCAAGACTACTTACTTGTGAGAATCTTTTCCCACATTTAGAACAGCAATGTGGTTTATCTCCTGTGTGAACAGTTTTGTGATTTTGAAGGTGGATGAGTTGTAAGAATCGTTTTCCACATTCAGTACAACAATATGGCTTTTCACCAGTGTGAATCCTCATATGTGTCTTAAGATTGCTTACACGTGAGAATTGTTTCCCACATTCAGAACAGCAATGTGGCTTCTCTCCAGTATGAGTCCTTATGTGCGTCTTTAAACTCCCAATTTGTGAAAACTGTTTACCACAATCAAAACAGCAATGTGGCTTCTCTCCAGTGTGAATTCTCATGTGTGTCTTAAGATCACTTAACCGGGAAAATCTCATGGCACACACAGAACAGCAATGTGGTTTCTCACCAGTGTGAATTCTTTTGTGATTTTGAAGATGACCAGGTTGTGAGAAACGTTTGCCGCAGTCAGAACAGTAATGTGGCTTTTCTCCAGTGTGAATTCTCATATGTCTCTTTAGATCACTTATACGTGAGAATCTCATGCCACATTCAGAACAACAATGTGGCTTTTCTCCAGTGTGAATCCTCATGTGTATCCTTAGATTGCTGATACGCAAAAATCGTTTGCCACATTCAGAACAGCTATGTGGCTTTTCTCCTGTGTGTATCCTCAAGTGTGTTTTAAGACTGTTTTTTAAAGAGAACCATTTGCCACATTCAGCACAGCAATGAGGCTTCTCTCCTGTATGAATTCTTTTATGATTCTGAAGTTTACCTGGTCGTGAGAATCGTCTCCCACATTCAGAGCAGCAATGGGTTTTCTCTTCAGCATGGAGTCTTGTGTAAGTCTGAACACTGAGTCTGTCTGAGAATCCAGAGCGACTTTTCTTATGTTTTGGAAGATGGTCTGTGCTTGGGGCGTTTTTGCTGTAAGCCGTTAAACTACTGGTTTCTGAGGCAAAAGTCAATTTTGTGAAATTGTCACCAAGATGATTAGCCACAGTAAATGGAGATGGTGAATAGTTAATACTTTCTTGTAAATCTAATTTAAGAAAAGAAAAAAAAAAAAAACAGAATTAGTGGTACAATATAAAACCAAACTAAAGTAAATATAAATCAAACTATAGTTTTCAAAAAGAAAAAAAATGTCATCTCTCCAGTCTTTGGAAACTGCAGCCAATATACTGTATTTGTTGTGAACGTTTCCTGTATGGGTTAATGTTTAAATCCATATCCACAATGCACAGTATAAACATCCATCCATCCATCCATCCATCCATTTTCCAACCCGCTGAATCCGAACACAGGGTCACGGGGGTCTGCTGGAGCCAATCCCAGCCAACACAGGGCACAAGGCAGGAATCCAATCCCGGGCAGGGTGCCAACCCACTACAGTATAAACATTGGTATTTAATACATTCTAGCAGTATCACTCACCTTTACAGAAGATAATTTAAATCTCTCCTGTTGGCCAACACCATATTAGAAGAATGATCATCGACACTGAAAAATGCGAATCCAGTGAAATATTGTGCATAGCTTGAAAGTGAATGGACAAATAGCACCTTTAATAATTGTTACATACTATAGTCTGTAGTATAATATGGAGAGTAGGGCACTGAGAGGTACACAGATAGTAAACATGAAGTCATTCAATGCTGACACTTAATATCTTATGGAAAGCATTGTATTTATCCACCATAATTCATAGGATACTTATGTAATAGTTTATTCATTGTGTAGCATAGCACCATTTCAAAGATATTTACTGCTATTATAGTTGAATTGTTCTGTTAAAAAGGCTAAGGGAACTAACTCTTTGCAGTTTTGAAGAAGGAAATCTGTGAAAGAACTATCCCCAAAGATATAAATCCTGTTATTGAAGTTACTCTAGCCAAATGACAATGTCAATAGTGAAAATCGTCTCCAGGGACAATGATGGAAATTAAAAAGTTCATTCATGGCAGACACTAGTCTCCTAGAACTAGCTGGTACTTCCATACTGAATTTCAAAAGTAAGGGGAGAAATACTGTACTAAAAGAAATGAGTGTTTAACTGATTAGGCAGAATGAACAAACAAGTGCCATTTGTAAACTTCACACTGTTAACCTACTAAACTGCAAAACTGGATCTCTAGTTGGTTAACTGGCTGGAGACAAAGAGTACAGATAAGAGGAGAATGCTCCATATGGAGTGAAGTCATCAGTGGAGTCCCTCAGAGGTCTGTCCTTGGACCATTACGTTTTCTCATTTGTATTATTGACATGGATTTCAGTATAGTTATTAAGCTTGTGAAATTTGCAGATGATACCAAAATTGGAAGAATGGCAGACACAGAGGAGGCAACAACACTTGAAAAGTGTGGAAAGGTACTATATGTGGGTAAAAGGAATGTCAATTATTAATGCAAGGTGGGAGACACTGTCCTAAAGTAAGCAATCTCTGTAAAGGATTTAGGAGTATATGTTAACATAACTTTTTCATCACAATGCCAGGAAGCACTTCTTTACTCAATGAGATGTGGGAATTGATTGATTGATCTGGAACAAACTACTGAGATGTGTAACTAAATCAGAAACCTTGACAACCTTTAAGAATTATCTGGATGAGATATTAGTAGAGTTTATCTATTAACTAAATAAACAAAAATTGCAATTCAAGCATAGACTTTCAGTTTTAATTTAAGGGGTTTATCAAAACGGCCATTTTTGTGCATTGCCACCCCATTTCCAGGGGCTCAAAAGTATTTGGACATTTGACTGCCAAGCTGTTCCATAGCCAGATGTGAACAGGTTTCTCATTATTTCATTTACTGTTAAGCAGGTAGAAGGTCTGGAGCTGATTCCAAGTGTAGAGTTTGCATTTGGAAGCTGTCACTATGAACTCTCAAGATGAGGTCCAAAGAGCTGTCCATGCAAATAAAAACAGGCCATCATTAGGCTGAGTAAACAAAACAAACCCTTTAGAGAGACAGCAGAAACACCAGGAGTAATCAGATTAACTGTTTGGTACATTCTTAAAAAGAAGAAACACGCTGGTGGACTCAGCAACACCAGAAGGTCTGGACAACCACAGAAGACAACTGTGCTAGATGATTGTAGAATTCTGTCTCTGATGAAGAAAAACTAATTCATGACATTTAGCCAAACCAAGAACATTCTCCAGGAGGTAGACCTATCATTGCCAAACTCTGTAATCAAGAGAAGACTTCATGAAAGTAAAGACAGAGGATTTACCACTAGGTGCAGACCACTAGGTAACTTCAAGCATAGGAAGGTCAGATTAGACTTTCCCAGAAAATATTTGTAAAAGCCTGTTTAGTTCTGGAAAAATTTTCTTTGAACAAAGGAAACTAAGATCAATATATACCAGAATGTTGTAAGAAGATTATGGAGAAGAGGATAAACCGCTCATGATCTGATGAATACAATATCATCTGTGAAACATGTCGGAGCCAGTGTTATGGTCTGATCATAAATGGCTGCCAGTGGAAGTCACTCACTGGTGTTTATTGATGATATGATTGCTGGCAGAAGTTGCAAGATGAGTTCTGAAGTGTACAGGGTGCTGTACTGTCTGCTCAGATTCAGACAAATGCTGCAAAACTGATAGGACGACACTTCACAGTACAGATGGACCATGAGTGGAAACATACTGTGACAACAAACCAAGTGCTTTTCAACACAAAGTAATAGAATATTCTTCAATGACCAAGTTAATCAAATGAACTCACCCAACTGGACATGCATGTCACTTACTGAAGACAAAACTGAAGGCATAAAGTCCAATGAACAAGTAGCACCTGAAGACAGCAGCCACTAGTAAAGTCCCGGTAAAGCATCACTTGGGTGGAAACCCAGCACTTGGAGAATGCCATGGGCTCAGACTTCAGACAGTCAATGACTATAAAGGATTTTCAGCCAAATATTGAAAATTATTATTATATTAATTATTATGTCAGTTTGTTCAAATACTTTTGAGTCCTTGAAAATGGGGGGCTATGCAGAAAAATGTCTGTGATTCCTATATGGCTCATACAATATTTTTGGTGAACCCCTTAAATTAAAGCTGAAAGTCTACACTTCATATAATGATTGCTTACTTTCAAATCCATTGTGATGGCACACAGGGCTAAAATACTTATGGACCTAACTGTGCCATGAATTGTGGGCAAAAGTTAATGGATGATATGCCTAAGTTTTAGAATGCACTAGTGTGGTCTCACCTGGTGTACTGTATTCAGTTTTGGTATCCACATTACAAAAAAAGACAATGAAATGCTGGAGAAAAGTCCCGAGAAGAGTGACTACACTGATTTTGGGACTAAGAGGTCTGAGCTATGACGAGACACTGAAGGAGTTGAACCTTTTCAGTTTAGTGAAACAGAGATTAATTGTGGTGACATGATTAGTGCAGTAGAACCCAGCTATTACTATATAATTAATTTTGCAACAAGAAAACAGGGACATGGTTGGAAATGCAATATTAAAAAGAACCATGGACACATGGAATGCATTACCTGGTAGTAGGGTAGAACATTAAGACTTTAGGGACCTTCAAATCTCAACTTGATTTTATTTTGGAAAATTTAGGTGAATAGGATGGACTTGTTTTGTGGGATAAATTGCCTGTTGTCATCACAATTATTTTAATGTTCATAGGGGGAAAGTACCACCTGATTTTGCAGCCGGGGTGCCACTCCCAGTGCTACTTAAGTCCACAGCAGACTATAAAATGTAGGTTGGGATTATGTGCTGATACAGTGTGTTGCCGCACCCACCACATGACAAACCACTCAGATTGGGTGCCGGATGGCCGTGGCATTAATATTTACTTCTGCACTTTGGCTCTCTTTTGGGTTTGGATTTTTATAGTTTGTGAATTCTTTTTCCAATTGATTTTTTTGGGCTTTAGCTTATTTTTTATTTATGGCTCTGAGCCCTTTCTTATTTGCAATGTTGACGGACAGGTTGACAGATGAGATTAGACAGGAGTCCCCATGGACTATGATGTTTGCTGATGACATTGTGATCTGTAGAGAGAGTAGGGAGCAGGTTGAGGAGACCCTGGAGAGGTGGAGATATGCTCTAGAGAGGAGAGGAATGAAGGTCAGTAGGAACAAGACAGAATACATGGGTGTAAATAAGAGAGAGGTCAGTGGAATGGTGAGGATGCAGGGAGTAGAGTTGGCGAAGGTGGATGAGTTTAAATACTTGGGATCAACAGTACAGAGTAATGGGGATTGTGGAAGAGAGGTGAAGTAGAGCATGCAGGCAGGGTGGAATGGGTGGAGAAGAGTGTCAGGAGTAATTTGTGACAGACAAGTATCAGCAAGAGTGAAAGGGAAGGTCTACAGGACGGTAGTGAGACCAGCTATGTTATATGGGTTGGACACAGTGGCACTGACCAGAAAGAAGGAGACAGAGCTGGAGGAGGCAGAGTTAAAGATGCTAAGATTTCCACTGGGCATGACGAGAATGAATAGTTTTAGAAATGAGGCCATTAGAGGGTCAGCTCAAATTGGATGATTTGAAGACAAAGTCTAAGAGGCGAGATTGCGTTGGTTTGGACATGTGCAGAGGAGAGATGCTGAATATATTGGGAGAAGGATGCTAAGGATAGAGCTGCCAGGTAAAAGAAAAAGAGGAAGGCCTAAGAGAGGGTTTATGGATGTGGTAAGAGAGGACATGCAGGTGATGGGTGTGACAGAGCAAGATGCAGAGGACAGAAAGATATGGAAGAAGATGATCTGCTGTGGCGACCCCTAACGGGAGTAGCTGAAATATGAATAAGAAGAAAATCAGGAGGTATTTATGATTCCCCTGATCTTACTCTGAATTTTTTATATAATAATCTTTACTCTTGTTTGGTGGGTCTATGCAGGCCAAGAAGCCTGCTGCTAGAGTTTGGAGTTAGGCTGATTCTGATATTAGAATGTCTCTGAAGCCTTGCAGATTTTGTGCAGCCCAGCATATTGTAACAGAATGTTTGAAAAATCAAACGAGTTTGTGGTCAACACTGTGGCTAGTAGTTTATCACTTTCAGTCAATTCTGCACATAAACACTTGCTAGTAAAATTTAAATTTGTTTCCCTAAAAATAAAAACAATGCCAATTTTTCATGTCTCAATATAAGTGACAAGATTTGATGCTTGAGCAATGCATACTGCAGTCAAAATCTTGAGAACAAATACTTTTTATTTATTCTGTATTTCAGCACTTACATTTTCCAGGCTGACTAGCAGATAACGACTCTTCTTTCTCTTCTGTGTTGTTGCATATTTGCTCAGTAACTTTGGTATCACACTCTGGTATGTCAAGCTTCATGCACACAGAATGATGCTGAGGACAGCACTTTGTCATTAAGTCATAATCAGGTACCTCTTGTTTAACTGCCAGACAAGAACTTGCAAGAGAGAGGTTTCCCAAGGAGACATCTTCTTTGCAACTTTTTACAATGTCATTGCTGTGTGTCTTAAAGTTGAAAGACACTTGCTCAGAATGTTCATTTTTAATGGTGACATTTCCCTGCTCAAAACCTGAAGTCTCCCATTCAGTGTCCTCTTTCTTAATCTGCAGATTATTTTGCTCAAGATAGAGAGGGTCCCATTCAGAGTCCTCTGCTTTGAACAGAGTTGTTCCTTGCTCCATGACAGTTAAAACATGGACATCCTCCTCCTGTGTTTTTGTCTTTCTTTTTGAAGTCTTGGTTTCAAACCATTTTGATTAGAAAGGTAGCTCATTTGTTCTGTGAAAACAACAGGTTATAATTATTTGATATCTTAAAAATGACACTAAAATAATTATTTAAACTATATAAATGTAAGGAGCATTTCCCAATTCTTCTGTTCAAAGCCTAAATAAATAAAGTAGGGATTACTATACAAATAAGATTCTGGAAAAAAAT
This sequence comes from Polypterus bichir lapradei, assembly GCA_026402145.1. NCBI lineage: Eukaryota > Metazoa > Chordata > Cladistia > Polypteriformes > Polypteridae > Polypterus > Polypterus bichir. The sequence goes on from JANRMT010062791.1 coordinate 230,263,832, forward strand.
ATGTCAGTAAAAGTGTAGACTCTGAACATATGAAACACAAAAAGGTATTAGCATAGGTTATTTCTGGTTATTTGCATAACAAACCTGTAAGAACTTATGTGTGGTAGGTAAATATTTAGCTTAGTAAGTTATACATTGGCTAAAATGAATAGGAAGTCTAAGAACGCAAGCACAAAAAGCTTTTCTACCATGATAACTATTTACTGTATCTGCTGATCTGTCTGCCAGTGTAACATTGCACAGGCTCTGATAGAATGAAACCTATCAACCGATTTTGAGAATGCAGGCACTTAAGGATTTATACGACCATTTGGTTATGAATATACATTTTTTGTTTATAAAAAAGTAGCAGCATACTGTCCTACTCTCTGAAATATCAGCCTAAAGACCAGTTGACCCAAATATCATCAGGACTGGTTGTGCAGCAGTTTTGTGTGTGGACCTGCAGGTTCATAACTCAAACCTTACCACTTTCTACAGTAGAATTGAGTTGTATGTCAGTCAGCTGAATGGTAATCTTGTCACACACCCATACAAGCATGGTGTAGCTGCTCCTCAAGTGAGAAAACAGAATGCAGAGACCACGTTACTAAGACATTGTAGGACAATGCAGCATTGCCCCTTTATCTTTGGCGTAACACATGAGATGTGAGTTGCAGTCCCAAACTTAACTTCCAGGCACTGTGCAAGCAGAAACCTTTCCACAGAAGAGATATATTTTTCACTGTTACTTTCCTGAACTTAATTACTAGTTACTAGTCGTATTTAAAATTAGAATTGATCTGACTTCTGGCTTATCACTGATAGTATCTATGAGAAATTGGATAAATGTATTTTATATGGATCTTGAATATACAGGTGCTGGTCATAAAATTAGAATATCATGACAAAGTTGATTTATTTCAGTAATTCCATTCAAAAAGTGAAACTTGTATATTACATTCATTCATTACACACAGACTGATGTATTTCAAATGTTTATTTCTTTTAGTTTTGATGATTATAACTGACAACTAATGAAAGTCCCAAATTCAGTATCTCAGAAAATTAGAATATTGTGAAAAGGTTCAATATTGAAGACACCTGGTGCCACACTCTAATCAGCTAATCAACTCAAAACACCTGCAAAAGCCTTTAAATGGTCTCTCAGTCTAGTTCTGTAGGCTACACAATCATGGGGAAGACTGCTGACTTGACAGTTGTCCAAAAGACGACCATTGACACCTTGCACAAGAAGGGGAAGACACAAAAGGTCATTGCTAAAGAGGCTGGCTGTTCACAGAGCTCTGTGTCCAAGCACAGTAATAGAGAGGCGAAGGGAAGGACAAGATGTGGTAGAAAAAAGTGTACAAGCAATAGGGATAACCGCACCCTGGAGAGGATTGTGAAACAAAACCCCTTCAAAACTGTGGGGGAGATTCACAAAGAGTGGACTGCAGCTGGAGTCAGTGCTTCAAGAACCACCACGCACAGACGTATGCAAGACATGGGTTTCAGCTGTCACATTCCTTGTGTCAAGCCACTCTTGAACAAGAGACAGCGTCAGAAGTGTCTCGCCTGGGCTAAAGACAAAAAGGACTGGACTGCTGCTGAGTGGTCCAAAGTTATGTTCTCTGATGAAAGTAAACTTTGCATTTCCTTTGGAAATCAAGGTCCCAGAGTCTGGAGGAAGAGAGGAGAGGCACAGAATCCACGTTGCTTGAGGTCCAGTGTAAAGTTTCCACAGTCAGTGATGGTTTGGGGTGCCATGTCATCTGCTGGTGTTGGTCCATTGTGTTTTCTGAGGTCCAAGATCAATGCAGCCATCTATCAGGAAGTTTTAGAGCACTTCATGCTTCCTGCTGCTGACGAACTTTATGGGGATGCAGATTTCATTTTCCAACAGGACCTGGCACTTGCACACAGTGCCAAAGCTACCAGTACCTGGTTTAAGGACCATGGTATCCCCGTTCTTGATTGGCCAGCAAACTCGCCTGACTTTAACCCCATAGAAAATCTATGATGTATTGTGAAGAGGAAGATGCAATTTGCCAGACCCAACAATTCAGAAGAGCTGAAGGCCACTATCAGAGCAACATGGGCTCTCATAACACCTGAGCAGTGCCACAGACTGATCGACTCCATGCCACACCGCATTGTTGCAATAATCCAGGCCAAAGGAGCCCCAACTAAATATTGAGTGCTGTACATGCTCATACTTTTCATGTTCATACCTTTCAGTTGGCCAACATTTCTAAAAATCCTTTTTTTGCATTGGTCTTAATTGATATTCTAATTCTCCGAGATACTGAATTTGGGACTTTCATTAGTTGTCAGTTATAATCATCAAAATTAAAAGAAATAAACATTTGAAATACATCAGTCTGTGTGTAATGAATGAATCTAATATACAAGTTTCACTTTTTTTAATGGAATTACTGAAATAAATCAACTTTGTCATGATATTCTAATTTTATGACCAGCACCTGTACTGATGAATGGCACTGCCTGCAAACCCAGGTGCTGGCTTGTCTTAACTGCACTTCAAAACAGGCTGTGAACTTGGATGGAGTTGCAAAAAGGGCCCAAAGGCTGCCTTATGTCTATAACATCTGAAACAGTAAGAGACACTGAAAAAATTAAAGTGGGTTGTTTTAAATACAGTTGAAATGTATTCAAAAGTGCAAAAAACATACAACAAGTGTTAAAAACGCATGTACGTGATGTGAATGTGATCACTCAGCGGCACATTAAAACAGCCGGTGAAAACGTGAGAGTGGGTGAAGCCATGAACAGTGATGGCTGCCACTTTACAGAAAGCAAATGTAAAGAAAACCAGTTCAAATAAAGTAAAGCATCTTAAATAATGAACACATGATTATGCAATCATGAGCACCTAAGCAGCTCAGTTACACTTTGCTGCAGAAGCTGTTTGTCCACAGATGGAGAGGGTGACGTGCTGGAGCGAGAGTAAAATCAAGGAGAAAAGGTTTTAAAAGTGGTCTACCATCCATTGTAATGGGAAATGCTTGCTCCTACAGTGTCTTCTTCAGTATACTGCATCTGGATCTCTGTCAGATTAAAGCCATATCAACCACAGTCCAGGGGCCTCATGTATAATAGTGCGTGTGCACAAAAATGTTGTGTATGCCCATTTCCATATGTATAAAAACTAAACTTGCCATAAAGCAACGCACGTTTTCAAGGCAGCCTCAGACCATGCGTATATACGTTTCTGCTTGGTTTTGCAAACGGGTGGCACCCAGCGTTAAAGCAGTGCAACTGTTTCTGTGTCGTTTCCCTTTCTTTTTTAGATTTGCATCCTTGACATGGGATTTTTCAAATACACCAAAATTAATTGCACATCATTTACAAATTTAAGGCATTTGATTTTAATCAATCTGTAACAATACAGATGGCCAAACTTTCCCACTACCATGGCTGCTTTAGTGTTGTTAGAAGACATCGCAAATGAAAGAATTAGAAGAGAGTGCATATTTAGAGATCATACTAACTTGTTGTCCCATGATGATGATTTGCTTCTAAGCTGATTTAGATTTCCAAGAGCTCTCGTCTTGGAGCTGTGTGCTGTTACTGTAGAATACTAGGATGTATACTTGATATCACTTTTATGATGAAATGCATTATAGTAGGTATATCTATCTATCTATTACATTTTATAGAGATTGTTAACTTCATTTAAATAATGTACACTGTTAATGATTAAACATATGGGGGCACTGTGGCATGGCAGATGCACTGCTGCTTCGCAGTAATAGGGCAACTTTCTGGGTGTTCCCCACCTGGAGTTTGTATGTTGTCCTGGCGAGTTTCCTCTGTGTGTTTCAGTTTTCTACCAAAGGCATGCCAGTTAGGGGATTGGTGTGATGCTGAATTGACACTACTGCTGCACCACTCTGCCCCCACATGTTTAATACATGGTTTAATGCATTTTTTCATGAAAATGATATCAAGTATACATCTCAGCATTCCAAAATGTTCAGAGAGATGTAATATCATGAATGTAATGTATTCTGTGTGGCAATCACTGCCTGTGCGCTCCTGTTGGGGTAACGGAAAGACCATTTAAAAAGCATGTAGCGATTGATGACTGGGTCAGAGAACACTTAAAATATGCAGCATTTAACAACCATCAACCTCTTGCAGTCCTGATGGTGAAAACCAATTATCAATCAAAAGGCGGGGTTTACTGTACATGTACATCACCATAAACAACCATGGCAAGATGTCAATTCCTTACCGTATAACCCAATGCTGGCACTAGTTCCTCATTGTAAAACCTTGGCTTTGAAGCCCTACTGTCGACTGTATGTCAGGGGTTCTTAAACGTTTTTTTTTTTTTTTTCCTGTTACCCAATTTTGCCTTTTTTGTATCTTCAAGACCCAGAATCACCACCAATTGTCATCCCATTTTCATCCATGCTGAATAGTCACTGATCATTTTCCTTCCTCCCTTGAACAATCGTGCATGCAGGTTGTAGCTGAGCAATGACGCTTGGATGGATATGGATATATGCAGGTATAATCACCAGATTTTGTGCTAATGATCCTAAATGAAAGAGTAAGAAAATCAACTACGTAGGATAGGTGAGGTCAGTAATAATACTTTTTGTCCTTTTTCTGGGGATATTGAAACAGAATTAAGCTGGGTACAAGTAATCTTCTGTGCCGTACCAGGATGTAATGCAGCCAGCAAGGACTGATTCTGCTGAGCAACCAAGGAAGTTGGTGGGCAAAGATGGAGACATACAGGCTCACCATAGTCATCACCTGAAGGTAAGCCTTCTCAGTGATACCAGATGTATCTTAACGTCATCATGGAAGGCCACTTCACTACCCCTTCCAATACACAAGAAGGTAAGTAATGCGTGTTATCCTTAAGGATATGGATATCACAGAGCGAAAATAAATGAGACAGCTGCTTGGGGAAAAGTACAGAGTCCCGACCCAAGCACTGCCCAGACACACGCTCGTCGCCGTGTTTACCGGGATAGAGGCGACTGTTCTGCTCTCCTCTCCTCTCCCGTCCACCCTCTATCTTCCTGGTCGCGTGCTGTTCTCTGTCTTGGAGTTCACGCACACTCCTTTCCCCCAGCTGAAAACCCCTAAACTTCCTCCATTACTCTGCTGCCCGTAGTAAGTTTAAAAAGACATCAATGTGTTACGGGTAGTTCTTTGGTCCTTCCGTTTGTTGCTCGTACTACTGTAACGTTTTATGATCGTATTCACTTCATCAGAGCTGTCATTTTTATACATCATGTTTATACATTAGTTCTATAGACTATCCCCATTTACTTCATACTGTCTTTCTTCATTTGTTTAATTAAAATGTTTACTCGGTGATAAAAATAAATAAGGAGTAAACACGTACTTGAAGAAGCGTCTCTTCTGAAAGCCGGTGACACACATAGCATATCATGGGGTCCTCGGCACTTCCCCCTCCTCCTGTAACTTCCGGGGACGTCGCTGGTGTTCTGAAGATGCAAAGCCGTTTACAGAATTCATAGCAATTTGAAAAATTAGCATAGATATGCATGTGAAAATAGAATTTTTACGCCACAACTGAATATCGACTAGGAGACACCGGTTACCGATGTTTGTAAATACCGAAAGGAGTACAGCAATAAAATGTTATTGTTTGTAGAAAACGTATGCGTAATAATTCAAAACTGTCCAATATATTTTATATAAAGTCATCTATGAGTAATATACATATAATGACAAAATAAGAATACAAAGCATTTAACAGATCTTTACCGCAAGAAATACTTCTTAAATAGGCCTGAAATATTAACTATGTAACCTGGGAAATGTAGTCTGTAATGGATGAGGAGACGCATGCGCAAAAGCTCCCTGTAACGACCCGCCTGCTTCTTGCAAAGGGACACAGTGTGTAATCAGGGATGTCGCTAGGATTTGCAGATATACTAGTCTTAGACTTAAGCTCGGGAAGACGAGAGGCTTAAGCCCCTGAAGCCCGCTGTGCGTAATATAAAAGTTTGTGTATACGGTTATAGTTTCCTTATTGTCCAGCGAACGTTAAATGGTGACATCTTTACTTTCTTTCATGTGCTAATAAACAAGCAACACTTCGCTATGCTCCCTCCGTCACCATGATTAGTTAATAAAAATACATTACCTTGGAAATTCTGTCTTACTTGCCTAAAAAATAGCAGGACACATTTTTCATAACCTAAAGCAGCAACAAATTACATACTAAATATGGATGAGTGAGGAAACAACAGCGTATCTTAAAATATGAAAAGCGATATATAAAATAATACAGATAGATAGCAAAGACATGGTAATGAATAGATTGTTAAGAAAAACACTATATAGACTAAAGATAGATAAAAACACTTTATAAAGTAGATACATAGATATGAAAAGCAATATAAGATGTACAAGAAAGGGACAAATAAACATGAAAGAAACTATACATTCTGTATATAGAATGGATGGAGAGCACAAATAGTAACACTTGGCTTGTGAACAAGAAGGGTGTTGTCTCTTTAAGAGACTATTTCACCCACCTGCATAAAATGGCCTAGAAAAGCTCCTGCGCTAAGAGATCAGTTGTCGACTGGGTGTTTAAGTGCAGTGCCTGAAATATTAACGTTTACATGGTAGGTTCTCATTTTTATGGCCTTATTTTGTATATGTATTTTTAATATTAAGGGTATTTTGACTGAATTGCTTTGTAGGCACAATGGGGCTTGTTACGTTTTTCTTTACTCTTTTTACTATATTGTTAGATTGATTTACCATGAGTTATTGCTGCACAGTTGGTTTGTTTTCCTTGTTTCATTAATATTTCACTAATTTTTGTAAGCGTTGTGGGGTTATGCACATTGTGAAGTTCGCTTTTATTCACGTATTAATGGATGCCTTGACAAGCTGTATTTGTAATAGGTTTTATGACTCTAAAGTCATGAGCATTTATTATGTTAAATGCTGCACCTGTGCTACACATAGATAAATGCATAAAAATCTAGGTAAAAAGGCACTGCATGATTTATCTTTAACTGAAATGGTCTAAGAGAACGCCTAATTCATAATAGGAACTGATCATATTAACAAACTGAAAGGACGCAAGGACTCTAAAGCGAAAAGAAGTCAAGAAATGTATAAAAACAAATACCTTACTATCGTATGCACTTTAAAGTGACTTTCTATTCAGTTCAATTAACTTTGTGTGCACGATTATCCAAATCAATAGTATATTTTTGTCAAGACATTTTTTTTTTCAAAATTTTTTTTAAAATCTTTTTGTTGTATACTATTTATCCATTATTCTTATCTAACTTTTCATTTTGCATGTAAATGGAATGTTGACATGATGTAATGTACTTTGAGCTACTGTACATCACATTAAACCGTGCTATAGAAATAAACGTGTTTTTTTTTGTTTTTTTTTTAAACACAACATTTGCAGGCGTATAACAATACTGACTAGATCTGTAGTTCAGGGCAAGTATGCATTGCATGAGGTGCTCATCGATGAGATGAGGCGGTAAAGCCTCCAGTTCTCGATCAAATACATTGTGAAAATCCAAGTTCATATGGATTGGTCGATCCAAACATCGTCTCTTCAACTGGCGAGTGTTGTGAGCACAAAACATCGTATTGGCTTCACAGCGACTTACGATTTAAGAAGTCGGAGGTCTGGATTTGTGCAATCTCTGTGGCGGTGTGGTTAAGGCGTTGAACTTCAAACCCTGTCCTTTACGCGGCAGCGAATTCGCAGGCGGCAGGCAGCTAAAACGGCACGGCCCATGACAGAAACGCAGCGGGGTGGCCACCACCCTTTACGGCGTCTCACGCATTTAGGTCATATATATATATTTTTTTTTCACCCTCTGTGTGTTTTGTTTTTTTTTTTTTTTTTTTTTTTTTTTTGGTATTTTCTGTCCTCCCAGCCATCAGACCAAATCTTCTATTTTTTTTTCTTGCTGTGGATAGTATTTAATGTGTAGGTTGTACATCACACAGACCAAGCACATGTATACTTTATTTTATTTATTTATTCATTTATTTTACTTTGGATATGTAGCCAATGCAAAATAAAGGCCACTCATGAAACCATTGTTCTGGTTGTCTCTTTGTTCTCTCAGACCTTTATATAGGGGGGGGGGGGGGGAGTTTGAATGAACTGGGACAAGAACAAAAGGGGTTAATGTCTCTACTCTCTCCCAAGTCAGGAGAAATGTGTTTGTGAACATTTGGAAACAAACAAATTTAAAATAAACACATATGATAAAAAAAGATTTCATATACCAGGCCAAGTTCAACAATCTGTAATAAAGCCTTAACATGTGTATGTTTTAAAATGAAGGAGACCTCCAATCAGTACATGACCTAACGTGTAAGTACAGAGGCCAAAAGCCTCCTTAGGACTATGGATTTAATGTGTTTGTGCTTTTGTTGTGTCTATTTGCACTATCTTCATATGTTTTTTGTATGTAGGCGCAGTGGCAAAGGACTATATATGTGTCTATATAGATACAAATAGAGAGAGAGAGATAGCAATGTTTGTGTGTGTGTGAGACTTTTGGATTAGAAATGAATGGTATCATCTAAGACAATATTTATAACTAACGTGTAAGTACACAACACCAACAATATGACAAAATGCCTCCATTGGACTATACAACAAAGTTATTTGTGTGGAAAACATTAAGATAGTTGGCAGTATTTACATATTTATGTATATGCAGACAATGTTGCATAGTGGATAAGGAGTTGGAAATCAAACTCCTGCTACTGATGCCATGAGACCCTGAAGAGGAAACGTGTATGAAGTTTTATGTAAACGCTCTGTTCTCCAAAAGAAGGAAGTTTCACTACATGTGCATCATCCACCTCCGGTCTGATAAAATGTGGCCACCCTACCATAGTTCACATCCATAAAGTTTACATGTACACACTCGGTGTACTTTTTACTGTCACCTGGGTATACACTGCTGTTCATTCAGATGTGGTAATTTGTGGCAATTGTGCCACTGTACAAATGTATGGGGTTTTTACGTATACGGTCATTTGACTGACATCTTTGGACTGTTTTACCTGAGGGGTCTTTCACCAAAGGGGCAATTCCCCTGATGATCATTTCAACTGAGGGACAGGGTCTGGACAACCCCCATAACCCCTTGTATAATCCCCCTCTGACAAAGAGTCATAATAGTGCTTTCAGACTTCACAAGTATGTCTGTTTGACTTCTGAGCCTATTTTCTTCTTTTGCAATGGCCAAGTCTGAGCGCAGGTAAGTGAAAATATTTCCACTCTTTTTTTTTTATGTTTAACTTGTTGTTTGATTAATTTGGTAAAACAGATTGTGATGTTTGTTTTTTGTCTGACTTCCCCTGTAGTGGTCCCCAGCATTGCAATGTTGGCTTCTGCTGGCATGCTATTCCTCATGCATGTCCTGGTCAAATGGACAGATATCTTCTGTGGCTTCTCACATATTCGGCAGAAGACAAGGGGCCTAGGGAATCTCAAAGAAAATTCAGTGAGGAAAGCAGGGTCCTGGATTTCATGGGCATAATGAGGGATCATCCCGCAACCTATCCCCTGATGATCAGCCAACTGAAAGAGAGGTGTGTGGATTTTATATATATTCAAAGCTCGGGAAGCATTGAAGAGGATGACTCAACGAGGCAGAGTTAGGTGACCAGACTAAACCCCATTAATTTGTCTGTTAAAGTTACAAACTTCTGTCAATGTTAGATGTCAATGTGTCTAATTTATTTATTTATTTTTTCCCCCCCAAGACCTCCGCAGGCCTTCACTAGTACCATGAGGGTCCATATGGACAGGCATGGCCTCTACCAGAAGTTTTCTAAACAGACTTGTCTGATTTCTGGCTTTAAGGACCACCTAACCAATATGTCTCCAACTCCCAACAGTGTTGGTGTTTCTTTATTTAAAATGTTCACACATGCTTAACTGATTGATTCTTTGTTTCTTAAGGTGGACAGTGTTGCAAGATGGTTGAAGATTGTTCAGCTGGATGAAAACTAATTGACTTTGGACTTATTTTAGGCGGCAAAGGGCAGCAAGTTCCTGATCAAGTTGAAAGAAGCTCAGCTGGCTCCGTTAACACGCCTTAATTACATAAAGTGAATGATTCGGTACATAAAGTGAATGATTCGGTTCATAAAACACCTACAAGTTTCTCTGGAGTATTTTTAAAGGAAGACCCAATCCTGCCCCAAAGATACAAGGAATGCGTAAACCTGGCAAGGAAGACCATCACACATGAACTTAGTAGGGGGGGGGGGGGGTAGGGGGTAATCTTAAAAGGCATGGACATCCCAAAACAGGACATGACCTTATTTTAAATATTACTTGGAGGCTAGCATTATGCTTGGACACTTTCAACGTCCAGGAGTGGGCGAGGGTATCAGAGTGACTGAGTGGGTTGGACTGACAAGATGTCCCAAACTACCAAAGTCCTCTCTGTAAAAGATCACAAAACCGCAGCTACACAGGTGGCCACAATTGCCGTTTCAATGGAGGAAGAGGCTGTAAGTATAACTGCATAAATTGCTGTCCTGAATGTCAGCTTGTCATGTGCACAATTAATCATTTCCTTCCTTTCTCTTGCAGTGGATGGAAATGTACTTCAGGTTTATTCATCTGGTGTGGCAAAACCAGGATGTTGAAGATGATGGCCGGTTCTTCTTGTCTGTCAAAGGAGGACCTAACTGTAGCGGCACCAGCGATGTGCAGCGGCTGCATGACATGTATGTGATTTTTGTTATTGAATTAAAAATTGCACCATTTTTTCCTCTCCCCTTGTAAAACTTATTTTGTAATAAATGCCCATGCACTTTGTTTTTCAGGTTTGGTGTGTCCAACACCACTAGCACCGAGGACAGGAAAGCTGTGGAGACCTTTGCTGGAGCACACTTCACAAGTGAGCGAAAATGGAACTTGGCCAACTTCCTTGCCCACACAACAGAAGCAGCAGAGAGCCACTATCGCAGCCAGGACCATGCGGTAGTGGCCAACACCATCGACATAGTCCATGCTCATTTGGGATCCTCCAGTTCTGGTGAGGAAGTTACATCACTGCTGCTACATAATCAGAAAAGAGGGACATTGATTTTTCAGTGTTTACTTCAGTATTCCCGATGTCCACTGAAGGCCAGCCTCCTACTAAGAAGATGAGGAAGGAGTCTGGTTTCGGTGAGGACCGATCTTGCTATGATCGGTGGAGAGCTTGCCAATACATGGAATTTGAGAGGCAGGGATGGGAATCCAATTGCCTAAAGACAGGGGAGATCCTCAGCCTTTGGAGACCTGCCTCCAAAAATGAAGCTGAAGACCACAAAATTTCCAGTGCAGTATGAAAGGTGGAGGGGGCTGCATATAAGATTTTGGAAGTGGGAAAGGCTTTGGTAATTTTTTTTTTTTTTTTTTTTTTCTCTCTATTTTTTTGAATTTGTGTGTGGGGTTGTGTTTTTTTGTTTTTAGTGTTTTAACACAGCTGTTATGTTTTGTTGCAGGAGTGGTAGCAACCTGAACATTCTCTAAAGGAGACTACCATGGGTGGGTCACAAAAGGACTAAGGCTAGTGCAGAGCCAAGAAGATAGGCTATGTCGTCGTCTTTGAAACAGGGGACACTGTTATGGCGATTTGATGCGCAGACATACCCATGTGAGTGTCATCCTGAGGTTGACACCTCTGGACAGCATGTGTACCATTCTAGAAAGCTGTTCAATCTCAAGCCAGTACTGTGCAAGATTTCAGTGCATAGAAATTTAACTGGCACCATCCTTTTTCCGGGCCATGAAGGACATCGCTGTAGACGAAGAATTTCAATTTAACTACAGGGTCAGCCACAAGTCATTTCGGGGTGAAGGCTACGACCTGACCTGGCTTGACGATTAGGCTCCGGCAAGAGTCTGTTTCGCTAAATTCTGTGTATTACATATTCCTATGTATTGGCTAGTTGAACACATCATAATCTGTTTGATACTGGTACATGCTTATATGCTCCTAGACCCTGTGTTAAGTTTCAAACAGAGATTGCAACAAACCATAGTACAGAAACTGCACTAGTAATAGACTATTTGGGTATAGAATTTCTTCAGGTAACAGCAATCTGTACTAATTTCCGTGGTGTGTGTGTGGTTTGTGTCCCCCCCCCCCTCTGTTTTAGGGATCTGCACCAGCACCACCAGACCAAGACACTATGAAGGCCCTTCAGACACTGGATGAAGGGGATGACAACTGATTGGTTTCATTTAGGAATATTCCAGTCAGGTAGAATCCCCAGCTGGAGCCGAGCTGTCTTGGCTTTGGAACCCCTATATAAAAAAAAAAAATATATATATAATTTTTTCTGCCACCAGATCTTATCTTGATTTTGTTGCTGTTCTATTTAATATTATTGCTGAATCTTAATTTTTTTCTTGTAATTTTTTTTCAACCTTTTAAACTTTTTATACAAAAATGTGCATTTATAATTAAATGTGCTTTATAAATGCTTTTGTTAATGCTTTTTGATACAAAGTAAATTCTTTCTATATTCATATTTATGACTTTTGTGTTTTTTGTTGTAGTGTGTTCACTCTTAGTTATACATATTAGTTAATAAACTGACTTGATGTCCAATGTAAAAAAGCATAATGTAATGCACCAGGCCAAGTTGAGGTTTATTTCAAAATGTTCATAAACAAATAACTGTCTTTACCAATGACACACCATGATAGTGTGTGTGTGTGTGTGTGTGTGTGTGTGCGTGTGTCTGCATGAGTAACAAACTGACACAACCCCAAGGTTTGACAGAGAATGGAGGCATTAACATCTTTGGCAAAGACTCCGTACTAAAACGTAAAAATTCTTGAATTTGTAATGTATGAAAATTGTCTCAATTGACCTGCCATTCATTTCAAAGTCTTCTGTGGACATTAGAACTCTAATAGATATTTATGAATTACAGTATGTTTATAGGGTGCCAATGAGCTTGGGTTGAGTTTGTCTTTTCAAGTATGTTGGTGTATTGGCACTATAGATGGAGGGAGTGTGGCATAGTCATTAAGTTGCTGTTATGGAGTTCAAAACCTATACTTGTGGGTTCAAACACCAGAAATGTGTATTGATGCATGGATATACCAAAATGCTGAAAGATACTGTACATTTCTGCACTTTCAAATTGGATTTATTTTTTCCTTTTCTGTTCCCTTTATCACAATGTACATTAAAAAAATTAAAAGCATTTCATTGCGTCGGACACATTTGCAGCTTCATTCAGAGTTGTTAGGCCGGAAACATTTAAACTGTCTTTTTTTCAGAGCGAGTCACTCAATCCTGTATCTGTGCTGCAACTTCACATCACTGACTTGAGTGAGATTCACTGATGACTGTTAGTGTTCACTTACACTGTTGTACTGATACTCACAAATACCGCGGTATATCTGGTTACTGGTGTGCATATTAATTTTAGAGTAATAATAAGCAATGCTGATATTCTTTGGGTATTTAAGTGTAATGTGCCAGGTAAAAATTCCATTGGTCACTCAGTCATTGCTGAGGAAGCTTTACATTTGGAGATATTTGCCAAAAACTGTCCTCATTTGTATTAATACAGGCTTATGGGTGTTAATGCATGGGTGAGCAAAATGCTGAAATAAAGCCTAAAAATACAAAATTTGACTCAACCTGGGAAACCTCACCCGGCCTGGACATGGAGAGGATTGGCAGATTGATAGCTCTTTCTCAATTCTGTGGGTGGTGGTGCATGGCCGTTCTTAGTTGTTGGAACAATTTTTGTTTTTTTCCGTTTAACGAATGAGACTCCCTCCTGCTATGAGTGGTCGACGTCCAACTTCTTAGAGGGACAAGTGGCTTTCAACCACGTGAGATTGAGCAATAACATGTCTGTGATGCGGGGCTGCAAGTATGCTACACTGCATGGACCAACGTGTGTCTACCCAGCGCAGAGAGGTGTGGGTACAAAACCTCTACATTCCACATGTCCATTTCAAGTTTCATGTGCCAGGGTGGTGTCTTCACAAACCACAATGGAATTGGGTGCTAGTTTATTTTTGGCAACAGGCTTGCTGATGAGAACTTCAACCTAAAACGCACCCTTGTTTGCCTTTGAATTGAATGACAGATCAACTCGGACAATTCATTTGTAAAACAAATGACTCTATATTAAAAAAAAAAAAAAAAACCAATCAGGAGATTAGACAGCTATTCCTTTTTAAATTCCAGTTAAGTGGAGAAATATGTGGTGTTTGTACATAGGAAGAGTGTTACGATGGTTAAAGGTTATGTAGCTTGAGTGTATGTATAATTGTGTCAAATGGACAATTTTAAGGAATATATGTAAAATAAATAGCCAAATAATGCCATTTCTTTAAAGATGTTGTGCAGTTTCAAATCTGATATATTTATTCCTTTGTTACCTTTTGGACCCTCTATTTTGCAGAAATAAAAAGATTTTCAATACAGTATGTCTGACACATTTGCACCTCGTGCAGAATCATTAGGCCAGACAATTTTAAACTGTCATTGGCCAATTCGATTCGTTCATAGCTTGTATCTGCTGCAATTTCGCTTCATTGACTTGAGTGAGATTTGCTGACTGTTTATGTTCAGTTACACTGTTGTACTAACACCCACAAATACTCAAAGATAACCCAATATATTACTTTATTGAATTAAACACCATCAAAAAAGATAGCTTATGGTATTTTGTGTGTATTAAAGTGTAACAGATCATGTTCAGTACAGCACATGTGCCCTGCCTCTCAATTGACTTAAATTTTATATACCAAAAATTGAGATGTTGCTAAAGATTTTCATGTCTTTAAACTTGGGTCAAGACTTGGGTGAAAAAACCTTAAACATAAATGAATTACCATAAATAAATGTAAAGAAATACAAATCGATTAAACATAAAGCATATAGAATAACTTTACCTTTTACAGTCATCTGAATCTCATTTTTCCACCAGGTGGAGTCGAGAGCTATTTTCACAGTTTGAACTGATACACTGCCAAAGGTGTTTGTCTCTCTTGACTCTCTCAATTCAAATTGCAGCCAGGTTCCCTGTGAGCAGCTTTTGAACATAGGCATGACAAAAAGCCTACAAATATATAAGTGAATTTATTTATTTATTTTTTAAAATTTCGTTCTCTGTAATTAGATGCAGGCAGTGTGGCATAGTGGTTGATGCTTTGGACTTCAATAGTCTTATTGGTTAAAATACCACTATTGATAAGATGTGACCCTGAGCACGTCAGTTGGCCAGCCATTTAGAAAACTAAATTTCCAAATGCATCATACATGTTGTAAGTAAACTCAGATAAATGTGTCAGTCAATTAAGAGGTAAAGCATATGTGCCCCCAACATATTAAAAGGGGGCAAATGTATGGCTCTAAGGATTTCTTCAAATTTTATTTTAAACCTTTAATCAAAATAAGATTCATCAATGTCATGTTCATGTTTGACATGACTGGCAGAGGCAGATCGTTCAGGAGCTTTGTCATAGACAAACTTGGGGCTTGTGGAATGTATTGACACTGACCCAAGTTTCTTGATGCCAGCATAGAAAGTGTGACAGCTAAATGATCTTTGGACTCTCTACTTTGCAGAAATGAAAAGCTTTTCAGTGTATCAATGACACATTTGTAACCTCCTGCAGAGTCGTTAGGCCAGAAACTTTAAAACTGTCTCATTTGCAAGTTCCATTCACTCAAGCCTGCCTCTGTGTTGTGATTTGACTCCAATGATGTGAGTAACACTTGCTCATGCCCTTTTCTGTTCAGTTACACTGTTTTACTAGCACCCACAAAAACTGCTGCATATCTATTTATCAGTTTAAATATGAAAACACTTACACCTGTAATTAAAAATGCTCATGAAGTTTTGTCTATTTTGGCGTAACAGGCCATGTTTAATATGCAGGAGCACATGTGGTTACCCTGTAATATGCATATAAAAAATGACTCAATTGAGGTTTGAGGAATACTTATGTTCGTACATTTGTCCCACTTCAGTATAAGTTTTGAACTGAGACATTGTCAAAGAGACATGAACAAGTGTCTAAGCCATGTCTAGCCTTGGGTAAAATATTCTTAAAACCCAAACTCCTCAGCTTGAGCTACAACAGAGTATCTCTATAAATATAACATTAAATTGTTTGTGTAAAACACTTGGGCATTTGGCACTTCTCAGGTAGGTACATATCCTCAGACCTTCTAATTTACAGTATTTAGTGTTCAGGATGTTGTGGCAGTAGGGGGCAGTAGTGCACCCTTGAACCCTCAGGTACAACTCCAGACACCAGGTAAAAGTCCACGACCTTTTTATTTTCTTTTAACACAGTGCACCAAGCACCCTCCACACTACTCATTCAATAAATCAATAACTAACACAATAACCACTCCTCCTCGCCCAGACACTTTGCTCCTCTACCTCCCAGCACAGCTCAGTGTCTGGACTGAGGCACCGTCCTTTTATAGCCCCTGACCCGGAGGTGTTCCTGTCCAATTAGACCACAGTTCCTTTTTCCTTCCGGGTCAGGGCAAACAGTCCTGTTCTTCACCCCGGGAGCACGTCGTTCCTTCCCGTCACGTGACCGTGACGTACTCCCGGGTTATAGGGCATCACAGAGCCCATAAGCCCCCCCACAGCGACTCCTGGTGGTCGCCAAGGTATCCAGCAGGGCTGTGTATAAACACTACAAAGTCCATAAGGCCCTGCTGGACCTTGGGGCATGATCCTGCTGTCGGGAGAGCTCCTCCTGGCGGCCTGGGGGTGAGGACCGGCATGGGAAGCCGGCAGTCCTCCACAATGTATATCTCACACACACATGTTAAGCTTATTTATGAGGTTGTGTTTTTTTTTTAATTTTGGCTTTGTGGCCTACACTAAATAAGAGCCACTCATGAAGCCATTGTTCTGTTTGGCTCTGTGCTCTCTCAGGCCTTAGGTGGGGGTTTGAGCCTATACTGAGACAGCACCAAAGGTGTTATCTCTTAACATAACCCCAGCCATTCCATGCTTGGGTGAGATTATTATTTTTTTTAATTATCTGTGCTTAGTACGCTTTTGTTAAGGCTTTATTACAGAATGTTATGTTTAAAATGATGGGGACTTCCAGTCAGTACATGAACTAACATGTGTAGGTTCAGAACACTTTAGCAAAAACACCAAAAGCCTCCTTAGGACTATTAATTTAATTTGTTAGTGCTAATAAATACACACAACAAAAGCACAATTTTCATAAGTGTATGTATGTATCACTGCTTTTTGCGGATGATGTTGTCCTGTTTGCTACATCAGACCGTGATCTTCAGCTCTCTCTGAATCGGTTCGCAACTGAGTGTGAAGTGGCTGGGATGAGAATCAGCACCTCCAAATCCGAGACCATGGCCCTCAGCCGGAAAAGGATGGAGTGCCCTCTCAGGGTTGGGAGCGAGATCCTGCCCCAAGTGGAGGAGTTCAAGTATCTCGGGGTCTTGTTCATGAGTGAGGGAAGAATGGAGCGTGAAATCAACAGGCGGATCGGTGCGGCATCCACAGTGAAAAATGAAAAAGCAGCTGAACCGCAAGGCAAAGCTCTCAATTTACCAGTCAATCTACGTTCCTACCCTCACCTATGGTCATGAGCTATGGGTAGTGACTGAAAGAACGAGATCGCGAATACAAGTGGCTGAAATGAATTCCTCTGCAGGGTGTCTGGGCTTTCCCCTAAAGATAGGGTGAGAAGCTCAGTCATCCGGGAGGGGCTCAGAGCAGAGCCGCTGCTCCTCCGCATTGAGAGGAGTCAGATGAGGTGGCTCGGGCATCGTTCGTGCTTATATGCTCATAGCCCCTGTATTAAATTTCAAACAGGGATTAGAACAAACCATAGTACAGAAACAGCACTGGTTTGACTTGAGAATTAATAGACTATTTGGGTTTAGAATTATCAAGATCTTCAGGGAACTGCAATCTGTAATAATCTCGCACTTTTTTTTTGTGCTGTTTGTATTAATACAGACTTATGGGTGTTAATGCATGGATGAGCAAAATGTTGAAATACAGCCTAAAAATAAAAAACTTGCATATCAGAGTTTTCAGTAGCATCTCCTGATTCCATTGATCACTGAGCTATTGTAGAGGAAGATTTAATTTTGGAGTAAATTGGCAAAAACTGTGCCGTATTTGTATTAATAGTAGCTTATCTGCTTTAGCACATGTATATAGTAAAATGGTAAGAATGAACAAAATGCTTATTAAAATTTAGAGGAGGATGTCCTCTTTCCATTGATCACTTCAGCCATTGCAAAAGAAGCTCTTGGTTCGGGAAAAAATTTGATTCAACGCGAGAAACCTCACCCGGTCCGGACACGGAGAGGATTGACAGATTGATGGCTCTTTCTCGATTCTGTGGGTGGTGGTGCATGGCCATTCTTAGTTGGTGGAGCGATTTGTCTGGTTAATTCAGATAACGAACAAGACTCCCTCCTGCTAAATAGTTAAATGACCCCCGAGCGGTTGGCGTCCAACTTCTTCCATAGCTGATGTATATATACCATTTTTGTAAAAAATGGACAGTTAAAAAATAATATAATAAAATAAAGCAATCAGGAGATTAGACAGCAGTTCCTTTTTTAATTCCACCTAAAAAGTGGAGCTAGACGTGATGTTTGTACCTAGGAATTAGTGTCATTATGTAAAAGGTTACGTAGCTGATGTATGTATACATTTTTGTGTCAAATGGACAATTTAAAGAATATATATAAAATACAAAATAGCCAAATAAAACCATGCCATTTCTGAAAGATGCTGTACATTTGTGCAGTTTCATGTCTGATATATTTATTCCTTTTCTGTTTCCTTTTGGACCCTCTACTTTTCAAAAATTAAAAGATTTTCAGCTCAGCCTCATGCAGAGTCATTAGACCAGAAACTTTTAAACTGTGTCATTTGCCAATGAGAGTGAAAATTCCATTGGTCACTCAGTCATTGCTGAGGAAGCTTAACATTTGGAGATATTTGCCAAAAACTGTACTCTATTTGTATATGTACCTGAAATGTGTTTATATGTAAGTATAAAAGAAAAATATGAAAAAAGCCTAAAAAGAAAAAGCTGCACATTGGAATTTACAGGAGAATCTCCTGAGTGCATTGATCACTGAGCCATTGCAGAGGAACCTTTAAATTTGGAGAAAAACGCCAATAACTGTTGTCTAATTTGTACATATAAAGCAAATGTGCAGTAATGGATGGATATAGCAAAATGATGATATAAAGGATAAATAAGCACATATTGCATACCAAAATTTAGAGCAGGATTTCCTGATTTCATTGATCAGTTTGCTTTTTGGAGAGCAAGTATTTAAACTCATCCACCTTTGCCAACTCTACTCCTTGCATCCTCACCATTCCACTGACCTCCCTCTCATTTACACACATGTATTCTGTCTTGTTCCTACTGACCTTCATTCCTCTCCTCTCTAGAGCATATCTCCACCTCTCCAGGGTCACCTCAACCTGCTCCCTGCTATCGCTACAGATCACAATGTCATCAGCAAACATCATAGTCCACGGGGACTCCTGTCTAATCTCGTCTGTCAACCTGTCCATCACAATTGCAAATAAGAAAAGGCTCAGAGCCGATCCCTGATGTAATCCAACTCCAATTTGAATGCATTCGTCACTCCTACCGCAGACCTCACCACAGTCACACTTCCCTCGTACATATCCTGTACAACTCTTACGTACTTCTCTGCCACTCCCGACTTCCTCATAAAATACCACAACTCCTCTTGAGGCACCCTGTTATATGCTTTCTCCAGGTCCACAAAGACGCAATGCAACTCCTTCTGGCCTTCTCTAAACTTCTCCATCAACATCCTTAGAGCAAACATTGCATCTGTGATGCTCTTTCTTGGCATAAAACCATACTGCTGCTCACTAATCATCACTTCACTTCTTAACCTAGCTTCCACTACTCTTTCCCATAACTTCATGCTGTGGCTCATTAATTTTATTCCCCTGTAGGTACTGCAGTCCTGCACATCCCCCTTATTCTTAAATATCGTCAGCAGTACACTTCTTCTCCACTGCTCCGGCATCCTCTCACTTTCCAAGATTTCATTTAACAATCTGGTTTAAAACTCCACTGCCATCTCTCCTAAACACCTCCATGCTTCCACAGGTATGTCATCTGGATCAACTGCCTTTCCATTTTTCATCTACTTCATTGCTGTCCTTACTTCCTCCTTGCTAATCCGTTGCACTTCCTGATTCACTATCTCCACATCATCCAACCTCTTCTCTCTCTCATTCTCTTCATTCATCAGCCTCTCAAAGTACTCTTTCCATCTGTTCAACACACTCTCCTTGCTTCTGAGTACGTTTCCATCTTTATCCTTTATCAACCTAACCTGCTGCACATCTTCCCAGCTCGGTTCCTCTGTCTAGCCAATCAGTACAGGTCCTTTTCTCCCTCCTTAGTGTCCAACCTGTCATACAACTCATCATACGCCTTTTCTTTAGCCTTTGCCACCTCTCTGTTCACCTTGCGCTTTATCTCCTTGTACTCTTGTCTACTTTCTGCATCTCTCTGACTATCCCACTTCTTCTTTGCCATTCTCTTCCTCTGTATACTCTCCTGTATTTCCTCATTCCTCAACTCATCTGCTGTAGTTTCCTAGCTGTCTGGTAACTCCTCACTACCACCCAGTGCCCGTCTCACCTCCTCCCTAAACTCAACCTTGCAGTCTTCTTTTTTCAACTTCCACCATTTGATCCTTGGCTCTGCCCTCACTCTCTTCCTCTTGTCATCCTACAGACCACCATCCTATGTTGCTTAGCTACACTTTCGCCTGCCACCATTTTACAGCCTTCAATCTTCTTCAGATCAACTCTTCTGCATAGGATGTAATCCACCTGTGTGCATCTTCCTCCACTCTTGTACGTAACCCAATGTTCCTCCCTCTTCTTAAAATATGCATTCACCTCAGCCATGTCCATCCTTTTGGCAAAATCCACTATTCTCTGACCTTCCTCATTCCTCTCCGTGACACCATACCTACCCATCACCTCCTCGTCTCCACTGTTCCCTTCACCAACATGCCCATTGAAATCCGCTCCAATCACCACTTTCTGTCCCTTGGGTACACTGTCCATCACTTCTTCCAACTCACTCCAAAAATCTTCTTTCTCACCCATTGCACACCCAACTTGCGGTACATATGCACTAACAACATTCATCATCACAACTCCAGCTTCATAATCATTACTCTGCCTGACACTCTTTTCACCTCCAAAACACTCTTGACGTACTGTTCCTTCAGAATAACTCCTACCCCATTTTTCCTCCCATGCACACAATGATAGATCAATTTGAATCCACCTCTGGTCCACCTGGCCTTACTGCCCTTCCATTTAGTCTCTTGTACGCACAATATATCACCTTCCTTTTCTTCATCATATATGCCGACTCTCTCCCCTTACCAGTCATACTGCCAACATTCAAAGTGCCTACCCTCATTTCCACTCTCTTTGCTTTCCTCCTCTCCCCCCTCTTTTTCTCCTTCAGCCAACAGTAGCCCAATTTCCGCCAGCACCCTGTTGGCTAAAAGTACTGGTGGCGGTCATTAATACAAATAGAATTTTAAACAAAAGCCTATATTAAAATGTCAGAATAAAATATTTTAATGTTCAGTCATGAAGAAAATGCCAGACATAACCAATAGTAATCTGTGGTATTCCAGCTTTTGTCCGCTACCCAACACGCTTGATCTGTGTGCACCAGTTGTGAAGCCATGTTCAGCTGAACTGTCTTGGTACAGTATGAAGGGTGTCAGCAATAACAACACAATGGATCGTTGGTTTTCAACAGGCAAACTTAAATTGAAAAACAAAGTGAAACAAAGTGAAGAACCAAAGGAAAAATTAGATCTTCTAATGGTAGTCTGCTTGTAACTCCAGGAGCCAAGTTTGAAAGAAGTGCTGAGGCAGCCTTCTGCTGTTGTGCATCAAAAATCTGAAATATGTGACCTACAGAGATATAAACAAACAAACATAAAACTACTAAACCCTTTTGTTGTTTTAATTTGACTTTATCTTAGCTTAATTTTTGTTAGCTATAGTTTTATTGAAAATAGAGGTGGAGAGTCCAAAAACCTTGATTTTTATTAATCGATTAACCATTAGTCTCCTTTAGCCATCAGGGCAAACAAACAAAAACACGCCAGTATCTACCTACCTACTGCCACATGATACTCTGCGAGCTGTGCCTATTGGAACAACTCTCCCTTCTGCTAGGACACACTATTCTTCCCCAACACCACGTGTCATGCCACATTTTGAAATCATAATGTCAGTTACATACCTTTAGCTTTAATAGCATTTCATAGCTATTCTCTTTTGTTATAATTAAACTACTATACATTGTTATGGCTGAATAAACATATGTGTGTGGTGTTGGAATTGTCACAAAAAATTTAAATTATTAAATGTTTACGAAATGGCACAAGTTCTTCAAGTATTGCTTCAATTTATGGAGTAGGAAGAACAACAGTGAACAAAATAAAGCGTAATGCCGGCAACATTGAAAAATGTGTCAAACGGAAACCACTGACGGTAATGTTTTTCTGTATTGTTAATGTTCTTCTGTATTGTAATTTTCTTTTTAAATCCTGTTATGTTTTGTTAATATATTGCGACGTGCAAGCAGCTTGTGATTGACCGTGTGGGAGCAGAAAAGGCGGAATATAATGCTTTGAAAGTGGTAGGGCTGAAGGGCGTTTATTCTGTGAGGGGTGCATACGCCTCTTAGGAGATGAGTGACAGGAGAAGTTAATAGAAAAAGGAAAGTGCAGTGGAAGGAAGTTTTGAGTAGGGAGCCAGGAGACAAATAAGCAGGAGTGTTTAGACAGAATGTGTCTTTTATTGTTTTGGAGATGTGCTCTGTAACCCAAATAACAGAGTATAAGTCGGGGCACCGTGTGTTATGGAACGAAGACTCCAACTGAAATGTGGAAAACTGCAGTACCTCTGAGATGTATTTGCTTATTACTCTGTCATTTCAATATTATGTGAATTAATTTATTTTGTTAATACTATATTTTGTTAATACAGTTTTTTTTTTGTAAATACAACTATTTGCTAAACCACTTTATATCACTTTTAAAGCAGCTGTTCTGTTATCAGTCTTTTCTCTTATCTGTCACGGTCTTGGTCCTGATCCCTGATGGATAATCGAGGTTTTACTGAATATATATAAAAAATTTCATGCATACACGCCTGAGGATTACCATCCAAGCTCTTCCCAGATATGTAATACCTCTCCAGGTCAAGAGAGGGCGCTGCCACTAACTGTCTTAATTTTTTCCTCTACAGTTCTGAGAAACTGCCCATTGAGGGCAACCCCTTCTGATCCCTAGGCTTCACAAGGAAGACTGCGTGGAAGGTGGCGTCACTTGATAGGGAGACAACCTGAGTGAAGGAGCTCCAGTTTGAGAGATCCTAAGGCAGAGTTGGATTAGTTATAGCTTCTCACTTCACAGGGCAGCTGCTTTGTTTTGTTCTTTATGACATGAAGCATCCTTTTGTTGAAAAGTACTGATAGTAAATGGGGAGGGCCATGTTGGCACTCCAAAATTATTCTTTTGGCAGAACCTTAATTCTATGCCTCAGAAAACCACAGTATATATGCATTATTATATTTATGTCATAGTAATAAGATTAGGCTTTTAAATGC
This sequence comes from Polypterus bichir lapradei, assembly GCA_026402145.1. Lineage (NCBI taxonomy): Eukaryota > Metazoa > Chordata > Cladistia > Polypteriformes > Polypteridae > Polypterus > Polypterus bichir. Next base: position 230,287,554 of record JANRMT010062791.1, read on the forward strand.
TATTGCATTATTTATTTCTAGAAATGAACCTGTTAAATTGCTCTAAACTATTTACACTGGGAATAATTCTTTATTGTTTGTTTTACATTAAATTACTTGCTCTTTACTGGTGTTTTACAGTAGTTTACTGCGAACTATACAGCAGTGCACTGTACACTACTGCTATGTTTTTTCTTTTACAGGTTGTTACTGTAACATTTACAGTACTTACTGGCAACACGGCTGCTGGTTATTTAATGTGAAATCCAGAGTGAATTTTTTTTACAACATGAGTGTGGGGTGGATTTTGCTAGCTGGGTGGTGATCAGTAAGTTTCATGGGCTAAGACTATAAGACTCCAGCTAAAATTTAACATGGGAGATAACAGATATTCTTATCTCAAGTCTCAGAGGGGGAAGTGTTAGACTCCCTGTGGCATCGCCCTACATGATAACAAATTTTTCAGATAATTAGTTCCTTCATTTTTTCTTCTGGCAGGTGTTACAAAATAACCACAAATCCTGTACTTTTTAGCACTTCCTGTCACTCTTTTAGACAAGAATGTAATGAAGTACCTAATTCTATTATATTTAATAGAAAGTACAAATTAGCTCACCTTATCTACTCTTTACCTCTGCTCCCTACACCTTAGTTAATTAATGGACTTTCTGCATTTTCAGTGAAGGTGTTACAATTGTTCAGTGCATTTCAGAAATACAAACTGAAAAAAGAAACATTCTTTCAGCTGCTTACTGTTTCACAATACCTACCATTCATGAGGAACACCCACACTATTCTGATGTATTTAATAAACAAATGGAGCTACATTTACCACTAGACAGGTATTTAGAGTTTATCCCAGATTCCATTTCAGTGCACCATGTATTTTTTTTGTGTGTGTGTGGCCTTGATAATATTGCATTTTTACTTTCTGGTTTCTATCCTTGACAGTTTATATAGATTACATTTCACCTTCTGATTCTTTCCTGCTAAAAAACTAGCATCTTCATATATAACAGTATACTAATTTATTATTGCTTTATTATTACTTTTCTGCTTGCTGTTTTCTGTTATAGAAGTGAAATATAAAAATGTGTTAACACTTTAATTTCTCTTACTTTTGTTACCTAAGAAATCAAGTCAGTAACTGGTAAAGACTGTCCCCACTGACCATTCCCTCTGCCCTTCTCTGTAGCCACACAATCCTTCACACTAATTTGACTCCCACAGCAGGCTACGGCTTTGTAAATACTGAGGCTGTGCTGCTGTGTCTCATTGTGGTATACATATGGATAGTGTCAGCTCTGTGTGCTCTAGCCGGTAATGTTGATATCTCAATGGAGCCAATAGGGGAGAATGGACTGATGATGACTTGAAGCAACTGATTTGGAATTATTGATTAAATGCAATATTAATATTTATTATTGATAACTACAATAGTATCCATGTTTTATGTTGACATAATAATATTGAGCACTTAACAGAGGTTTTGTGACCTTTTGTGAAGTCAGGGTGTCAAAAAGGAGAAGTAACTGGAGGTGCAGATGACAGCAACTTTCTTGTCTGAACACCCAAACCTTGTGGTTATTGGTGCTTCCTCAGTTTCTCTGGTCTTGCTTATGCTCTTAACGTTTTAAAAATTGCATAGTGTCACACTTTGAGCATCTAAAGTATTATATGTAGAAAGAAATGGGTTCAGCTGAAGGACAACAAGGCAATGACTGCAAATGTGTTTGAGAAGTTTTGCAGCCACAAGAATTCGGTCTTTTTGTGCAAGATGGAAACGGCTCACCTATAAATGTAAGCATCTAATTCCCTTCTTAAAAATCTACCTCTTCTTGTGAGTTTTGATGAATACTATTTTGCCTGCTACACAGACAGTGAAGTGTGATTTCTACAACAACGGTAAGCAGCTAATGCTGCACTGAAGTGTCACTATCTTTAAAAAGATTGGCTTAATTTGTGGCTAATTTACTTTGAGGCCCAGAATTTCATCCAGTTCAGCTTGAACAAGAGAAGGTCCTATGCAAGAAAATCTATTGCGAGTCTAAAGAGAGATCTAAAGAGATCTTTATTTCAGGGCAAAACAGAAAAAAATGTTACTGTTATGAGTTAAAACTCATTAAAAGAAGACCTGCCCAGTCATTGGTTAAGAGTCCTGCCTTCAATTCAATTCAAAGCACAATCCCATGTGAATGTAATTCCTGTTTGTACACTACTTTCATTTTCCAAAAGTGTTTATTTATCAGTATTTAAGTAACAAAAATTTGCATGTTTTGCATGTTGTAAGCATACAATTCAATGATTTGACATGTGGATTGTGCAAGACGAGTAATGTGTGAATTGTTTTTGATATTGTTTACTCTTGTTCATTCTATCAGGAACTGTGTTCTCTCCATTCTTCATGAAAACATGGGACTAAACATTTTTCTCAGCCATCACTATAATTCTCATGACATAAGTAACATGTAAAAAAAATAATTTTTGCATGGTGTTCTCTTTTAAACCATTCATCAAAATCTTTCAAGGACCATCCAAACAAAACAAGACTCAAAAACAATTATTTTAATCAGTTTTGCAAGAGTTAGTGCCTCACATGGTCTTTCTTTAAGCAATTAAAGTGTGGAGGCTGTGAGATCTATACCACAATCTTATACAGTATTAATGGCCATCAGTCTAGTCTAGCAAACACAAAGCATTATAACAAGGAAGAACTTTGTAGAAATAAACACACACAAATAGTAAAACAAATACACAAAATGACAATGTAATTTTGTCTTTATATTAACAATAAAGATCGTTATGGTAAAATTAAAGGAGCTTATCTATCTAGAGCCAAACTTCTTCTGGGTTCATCAGATCATAACTGTATCCAACTAGTTACTGTATATAAAATATCCTTCAGAAGAGAAAAGCTGATAAACCAAACAGCTTAGGATGTTGGGTCCGTTGTGTGCCTGTGTGGCTGTTTTGAATACTCGGATTGGACTGTGTTTAAAGAATTAAGTGCTAGTGTTTGTAAATTGACAGACCTCACAGACAGTTACATACAATTCTGAGAGGACACTATAATCTCGGTTAAATATATCCCAACAACAAACCATGGATTACTAAAGAAACGTTTAACAGAAGAAACTGGGCATTTCATCGTGGAACTGCAACTGGTGTGGTCCTCAGGGGGCACTGCAGCTCCCCAAACTCCCTACACAATAACCTTGGACACAAGTTTTCTCTTTACAAATGCTTTTTTTTCCCCACTGTACACCCACAATACAATTCAATACATCATAACTCTGTTGTTTCTCTCTTCTGCTCCTCCCAGCAAGCTTTGTCCTTCTCCTCCTGACTCTGGCTCCATGATCGAAGTGGGCAGCTCCTTTTATGTAACACTCAGAACCACTCCCGGTGTCTTGAAACTGTGGGTCGGAAGCACTTCTAGGTGATCTTGGAGCCTGACACAGCAGGGTTCACTAGTCCCCTCAGCACCCCCTGACAACACCCACGAAACCCAACAGTGCTGACCTGACAAACTCCAATTCTCAACATGTCCTGTGGGAATCTGTGGGCATGCCATCTAGTGTTCTGTGGGAGACCATGCCCTATGCAAACTGTCTCCCTCTGTCCTTCCATACCATGGACATCCCAGCCAGATAAGGTTCCCAATACAGCTCTGGCTGGTTTGCCAGTCCTTGTCCTTCACATTGGTCTTTCACATTGGACCTCTTAAGAGCGGTAATTGAGTTCGATCCTCCTGGTCTTTGAAAGAAACTAATAAAAGACAGATACAGTATATTTCCTATTTAGCTTATATGTAGCAACATATAAGCTAAATAGGAAAACTTTGCAATCTCTTGCAAACCACATGTAGACATTATAACCACAAAGATTACAGGTGCCACAACAGGAGTGGTGAACTACATATATAAGGAAGAATGGGAAAGTTTCTAGGCACAGCAGTACTTCAGATTGAATCAGTGTAGCACTCTCTCCTTATTGAGTGAACTAATAGTTATCAAAATCAAAATATGATTATCAGTGACTGGGACTAAAATATATTTACTAGAGATGAAGGTGAAATTTGAAATGAAAAAGCTAAAGTACAAGGACAAGACTGAGAATGAACTGTGGATTGACAGTCTGGTTTCATTGTGGAACATTATGAAGACAATACTGTAGGTGGCATTCAAAGTAAAAGCAATAATCATATGGAATTAAGAGGGGTTAAAACTGACTATCAGTTGGCTCAAAGATTCAATGCATTCTATTCAAGGTTTGGGACACAGGATTTGTTTTCTGAAATTATACATTAAACCAGGAGACTCAGGACTGGAGCTAGGAGTTAGCTCTTATTTAATCATAATGGTGTCAAAAGAGAGTTTCAGCAAACTTAATACACAAAAAAGGGCTCTGGATCAGACAAGAATAAGCAGATGCCTGATTCAATCCTGTGCAGAGCAACACTTTCAATTCTGATTCATATTTCCAATGGCAATATGGATTTGCAACAGCCATCCAAACTCTGGAAAGCCATCCATGACTTCTTTTATAATGAAATCCTTTAAGAATTTGATTAAACAGAGTTACTAAAATAAGCCAAGGTGTATCTGAACCTTGCATATGCCATTGACAGATACGTTACTTATTCAGTGGTGTAATTGTTCCGTGTTACAGCAAAATATTTTTATGAACAAAAATAAGCTTGTTGTTCATAAAAGATCTTAGGTGCTCCCCTCCTCACTGTATCAACAACAGCGAAAGTGAGGCAATGACAATATTTATAACTCAGTTGTTTTAGAACAAACTATAATTACTCATTTTTTATAAAATTTTTATTAAACCCATTGTTACATTTCCTTTTATATATTTGTTTACCAATGTTTTTATAAAGAACAAAAACTATTTGGAAATTACTGTTAAACTTAGAAGTAAAATTATTAGTTTGCAGCTGCCCTCTCTCATCGTATTGTATCATAAACAAATTGTAAAGAAGGCCAATTTCATTTTGACAGACAATAGCCATCATCTGTTTCCAAAAGTTTCTTAACAACAACAGATTTAATAGCTTATTTATTCCCAGAGCAATAAATGTTTTAAATTCTAGTAGTTGTAAGGATCCTGCTGAGTTCTGAGTTGTTATTGTTTACTGCTGGAGTTCATTATTCATATTTGTGTGTGTGTGGGTACTGGTTGTAATAACAGTTACATTTTGGCTTTCTTATTGTATCTGTGTAACAAAGTCCTGAAATTCATACTCTCCTTATGCAAAATATTTCTCTCTGGGAAGGTCTACCTAGTGTCAGTTCTCATGCAAATCTACCACTGTAAGCACTCCTCCTCCTCACCTCTTGTGTCTTTCTCTGTTTTTTTTCCAGCATCTCTTCCTCCTACCAGTCCAGTTTTCCACTCCCAGCTCCACCCTCAATTAAAGGCTGTAACTGGGACAGCCTTACAATGGAATTCTGAGACCCCTTTTGTAGTATTCCATGGACCTACTTTTCGCTTCACACTGTATATGTTGTGGAGAAGCCGATTTAATATTCTAATTATCAATGTTGAAGGTGATTATTAGGGAAAATGGGGAAATGCCTAAAAAGGCTATAGAGTCCTGAAATGTCAGAGTGCATCTTGTGCACAGGGGCTTCTTTCACACACTTCAACTAATTTTATATTCCCCTTTTTAGTCATTACAGATTGGTGTAGTTGGCAGAATTATACTCAGTCTAGCTGACCAGAGGGTCATACTCGAGGCCCTATATATGATGCGTTATCAGGTCAGGTGAATGCACATGTCCACCAGAGAAATGCTGGGGCACCATCCAGGTCAATCATCTTTTAATAAACACAAAGTCCAAAAGAAACGCTAGCTCAATAGAGTTAAACAGAAAGATAAAGCAATATCACCTGGAAAACTGCTGTATTGTCAAGCAAAGTGCAGGTCAGACTAGGTATGTCAGAGCTCCGTCTGGCAGTCCATTTATCCTACAATGAGATGACCCCTGCCAGGAGTGTCTTGGCTTTATAGTCATTGGACCTGAAGGAGTGGGGTCAGTTGATCTCTCTGAGCTGTGGATGGGAAAATAGACAATATCATCAGCTACAGTACCCCCTCATATCTTGGGGTGGTAGTGCTTACCTTTCATGAGCCTGAAAGGTGACCCTCTGATACTCATGCATGTCAGATGGTGGAGCAAACAAAGCAGTTACAGCTGCAAAGAGCCAACCAGTAAACTCACATAACATAAGTGTAACCCGCTTATGTTTTGAGTACACGGAATGAGATTGAACTGCTGATTAATTTGCATAACGAAAAGTATGCAAATCCATTTGTCCCTCCCACAGACACATGAACTGGGCTTGCCGGAATACAGATGGATCTGTTACAGAGTCAAAAAAAGAATGTGACTGTTATGTGAGCTTGCCATGTTGTGGCCAGATCTGTTCCTGAGTCAGCTGCTGTCAGGTAGGTTTACCAAATAAACAAGGATCTCCAAATCCAGCTACAGTGCTTCACCTTTTGCTCTTGTCAGCAGGATGTTCAGGGAGAGTCATCTGAAATTCAAAAAAATAGGTGAACCTTGCATATGCTGTAGCCAGGCAGGCTACCCAGGATAAAACCTCAGGTACAAAAATAACAAAGTATACATACATACATATTGTCACGCACGCGCGAGTAGGAGATCGCGGACGGATCTACACACACCTGAAAAGGTATTCGTCGGCAGGGAATGGCGGGGTACTAACTTTCTCCCTTTTATTTCTTGCAGGAAAAAAGACGCTCCGCCACCCTAAACCAACTCCGACCGCAGTACGGTTACTTCCGCCCTTCCTCCGCCATCTTGCCTTGACGTCATCACTCCCATCCTCCCTCACGGCTCCTTCCCAGCATTCCTCCACTTCCGGCTCCTCCCTAATAAAATGCCCGCCGACGCCATGTTTGGCGTCGCGTATATGAACTGTTTGTTTATATATTTTTGACCGTGTTTTTTTTGATTATTGTGGAGCGCAAACAATATACGGGGCCGGAAAACCCCAAACCTTTATGTTGTGTACTCCTGAGTCTTTTACAGTGGCGTAGTCGGCAGGATAGACGTCCGAAAATGACAGAGCGTCAGGACCTTAACACCGTGCTACAGGGCATGAACGCCCAGCTCCACGCCCTGCAGCAAGCACAAGAGGCCACGAATAAGAGATTGGCGGAGGCCGAAAGAGCGAGAATGAGTCCTCCGAAGCCCAAGCCACCTCCCTTGGTGCCTATGACTGATACCGACGATGTGGAGTCGTATCTGGGGATATTCGAAAGGATGGCCACCCGGAACGAGTGGCAGCGGTCCGAGTGGGCGTCCATTTTGGCACCCTACCTGAAGGGACCCGCGCAGCGGGCTTATTATGACCTCCCCGAGGAGGAGGCCGCGGATTATGACCTCCTCAAAGCCGAGATCCTGGCCCGCTACGGCATCACGCCGGGCCAGCAGGCATCCGAGTGGAGGAACTGGCAGTTCGACCCCGAGAAACCTGCGCGTGCTCAGGCCTTCGATTTCTGGGGTAAGATGGGGCGATGGTTACGGCCAGAAGGTCCCCAGGCCCGTAAGGTAGTAGAGCAGGTCGCCTGTGAAGGCTTGGTGAACGCAATGCCGAGCTCCCTCGCCCAGCAGGTCCGGCGGCATCCTTATAAGGATATGCCGGGTCTCCTTGACGTCCTGGAGCGTCAGCTCGCGGTCCTTCGAGTCGGGGGGCCAGAAAGGTCTGCTCGCGGGAACCGACAGGGACGGGTGGCCACCCCCGAGCCCTCTCAACGCGCTGCGGAAGCGCCGGTAAGGCCTAGAGAAAAGCCGCTCTCTCCGCGCTGTTACAAGTGCGGAGAGGTCGGGCATCTACTTCCAGCCTGTCCCTTGAACACCTCCACGGAGCCGATGGACTGCACCTGGGCCACAACGGAGAGGTACTGTACCCCGTCGCATCCCTTGGCGAGTCCTAATAAGGGAGTGGTGTTATTGAATGGACAC